>VWZY01004502.1:1110-20539 GCA_013399075.1 Chloroceryle aenea | reverse complement strand
AGCCCTGGTGCAAAGAGCCGGCATCCACCGCTCCGGGGCGAGGTCACCCGCCACGAGGTGACAAAACCTGGCCCGCAGCGGGCTGCCTTGTTCCCGGGAAGCTGGAGGAGGTGCTTCACCTATGCCACAACTTTTGCCAAAAGTTAATGGTTTTGTTTTTTTTTCCCAAGGTCTCCATTTATCAACTCACCACCTCAGCTCAAGCCACAGTCCTCACAGAACAGCCTCTCCCATTGCTTTCCCACTTTCTCTGCAGGCCACCCATTTACCTCCCACCTTACTCCCCCTGCTTCATCCCTTCCACCTCTCTGCATCATCTCATCTTCTCTATCAAGCTCCTACACTCCTGAAAGATTCCAAAACTATGCCCTGGCAGCCCCTTTTTGCACGAGTTTACAGAATAAAATGAATACAGATTCCTCCAGCCCTAAACAAGGCAGAGAACAGCATCAGAGCCCTTATCCCATTTAGGAAACCAGTGCATCTCTTGCTTCCTCTGTGATCTGGAAAATGCTCTTGTAACGGTGGCCCCTTCCCTGATCTTAGCCACCCACAGGGTGGGTGATTCCCAGCACGAATGGCAGCAAAGAGCCAGATAAATGAGAAGGACAACGGTGGCTTCATTTCATATAGCCATAAACTGTTACTTATTGTTCATTCTTTCTGCAGAGTATCCATTACGTGCAACAAAGAGGACGATGTTCCTGGAAGTGAGAGCCGTGCACTGGAACAGCTGAACACTCTGGTAAAGCAGTCACATGAAAACATTATCAATATCCCTGTCTTGTTTAAATCAAAACCCTAACTTCAATGTCAGCAATACCCACAGAAGCTAAAAGCAACCAAACAGATGTATTCCATGTTACCACTTGGTTTTAGTAACATCATCTGCTTTCTCTCTGATGTTTCTTCTCTATTGTCCCTGTCCTTAAAAGGTTTGTCTTGAAAGATTCATCTTAAACTACTCTTCTTCTTTATCTGATACAGTGAAGATGATGTGCTTGCCAAGTACTTGTGAAGACACTGTATGTCACTCCTCCTCCTGCAATTCCAGCTATAGTGTCCTCCAAATGACTGAACAAGCTCTTACGAGAAAAGGGATGCCTTCCAGAAACAGATGCATCCCAGCTATGGAATGGGGACAGCATAATTATATAAATAGTCCCACATCCAGAGCAAACACCTGCTGATGTTAATGGGAGAAGAGAGGATTACTGTTCCTACAATCAGCTCCTCTGCCCCATAAATCTGCCTCTGACCTCTGCCTTACTTTAATTCCCTTCCAGCAGAGCCATTACCAGTACCTAAGACCTTCGACGCCTGTTTACTGCCACAGGCTCCTATCCCCTAGGAACCAGGTAGAGATGAGAAATTAACTTCTCACACGGTACTCAGCTGTCCTAGAAAGACGGGCAGTGATGCAGTGTAAAGGTGAAGCCATGAAAGGAGTTTGGAAGGTATTGCATCACACTGCTGTGTCACCAGCCACAAACACCAGTCTGTGTCATCAGTACTGTAACCTTCAGCAGTGGCAGCCACGCTTGAATGCGTGTCCTACTGTCTCCAGCCTGTCTGGAAGATCAATCTCCCTTTCTTCAGTTGACTTCTGTGGTGACCAGAATGCAGGGATACAAGAAAAGATATTTTCTTCCCTTCCACAACATTTTCAATGATGCTACTTTGTCAGAAATGTCCCTAGACTTCCGGGTTAACTGAAAACAGCTAATGAGAACTAAGATACTAGCAATTGTTAATCCCATGTTACTTCACCGCAGCTTACTAAGATAAACTCCAGTGATAGGGCTGTATCTCATCATCAACAGCAGAACTGAACTAGCAAGCCTAGACCAAACTCTGCGGCAGGCACTGACAAAAATCTTACTAATATCAGTAATTCTTGTGGAAAACTAAATCCAGCAGCAAGATCATATACTGCACTTTTCTTCCCAAAGCAAACAGTGCTACTGAGTAATGAGAAAATCTCTCATGCTGCAACTGGCCCATTCCCATTTTATGCCTTTAGTCAGCTGGTCAGAAGTTGAGTTACCAACACAGCTATTTTTGCTGTATTACACCTAGTAGTAGCAGTCATAGTAAGAGCTGTTCTACACAAGCTGTTTGAAAGAAAGGTATGTGTAAGGGGATCACTCACAGGTCAAAGATGTTTCACTTCCCTGTAGGATGTTAGAAAGCATGATTAAACAGTCAAGTTCTGCTCTCCCTCCCCGCATCTTCATCTGTTAGTTAAGTGTGTAAGTAGCCAACTGATCTGTGCTTTTGTCTGTCAGACTTTTTCTGACATCCTGAACAAGATGGGTAAGTTTTCTGGGGGAAAGAAAAGTAAAGGACGTATTCCACAGGAACAGCAGCTCTCCTGCTTGATACTCATCGTGCTGTTCTGTTAGAGGAACTGAAGTAAAACCTCTGCAGGATGATGAGTGGAAAGGAGGAAATTCCCAGCTACCTTAAAAGAAGATGAACTATGAGAGTTGTAATTTCTCACTGATAACAGACCACTGGCAGGAATGAGAGGGGTATTTGTCTGTCCCAAAATCTTGCAAGCATGTGAAATGGGGGAAAATCTAAGCTAATTACACCCATACTCTGATGCCATTGTAGCACAGAATTCTGATGTTCTAATTATATATTTGGCAATTTATAGTTCCTCCCAATCACCATGGTAATTAAATGCCAAGTTAATTGATACTACATAATAATCTGGCCTCTAATTAGCAGTGTGTTTTGAATTTGCTACAGATTCTATTATGCAGTCTGATCTAGTCCTACTAAAGTCACTGTAAAATCTCCCATGCTTCCGGGAAGAAAAGAATCAAGCCTAAGGAAAGAGAAAAATGACCACGTCTTGGTTGCCATTTGTAACCTGCTGAAAGACTACAATAATAGTATGACTCCTTTCCTTTTTTCCCTCTAGTCTTGAAGTATTTTTGTTAATCACTTCACGATATTTGTCTGCTTGTAGAAGAACCAACCAAATGCTGTGAGCTGCAGAGCAGAATGTGACAAGAGTACATCCTCAGTGCTGTTTAGTGGACACAAGCTCCTCATGCTCATATCTCTTAAAAACCAACAATAAAGCAAAAGAGGAAATCAATTACTACGACAGGTTCATTGATGCAGATTGATGCTAATCGATGCACTACCAAAGTTTATAATGCATCTAGTTTTTCAGGAGCTGACTGTAAATTAATGAAGCTTCTTGAAGTTTATTATACTCAAAATGGTATTGCTGTGCTTTTGTAGCTTCAAATAGTAGCTCAGACAGCCTAGATATAAATACATCAAGTAATATTTATAACTTTGGCAATGATCTTTATCTCTTTAGGGGTCCTAGAGTGCTGGAATTTGTTTTTTATCACAGGCTAAATGTCCTGAGCATGATGTTGTTAAGTCTGGGCTACCACTGGAAGGGAAGCAAAGATCTGAGGTTTTCCACTGCTTCTTTTCCAAACAGCATTCTGCAGTGAATTGCATACTAATTCTGTGGCTGAAGGTCTGTGACAAGCACCAAGGGCACAGGAGTAGGTGTCCTCTTTGACATCTAAGTAAACAAACATTCTGGATAGAAAAAAAGTAAGAATTATTGTGAGCGAGGAGGACAAAATGTTCCAGCTTGTTCCCTGGCACTCTCTCCTTGCTTGTTATTTCCACATGCAAATGATCATCATTTTAAGGTAGTTTTAATGAGGATCAATTATAAAGCAGTTTCACTCTTTCCTGGTTTATTGAGAGATTGGCACCTATCTGTTCATCCTTTTCAGCTATCTGAATCTCTGGGAAAGGATCACTCTGCACTCTGCCAAAGGCAGAACACTGCTGGCTTTCAGTAGCTGGGGACAAATTCTTTCACTGTTGTTCACAGTGATAAATGCTGAAACAAATGGGACTTCTTGCAGTACTCCCCGTGAAGGAGCTCTAAGTATGCTCACATAGGGACTACACCCTGTGCTCCCTCTCCCTTGCTGAAACTGGCATAGAGGGTATGGGAGGAATTAAGCTTTTCTTCTCTTCACACAGAGAATGGTACTCATCATCTTCATCATCATCATAAACTTTATTGTCCAAGCACTTAGAAGTAGAAACTGGATGGAGTAAAAGTACAATCGCTGCCCTCCGGAGATTACAAACTAAATATAAAACGAGACACCAGAGGAGGGAAGAGACAATTGGGGTAGGAAGGGTGGAGTACAAGAGGACAAAACCCCAACACTAACTAGTGGAGTAACTGCTGGTGTGAGCGCATCAGAACCAGTTTTTGGAGACACTGATGCAAAGCGAGTTAGCGAGAGGGTCTCCAAGGAGGTTAATGTGCTATCTTTATACATTCAGAGGACCAGCTCCCAACTACAAAGGGCACTGTTAGAGAAAGAACACAAATGTGTATTTGAAACCGTAACGGGAAAGCTGGCATCCTGTAGAGACAGACTGTGGGAATCAAGCTTTTAATATCAAATGATAGCTAGGGAAGGGAAGTCAGCCTTAAGCCAAGTAGCCTCCACTTGATGCAACATAAAGGCAGGATGAACTGCAATGAAGAGTGACAGCAGAGAACTGGCAGAGTGAGAACAAAGATGAGATGGTAAACATGGGATGAGTTTTTCTTAGAGCAACCGTGAATTTTCACCTGGAAACCTCCTTGTGACAGAAAAAAAAAATTATTAAAGGATAAAAATTGAAGAAAATATATTTTTTCCTGCTTTTACCATGAAGAAGGATTTCCACATTCTGACCAACCTTCACCTGGACTTCCTTTCCATCTCCCATCCTAGCTGTATCTAGCTCTTGCAGATTATTTTTTAACGCCCCCTCACTTTGAACTTGTCTCCTTAACTCAGCCTAAGTTGTCACAGGAGAATGCTGAAGTTCAGGTGAAGGCCCTGTGTGACAGACAGGAGGATCCCCTGTTCTGTGGTGACGGTGAAAAATGGGACAGGGAGGTGACTGTGGCTCTGGAGGAATTACTGTCTGAGGAAACAGTGCTTCTACTGAACAGTAGACAACTAAGCTGAAATTCTGAAGAACTGTAGCCACAAAAGCCCTTCCACATTTTTCAGATAGCAGAGGAGAAGAATGGACTAAACAAACCAAGTGCCAATAAACTTTCCCTTCCTTTCATAAGATGCTCTGTGGATGTCTTTAAAATACAGGATGTTGCAGATAAAAAAGCTTGGGCTGGGCAAAGACAGTCACTGTAGAAATAGCCAATTCTTTGGAGATTTAAGCAATTGGGGATGTGGAATACATTTTATGTCTGTAGATACAGTGCTGGGTTTTACTGGAGCAGAGTTTGAAACTTTTGAAGTGCTGAATGCCCTTGAAAAAGCAAGCAGCTGTGTTGAAACACAAAATGTCTCGGCACGGAATATTGACCCTGTTCTTCTCATTCCAGCTTCTGATGTCTGATTTTTCCCCTCCTTTTTAGTTGCTTGACAAAAATATATTATGCTAAACTACATCCTTCTTTGCTCTCAAAGCGCTCATTTCCTTAATATTGTATTGGGACCTTGTCTAAACCAAGATTTTTTTTTCCCCAAACTTCCAACTGTTATTACCATCACAGCAGAAATAATTGGAACATTTGTGTAAAAAAACTTTGCAGCAGTCAGTGGCAATTTAGCTCACACCATATCTGGATATTGGTTCAGAGACTGAGGAGCTTGGTTTAGTTCGTTATTTATTTACTTTTAATAACTCTCCTGGATTACACAGGAAAACACGCTCAATCTCGACAACACATTCTAACAACTATAAAATGGAATCGTTTCCCCAAACCAATTTACTTATAAGAACTCTTTTTTTCAGATCCACAAATACTCCTATGCACACACACTTTCCCAGGAATCAGGCTACTGACTGATGGGAGCGTACTGCTAAGTAACAACATCTTGCAAGGTATGGATTTTTACAAAGCTTCCTTCATTACTGGTCACACAGCTACTCTTTTAACTTATTTAAGAGATTATTAATATATCTGTTTAACAGAATTGAAATGCAGTGCTGCTCACGTTTTGGGTCAGGAAATCAAGAATGTTGAGGGCAGTTATAAGAGGGGATAGAATTTCAGGTAGGCAGATTGTGATGACCAGAATCAAACTTTGGCCGAGGCCCAAGCCAACCACTATTAACCTAAACAGTTCTACAGAACCTTTAATCATGAAGGCTGATTTTAAATTTCTTCTTACTTCCACAGTAAAGAAGGGCCACTCGTCTGTTTGCAGTATTGTCTGAGTCTCACTTGAAGTGAAGGCTGGTGGCAATTGGATTGTAAGCATCATTTCCCACAGCTTCACTGGGAAGGTTTCCCAGCCAGCTGAGAGCCTGCCTAAGCCCACTCCATCACCCAGCTCTGGCATTACAGAACTCTCTGTTCCAGCAGGCTAAGTGGCACAGCCGTTTCTGTGAGTATAAAGGAGCTTAAGCTTAGCAAGAATGCTTGTTTCATGACATTTAACATATCTGGGTATTCCCACTGAGAAACAGGATATTCACGCTGTGAAGAAGGGGCTGGACTAGGTGGATCTGCAGCAATTTCTATCCAAAAATGTCTCTGTTTCTGTGAGAACATTTTGGTAGTGTCAGGCAGCACCTGTATTCCATTAACTCCAAAAGCATTTCAGTGTTTACAGTAACCAGGAAATGTTGATGTCTGTGTTATATTAACAAGCCAGCAGTAACAACTGCAGTTTCAGTTTGTAGAGCTACGCAGAGAACGCTTTACTGTGAGTCACAGAGAGTTTTACTTTAGTTGGTTGAAACACGAACAGACCTGTAACACTGCCCTTGAAATCATTACAGAAAGCTTTGGAGAGAAAAGTTACAAGAATAAGTCCACTATTGCTTCAGAAACAGATTCATATAATCTGGTAGGTAAAAGCATACCTGTGGAATTCAAGTCTGAAAAATACTTGTGACATCAAATTTGTAGCTTCTTCACCTTAGTTTGCTTGTGCTCTTCCTGCCTTTTGCATGTGGGTAGAGGGGATTTGCAAAATGCCATCCTTTGACTCAAGGTTCAGTATCTGAGAAACAGAGCTATGTTAGATTTTTATGTGGACTGTACTACGTATATGCCCAGAGAGGTAAGCTATAAGGTGTCACTGCACAGTAGACAGCAGACTTTAGGAGACCACTAATGTGCTGCTGTATAACTACAGCCTCTGTAAAAGAATTCAACTGTGAGAAATTCACTAGTTCACCACACAACACATAACTTATCGTGGTCTCCCAAACAGACTCCAACTTCTGCATGCCAGAGGCAGAAGATCTATGTTATGCACCCCTTTGCTTTGCACATAACTGAATTTTAATAGAAATGTTGAATTACTATTATAGAAATAAGAACATCAAACACCATGAGAGAAATCTAGGAAATATTGAGGTATTCTTCATTTCTCTTTTGGGATTGAAAGCAGTATTTGGTAAAGCAACTTAATTCCCAAGAAAGGAAATAGCAGGGACTGGTCTGTGGCTGGCCCAGTGTACCAGCGGTGGAGAGAACTCGAGGAAGTGTTTCCCTGTCACTTGCTGCTGCATTCAGTGATGTGACCAGAATGATAACAGAGGTCACAGCCACTGATCTCTACTGATTATGGCACCACTAGCTTTCCAGAAGGGGCCATCTTTTTTATTTAGTATTACCTGGAAAGGTGATTTCATTGTTTCCAGAAACAATAGAGAAGGCTTCACCAGCCCCTTGGACTCCCTCAGAGCACTGTATTCTAGCTGGCCCGACTCCCCCTCTTGTTATTAATAGACACATTTTGAGGCTCCACAATCACAATTCCTCTTGACTTCAGTCAAGTGCCATGAAAATGAAGATATGCATTCAAGACCGAGAAAGCAAGAAAGATTTGTTACTTTGCTTCTCTGAATTGCTGGTTCCAGAGTTAATTTTCAGCACTGCAGTGGTTTCTAGTGGAATTAGTTCCTACAGATGATGTTGGAGCAGCTTTACGGTGCAGCAGGTACAGATGTTGCTCACATTGTTTACTCACACTACTGTCACTCAGACTCACGTCAAGAGCTTTTCTTCATTTTGTGCTGACATAAATCTGTTCAGTAGTAATTACCTGAGATCGTTTGACATCTCAGGGAAGTTTTTTGAATCATTCACATTACAGAAACCCATGTAAATTACCTGGAGAGTAGGTGCTAAAGTGATTATAACTCAGCAGGATCTTATGCAGTGTTAGTTTTTGAGACAGAAGATCAGTTAATGTACCTGACAGAGAATGTTTATACTAAGTAATCCTTGATGTTAACTTGATCACAATTATCCAATACATAGTTGAAGATTTCAGGCCTGAAAAATATTTGTAGGAAGTAAATGTGAAAACCAAAAACTAGTCTTCTTATGCCTGAAGTTGAAGACTTCTGAATTTCTGTGCTGAAATGTTGCTAAATGGTTTTGCAGTGCTCTGTCAGTCAAGTCATGAAGAATCCGTTTTATCTGGAAAACTTTATCCTCCTTTAGGACTTAAATCAAGTTGGCTTTAGCAACCTCCCTCCTGTCCTACAGCCCATCTTTTACAGCTGGGCAGGATAAATACCAAGTGGGCTGCATGTACTACTAGAAAGTAACTGTAAGCTCTTACTCTACTGGATGAAATTCCAGGTCTTCTCAGTAATCACCTAGCACAGCCTCCCTTCCTACAAGAACTGCTCTAATCACTCTGAAAAAAACCCACAATTCAGACCAAACAATCTCACATTAATGGTGAAGTTCTTGACTTGCTGAAATAATTGTAGACATTCCCGTATCCGTCGCTGAAGAATTCTGTCCAGTGTGGGTACTTCCCTTTCCCTGTTCAATCCCATCATGCTTCTAGAGAACACATGAGCACCAAGCCCTCTGTTTCTCACTGATTTGATGATCCTCATTAACTGAGGAAAAGATGTTCAAGCACATAAGTGTGCTGCATTTGTGCTGTACCTTACATTCCCTGGATAGCCCTATGACTTACAGGTGAGTAGGAATTTAACACTGTAACTTCTTCTCATTACCTAAGTAAAATGATTGTATCTCCCCCAAATATCATCCTTCACTGACTCCTCTGAGTGTTTCCTTTTGTTGGCAGGTCTGTACCACTGACAATGCTGGATGTCACTGCGATACAGTTCCCTGAATTTAGATGCTGACATTATAATCATAACAGCGCTGTTCTTTACGGTTCATATAAATTAGCATTTTATTTGCTTCCATGACTAGCACTGCAAATAGAGCAGCTGTTTTCATTGAGCTTTCATTTCATTTCATTTCATTAAGCTGCCCATAATGTTGCCTAGGTGTTTTTCTGAACTGGTAACACCTCATAAGTATCAGTGAATGCTTCAGATCATTCCTAAGAATTACCTCACACTTAGGGAAATTGAAATCCCATCTGTTTAGAGGTTGTCAAATCACCTTGCTTTGGTGATTTGAGTTTGGTTCTCAGAAATCTTTCTAATCTTTAGTACCCTAGGAAATCTTGCGTTTGCTACAGATTTTGCCATCTGTTCACTCACTCGTCAAGATAATGAAGCTTTAAATGATACTTGTCCTAGTAAAAATCTTTTAGGCAACCTATTATTAGCTTCTCTTCATTCTGAGCACTGACAAGTTTAATACGAGTGTCTTTGGATCTTTCATAAAGTTTATGTTCTAGGACAAAAATTTCCTTCCCACACTGATTTCTCACGTTGTTTCCCCTCTGTTTTGAAGATTGCTGGAATATTAGTTTGGAAAGCCTAGATAAGTTTTATCTCTTCCTGTTTCCCTGTGCAAAAGTGGTTTATCTTTTCTTTTACATACTGGATCCTACATCTGTATGCTTTGTGGTTTGTTTTAAGGAACATATATGATAATTAATGTGGGAAGCTGTAATTAATTTTGCTGCCCACAATGACTTCTTTTCATCTTTAAATATGGGCATCATTCTAGCCGCCTTGGACAGCTGGATTTTATGAGTGTATTCCACCACTTTCATTTTTAGCTCCATTTCTGACAGCATTTCATCTCTTCTGTACAAAGAGAACTCTAGAATGCACTCACATCTGGGCATTAAGTCTGGAAATGCTCTGCCCAGGCACCAAAAAAATCATTATTTTTAAAGCTGTTTTCACAAATCTTACACCCTAAGTCACTGTCTGATTTTCAGAAGTGGTTACCGCTCATCAGCCACTTCCAAAATCCCTTCTGAAGGGGATTTATTTAAAGGCATAAACAGGAATCTGTAAATTCAGTCTTTAAACCTTGCTTCTCCCTACCCAGGAAGTTGGCTAGTCAAGGAGACATAACCCGTGGGTGATGTCATGATAGATCATGATAGGTCCATTAACCAGCAGAAGAAAAAGCAAGAAATTCTTTTGACTGCAAGGGTAGAGAGGGATTATTATGCTTGGCTTTAGAGAGCTTGCAGAGCCATTCGCCCATTTCACTGAGAACCAAAGAGGACTAAGAAAATGAACAGAGATAGGGGAGTTCAGAAGCCCACGAGAGACAAAACCATTAGGTAGAATATTTGCATGCTGTAGAGAAGCATGCAGAGCGATGATGAAAAACTCTGCTGGATACCCTGCTCTGGATAGGTGCCGTGCTGGCTGTTTGCAGTGCTAATTCTATGATTCTAATCCAGGTTAACCGAATTATCTGAGTTAAGCATAACTTTAAAATGCTTGGGATTGCACTTCATTCATTTTAACATGATCTGTGAGTCAGAACTGCCAGGAGAATTTCAATAGTAATAGGTGTTAGGTTACTGTTCCTTGGCTTTTAGGCACCTATTGTAAAAGAGCAGTGAGTGAGGTGGCAAGCTGGGATGCAGGGGGATGTCCCTCAGAGGGTGGCTCATTTCACCTCGAGCCAGCTGCCTAGAAAAGGTGCTACCACAGCCCTGTGGAGGAGGACTTGATCCAGATGAAGAAGATGTTATGCTCTGAAAATGCCTCTCTCCCGTCACTGACAGAAGAGGTGTTTAGAAAGCCATCTTAGACTGTAGGTAAAGCTGGAGGTACCAATCCCATCGCATGGTTCTTGTTTCTGTGGAATTTTAACAGGATTTTGGTATTTAACCACTGTAGGCTCGTTTGAGTAGCTCAGGGCGAGTGTGTTTCAGTTTCACTCTAGTCTTTATTTTAAAGTCTCTAACAGACTTAAAATCACCGTCCTAATGATTCCCAACAGAATTTTTCTTCTGAAATCCTATGACTTATTTCTCCTTTTGTTCCTTTTTAACATGGGTTATATACAATGTGGAGACACTGGAATTGTTTTGTTGTTGAAGAACAACTTTTCTCTTGCAGCACCAGCTGTAATACATGACCACCTAGTTGGATCACACTCCAGAAATCTGAAATAGGAATCCTGCCAAAGCCCAGGGCTTCCTGAGCTTTGTTTTGACTGTTGCACTGCTCTTGCTTCTGTTATTATCACATTCCTACCACTTGTGCTTTTCAGACACCTACAGCTAAACTCCTTCCCAGTGTAACTCCGCTGTACTCAATGGATCTGCAACAGAACTGAATTTGTCTCAGTACGTCTGTAAATTAACCAGTCATTTAAGCTGGAGAGTGACACTGATAAGCAGTAACAGCACAGGAGTGGTGAAAGGAAGATTATCTCCTAGCTAGTTTTGGACAGTTGACACTAAGTCTGTTGTCAGATAAGTCTTACTGACTGTGGGAAAAGCTGAGCGGTAAAAGTCACACTCGCCACTGCTAACCGTAGGAGGAAAACAGATCTGGAATGCAGAGGAAATCTTGACATTATCTGTTCCCCCCGACCCCTACCAGCCAGGCAATTGAAATAACTAGCTGAGTATCAGCTGCCTCTGCTCCTGGCCCAAACAAATGTGTTTTCTTGACAAAGTTTTTGCTCACGGGAGAGGAGGCAAAGAGAAGGAGTCTTAAGTGGGTGTGGGGGCGTGTTTCCCGCCAAAAACCAGGAGCTTCTTTTCTGTAACATCTGAAAGGGTAATGATGAAATAATCACCCAGAGCTGTAAACAAAGGTGGCTCCGTGGTTTCCAAAGGACAGTGGTGCATACTCAGTAACCCCACGGCCCTACGCAGCCAAGCTCCTGTGCTTCAGCACTTCACTTGGCCGCTGCTGACACCGTCAGGGACTGTGTGCCACAGACTGCAGTTAAAGAAGGATCAAACCCAAGGGAACAAGAACACTGGCAAGGACTTCTCTGTGCACTGCATCAGTTCTGTCTAATGAATAGGTGCAAATACATAGCAGGAAAAGTTTAGCTTGACTTTGGAAATTCATCTTCCATTTTTGTTACCAAATTCATCTTGCATTTTGTTACCGAAAGAGAGTCTGGAGAGCTATAAACCGAGGATTTCAACGGCATGTGGGTGAGCGGACGAGAAAAGAAAGAGTGTGAAAAGCAGGGCTAACTTTATGTGCTATACCTAAAACTCAGATGCCAACATCAGCAGTCTGCTAGTGATGCCAGAGTACCTATGGTCTTGTGCCTTCTTTGCCTACTAAAAGACTGTGAAAAACAAAACTAGTGGCTTCTCACGATGGAAACCTGGCAGGGACAGTAAGGCAACTACTGCTCTAAGGAAGACCAGTCAGTTGTGGGATGTTGTAATTATTCCTTTCCATATTTCCTCTCTGCTGCTTTAGGAAACAGGCACAGAAGAAATAGTTCTCTGAGTCTCTCCTGTTTTTCACATGCCAGATCCTCTGTTTTGACAGGAGTGGAGCACCAGTGCTCCAGGCCTTAGCTGCTCATTCTCCAATTTTTCTATACTCAGAAGTCTTGACCCAATGCCAACAGCTCAGATGAGTGCCCCGGCACGCATGAGCAGCTCCTGGGCCGACATAAGCTCCTCCTGATGCCGAGTTTGGCGTGGACAAGGAGCACAGCAAAGAGCACCCGGCGGGATGGGGACCATAACCTAGACACCAATCAGCTCATGGACAAACACGCATGAAAATAATGCCCTGAAAACTTATTTGAGTGCTAAATTGGAAAGAAATGTGAATGTCTTAACAGTCACCTTTTTGTATGTAGACCATGGGCAGTAATGTAAAGCTGTGAGGTTTGAGGGAAGGACTCTGCCACTGTGCCTGTGTGGTGCTCAGGACACAATTCCATGCCAGAGGCCCAACTGTCACTACCTTACCAAAAAATAACATATATAATAAATTACTTAATTTGCAATCAAAGCAAACTGTAGAATGATAACATTTTATGACATAGAAAGTTCCTGAGCTTCCCATTTCCTCAGATACTTAGAAGAACTGTTTGATTCTGAAATGTTGTGAAAAGTGGAAAGTATTTCTTCATTCACTGATATAAATACTTTATTATACAGCTGTAAAGGCATCATTAAGAGACTAATCATACCCCCACCAAGCTGACAATGACAGCAGTCGGTGCGGAACTGGAATCATAGAATCATCTAGGTTGGAAAAGACCTTCAAGATCATAGAGTCCAACCATTAACACTGCTCTGTAAGTCCAGTAAGCACCATATCGACATGACTTTTAAACACAGCCAGGGATGGTGATTCAACCACTTCCCTGGGCAGCCTGTTCCAATGTTTGACACCCCCTGCAGTGAAAGAATTCTTCCTAATATGCAACCTAAACCTCCCCCGGTGCAACGTGAGACCATTTCCTCTTGTCCTATCAATTGTTCATTGAGAGACTGGCACTCACCTTTCTGCAGTTAGGTTGCACGAAGGAAGAATCCTTACTATTATTCAAGAAAGAACTGCAAGACTCTATACTAGACTTGGTTTACTTCTCACAGAATCACAGAATCACAGAATCCTAGGGGTTGGAAGGGACCTCGAAAGATCATCTAGTCCAACCCCCCCTGCNGGGAGTGGAGCATCTCTCTTCTGAGGGAAGACTGAGGGAGCTGGGGCTCTTCAGCTTGGAGAAAAGGAGACTGAGGGGTGACCTCATCAACGTTTATAAATATGTAAAGGGTGTGTGCCGGGAGGATGGAGTCAGGATCTTCTTGGTGTCGCCTGATGAGAGGACAAGGGGCAATGGGTGCAAGCTGAGGCAGAGGCAGTTCCATGTAAACATGAGGGGGAATTTTTTCACTGTGAGGGTGGCAGACACTGGAACAGGCTGCCCAGGGGGGTTGTGGAGTCTCCCTCTCTGAAGACATTCAAAACCTGCCTGGATCTGTTCCTGTGTGACCTGCTCTAGGTGATCCTGCTCCGGCAGGGGGTTGGACTGGATGATCTGTTGAGGTCCCTTCTGGCCCCTGATATTCTGTGATTATGGACTTGAAAACCTTTCAACCAGTCTAATAACTTCAATGATGCTTACAGATAGCCATTTTCCTGACTTAAACCCGAGTTTTCGTCCCTAGCAAGTGTTACCTTAGTGATAATTACACATCACATATAATCATGTTTTGCAGCAAGGATTGAATTTAAAGTAAGGAGAAACCCTTACACCCCTGATAAACAGAGAATTCCACAAAATTACAGTTACTGCAAAGCAATATGCAATGACAACTCTAACTGTTCAAGCAATTAAAAAAATATATCTTATCAGTTGTCGCTCATTGAATAAATGTATTTCCCATCAACTTTGCTTAAAAATAAATCCATCATTTCCTTTTACACTTCCACATAGAAGTCACCCAAGCCAATTTTCAAACACTGCACACACAGCAGTCTG
Source organism: Chloroceryle aenea (assembly GCA_013399075.1). Lineage (NCBI taxonomy): Eukaryota > Metazoa > Chordata > Aves > Coraciiformes > Cerylidae > Chloroceryle > Chloroceryle aenea. The sequence goes on along the minus strand of VWZY01004502.1, from coordinate 5,880 downwards.
CCCTTTCTGTTCAGAAACCTGCAGCTAATACTAACACCCTGCACGGCAGTCAGGCAGACCCCTGTCTCACAGTGAGTTATTTAATCATATCACTTAATTTTAAAGCATAATTGAAATGATGCTTAAGTCAACTCTGATGGAAAATAATTAGCTTTCAGAGGAATTACACCAGGGAAAGATCTGTCCTTTTGCTTTAAAACAAACTGTCCTGACACACATACTAGCCTTATATAACAGAGTCTTTGGCAAACAAAAAAAATTCCAGGGTAGGTATCTACCCAATATAATCAAATTTCAAATAAAAGCCTAAAGCCATCACTTTCTCAGACCCCATGTCAAAAGCCAACACTTCACCAAGGCTAGAATAGGCATTTCACTTAATAACACCCACATATAAAGCAACTTTCTGGCCAGTGGTTTTCTTGAACTTGCCTTTCTTAGTGCCCCACCTTGTAAAGACACAGAATCAAACCTGCAGCTGACAAATGCCATTATATGCAACAGAATTATATGTGGGACAGCTTTGGCATGGTTTTTGTGTTCAGGTGCAGCTCTGGCCTCCTCCTCACTTCAACAGTAGCTTGACAGCGTGGTGCAAATTATTCATCTGGATTTGCCCTGTGCTGGGCACTCAATAAATATCAGCATCTCTATGTGCATTTCTGCCATAGCAACTTGCTGGCCTGGATGGAATCTGATACAGAGAGCAGGAAGGGCAGAGGCTGGATGGTTTTCAGTTGAAAAGCTTGCTAAAGCAACTCTCCTGTTTCTTAGGAAGGTGCCCCTGTAGTTGACATTAGCACTGCACAGCTCTTTGTCCTCCTCTAGTGGTCCCATTCTATGTAGGGAGAGGCTTACGCAGTGATTAATTGCTTCAGGTTAATGTGGTTATCATTCAACTGCAAGGTGTTGAAGCTCAGGCCAAGAGATCCTACATTCAATTCTAACACCAGGAACGGCAGAACGTTTCACATCTCTGGTGCTCATGGAAGTGGAGACTGGTATCTCTGCCCACAGCCAGTCACAGCTACACAGACACTGCCTTTTTATGCTGTGGTCACCTCTTCTGAGCAGAGGCTGCTTAACAGCACGAAACAGTGGCACGATCTGACTACGGTCCCACAAAACATCCTACCCTGCAGAAGTTCTGGAGCTGGCTGCTTCATTTGATGGCCTTATTGCCCCAAATAACTTACATTAAGCGCGTTCTGGCCAGAAGCATTCCTCTGTGTTTGCATGCCTGACTTGCAAACAAAGAAACAGCACTGAGTCTATGTTGAGTCCTGTGCTTTTCAGGGGAGCCGTGTCACTCCAAAACAGCCCAAAACCTCAGCAGTTAATCCCTAGGAACTGATCTTTCCAGCAATTTATCAGTGTGCATTAGATCACCATTCACAGCGATGCTCCTCTCACATCTCAGGAGGAGGTACAAACCCAAGCTCGTACAGCAGTTGTTTAGTGTTCAGCTCTCCTTAGGTGTCCAAACTGTAACCAGAAATGAGTTAGGAAATACGTTCATAACACCTTCCTTCCGAAAGCACCCATGGTTTGTACATTACTGACTAGATACTATCTTTAACATTTACCAGCCTTAGTCTCTTCAGTGGTTTTCTTTCTTATTAAAATTCTTTGACTGAAAATTCAAGTTACAGAAAGAAGAATGGAGCAGGGAAATGAAGAAAGATATTTGGAATGACACCGAGCATTAGTCTGTGTATAAGGTGTCATTATTTATTACTGCTTCATTCTTTCAGGAGTTTATTCTATACAATTCAGAATATTTCTTAACAGATCAAGCTTTTCTCTATAATTCACATACTCAAACAGTAACCACATATGTTTTTTAATCTACAGTTGGTTGGTTTGCTATTTTGTTTTTTTGTTTGTTTGTTTTGCTGTTTTGATTTTGGTCAGTTGTTTTTTTTTTGTTTTTATTTTTTAGAAACAACAAAGTCCCGAGATATATACAGTGAGGGTTCTCATTTTCATCTTTCTTTTGAGAGCTGAGGATCAGTTTGCCCTCAGCTGCTCCAATACATCAGTAGAAGCTGAATAGCAAAGATTTGCCTTTTCAGAAGAACAAAGAAGGGGTTTGTTCTATCATTTCTGATTATGAAAGGAACATACAGGCAGGAAGAGGCAATCTCATTGCGTCGTTTTGGGAGCCAAACTGGCACTGCATAGAAATTAGAAAGGGAGCCAAATGAAAGGACCCTCTGATGTACTGACTGCAGGACAAGCACCAGGTCTACCTACTCTCATTTGAGCAACCCAGAATTTAACCAATTAACAGGCCAAGGCCACCAAACAGCTGGGTTTATTCACTAGTTTACTTTCCCTATACCACTGCTGAGGAGATCAGTCTGCTCATTCTCCAGTCCAAAGTAAGCATCTCCACTTTGTGTTGGAAACATGTTCTAGTGACCTCCCACTGCTTTCTAGTAAATGTACAGGAGCATTGGATGAGGCTTTATTTTCCCCATTTATTTCATCGGGTTCTCATCTTGCATAAACTTGTAGTTTGAGTAATGACAGCAGGAGACAGGAGTGCTACCTAGGTCTTGGGAGGGACTGCAGAATGTCTAACCCAGCTGCTGCACTTCCCTGCAGAGGATGGGAGGAGGGTACGCATGGCCACAGCCTCAGCTCCACCTCCAGCACACTTGCCAGACATCCGTGGCAAGTGAAATGTTGGAAGAGTCTGCCTTCTCCACCTCCTCACAAGCAAGAGGAAAATCCCAGAAGGGATTATGATTCCGTGAGCCACGTCCCTGTTCACAGTGCGATTAAACCGTAACTCCTGCCCCAGGACGCAACACAGGTAAAATATAAACGTGAGCAGAAAACTTTTTATGACCAAGGAAACACAGAAATATGTAATCAGTGGGAAGTAACCTACAGGGGTTATGATGAACCAAGCACCTGCAGTTTCTACCAAAAGCCAAATGGAGTTGCAGTTCCCTCTCGGGTCCCAGAATCAGGCCCTTTGTTGGCAGCTGTTCATACAGAGCTGCTGTGCAGCGCAGTTTTGGTTTCTGACACTACGGAGACCTCTCCTTGAAGTCAATTAGCATTACACCCAGACAAATACTGCAGGATCAGGCTATTCATTAAAGCCCCGGGACCACAACTGCCTCTCTTTGAATTTTGCAATATATCAGTCAAGGATACACAATTATGCACAGAGTGCTTCTGAAACGGCCAAGGTCAGACGAGGATTTTACTGTCTCACTGCAGTGCACCATCTTCCTTGCCAGCCCCTTGCCGTTCTGCTACAGACTACATTACCATGCATCAGCAAAGACACCAGCCTGCTGCTATATTTAGTGTTTCATACCTACCACTAAAATACAGGATGTGTTAGCTTTTAATTTGACTTCAGATTTTTGTCAGCAAAGTTAGAGCTCATTTTCCAGTGATGAAGTGTGTTCAGTGTTAGCCATCTTGAGCTACGTGGTGGTAACTTTAAGATACATTAGGTGGCTAGAATGCTTAAGCTGAATAGAATGATTTTTACAAGACATATACTAGGAGATAGTAAGGATACATAGCATCAGTCAGCCAGGTCTTAATAGTGACTACCACAGGCCAAGAGGAGCAGCTAACCGAGGTGTTCTCTGTGGTTAGAGCCACAGTTACCACGGGGATAGCTGTGCTCACCCTCAAGGCAGGGTTCAGCGGATGAAGCTGGTGTTTTCAGACTGTAGTAAAGCCCCAGAGTAGGCTGGTTTTCACATGGTCATAAAACTCGCTTATTCGTACCATCATGGACAAGGAGCTCAAATGAGAATTGCCTTCCTGTCCACTGCTTCTGCAGACAGCCAAGAGACAGCCTGCTGGCATAAAGAGCAAGAGTAAGCCTGTTTACATGAAAACCAGCTTTTTCTCTCCAAAGTGCTTATTCTCTCTTGCAACTGTTCCTTGCATTTTGCTAACTTAAATCCTAAAGGTTGGAGTAACACCACATTTGCAATCCAGGTCTGATTCCCAGTAACACTGCACTGATTAGTAGTGTGCAATTATATAAACATCTACATTTCCAGTTCAGCCCAGTCCAGGGCTGTCCACCCCAGCCCCACAACACTGCAGCAGCAGAGCTGTTGTCCAACTCTGCCACTGCCCTGCCTGGACACTGGAACTCGACCTGTAGACTGACATCCCGTCCAATCCTTGGCCCATCCATGTCCTCCAGACCATGTCTGCCCACCTTGTTCCCATGGCTGTCCCTGGTGCCCAGGGAGCCACCAACTCATGCTGCATCCTGACTCTACTAAAGAAAATAGAAAGCGGAACAAATTCATGCCAGTGGAGTCACATCTTACCATTATTTAATGTGTTTTTTTCTCAAATGCAATGTGTATTAAATGGTCAGAACATCATTATCTCCAGTGCATGCACTGTTTAAAGTACCAGTGTTTCATTAGATCTGGAAATAAAGGCAGGAGGCTGCTTGGCTGGAGTGGCAGCTGCAGCTTTTCTTAGGACACATTTCAGGTATCCTGCTTAACATACTGCGAGGCACTCACTGCAAATCCAGGGAATGGAAGCTTCAAAATATTCCTTTGATTGTAAAAAATAAAAAAAAAAAGAAAAGAAAAATGGTGGGAAGGGCAGGGTGCTGCCTGCTGGTACCCCAGGAAATGACTCTTTTGGGCCCTGAGAGTTCTGTTTGAGAGCACTTTTCCCAAGAAAAAAAGTCAGAAGAAAAAAAATTACAGAAGGTAATGAGAAAGAATAAGAAGTGATAATATAAGAGGAAAATGGTGCAGC
>VWZY01004501.1:180280-214505 GCA_013399075.1 Chloroceryle aenea | reverse complement strand
TTGTTCAGTCTGGAGGAGAGAAGACTTCAGGGACTTCTTATTGCAGCCTTCCAGTGTCTGAAGGGGACCTACAAGAAATCTGTCTAGGGGCTGTTTACAAGGGCTTGTAGTGATGGCATGAGGGGTAATGGCTTCCAACTGAGAGAGAACAGATTTAGATGAGAAGTTAGGAAGAAGTTCAACCTGAGGGTGATGAGACACTGGAAGGGTTTGTCCAGAGAAGCTTTGGATGCTCCATCCCTGAATGTGTTCAAGGCCAGGTTGGATGGGGCAACCTGGTCTAGTGGGAGGTGTCACTGCCGTGGCAGGGGTTTGGAACGAGATGAGCTTTAAGGTCCCTGCCACCCCAAAGCATTCTCTGATTCTGTGTTGCACATAATGCCTTTGGTTTTCACTATAGTACGGTGTTCTTCCCATCTGCCTGACTGAAGGAGCCCTGCTGTAGTTCTCGGGGATCAAAATACCTTGCAGGCTGTTGTATTTTGGTTTAGTAGTGTTAAAATAGTGTGGGGTTTTGTTTAAAAAAAAAATGTTAATAGGAGTGTTAAGGGAAATCATGCAGGTTATTGGTGCTAAAGCATTTTTTGTGTACTGTGGATAGGATCAGACCCAGCTGAAGCTGTAGCACATCTTCCTTAACAGCTTTAACATGACAGAGCTGTGACCAGTCCTGTCCCTTCCCATCTGTCCACTTTAAAGTTCATTCCGTAGTAAAACTGAACAATAAGGGTACCAAAGATGCAGACACTTATGTGAAATCTCAGGTTTTATTGTGGAAATTTTTATAGCTGCATCAGTAACAAAGGTACGTGGCTTCAGAAAGTCTTCGCTCAAAATCTTGGCTGAGCTTATGGTTTGCAGAAACCTCTTGGAAAGCTTCATCTTAAAGATACATTTCTGAATAAATGCCAAAATACTTCACTTTAGAAAGTACCCCTCCTGTGAACATGATCAGTGCCCATACTATGTCATCACTTCAGAAGATAAAAGGTGGACAGCAATGAAAATGAGCTCTAAGCATCAGAGGGTTGGTTTCTGCATTTTTTCAGAATTACTGTTATACATCTGCTAATGCACTGCTGCTTAAACCCACAACAGCAGGAGGAAGGTCAGAAACGTCGTCTTCCGTCGCATTGCGTTCGGCTGGAAGTACCTGGCGATGACATCAGCAGGGTGCCTCAAAAGTTCAGGGTTGACTTTTCTGCACTTAGGCCTGCGACCTAAAATGTAGAGTTCAATGTGCTGCATTGGGTCTGTGGCCTTCTGGGTGCTGTAAGGGCAGGGTTATCAAACACACTACGTCTGCCTGCTGAGTGGCGGTCACAGCCGGGGTCAGATGGGCTACAGAGAACTTGAATGGGGCAGGTGGGCAAAAGGTAGCAAAAGACAAAAAAAAAGAGAGCGGATGGTGTTTGAGGCTGGAGACTAGCACTAGCAATGCTTGCCTTTTGACACCCTGTGTAAGTCTCCGAAAGCACGGCGCCGTCCCAGCGGTTGCGCTTTTCCGCTCACCGCAGCACGGCGAGGCTGCTGCTGGCGGCCCCGCGCTCAGAGCAGACCGCGCGCTGAGATCGCACCGTGTGCTGCTGTTCGGAGCAGCTGCCACCGAGAGGAGAAGCAGGCAGGATTAAAACGCTGTCTGTGGTGCAGCCAGTGCCGTGCTGGGTGTTAAACTGATGCTTAAATAGTTCAGGGCTGCCAGCAAGTGATAAATTCCTAAAATTATTCTCTTCATGTCTTGTGTGGAGTAAGGGATTAAAATGAGATGCAGATAAAATATTGTAACACGTTTGTATTTTTCTTTTCTGTTTTATTTGGTTTTGGTTTTGGTTTTTTTTGTGGTAGTATATATGGCATTCATTCAGTGCCAAATTCTATTGCTTGGTCTTTAGCTGGACATTATTTTATGGGAAGGTACAGATTTCAATGAGAATTATTCCATCAATATTGTTTCTTCAAAGGCTTTTTTATTTGAAGTTGCTTTGAGTAAGACTTGTAGATCAGCCTTTTTAGTGGCTGAAGTTACTTCTGCATTCAGCATTTTTAGCTCCCATCAAAGCAACTTGAGTTCTAATATCTACCAGTCCCATCTTACTAGATTTAAGTGGCTTTTTTGTTTTGTTTTTTTCCATGCAGGTACTGCTCATTATTCACCACGAGTGTGGATCTGAAGAAGAGTTAATTACCTCTATTTTTTTGAGTATGTTTATACTTCAGATACACACAACGTAGCCTCCTTCCCCATTAGATTCTTAGAAGGTAGTTATACATTTTTTTCTAGTATCCTTCTTGTGGCTTTAACAATTATGAATCAGTAACAAAATAAACTATTCCTTACATTTTGGGCAACTGCATGCCAGTCAGTTCACTTAGAACCTCCTGGAGGTCTTTCGCATGCCAAACTTTAAAACTGAGTGTGTATTTGTGGAGGTAACTATGTTAAAAAGAAATCCTTTGGTACAACTTAGGGTTTTTCCCATTCGCTGGACTTTGGAACATAAGTATTACATTGGTTTGGAAATCAGTTATGTGAGCTGAGTTTGCTACTTCTGTTTTAAAATTCAGTTTGCACTACAGTCCTGGGGGAAGAAAATCTAGCTGGAAAATTGTAAGACACTTTCAGAAATTTTTTCTGGGTGTAGTTAGGCTATTGTATAAATAACTGTATAAGATCATAGTAAGTCTGTTGTGCTCATTTTAAAAAGCTAGCTGAAGTTTCCTTCTCTAGCAAAGCAGCTGCTAAATAATACCAAGTCTCTGCATAGATTCGGTGCCTAGAGTGACAATATGCAATTTCTGTTTGTCAAAGCATGTCTTGTGTATGGTTTAGATAAGTGTTTGTTTTATTTAGGGTTGGAAAAAGGAGAGAATTCTGGCTGAATATCCCGATGGAAAGATAATAATGGTTCTTCCCGATGACCCGAAATATGCACTTAAAAAGGTATGGTGAAAAGGACTGGACTTGTGCCTCTTGCCTTGTTGGATGTTTTCCTGTAAAGAGTGAGTGTCCAGAGTGCAGTGGGTGTAATTTACCCGCGAGCGGCTGAAGCTGAACTCAAAACTGCAGTGCGGTGCTTCTGTGGCTTTTCCCACAAGCAGGTCAGGCACGTGGCTCTCCACAGAGAGGATGGGTCTGAGCAGGAGGGGATGGTAGGGCTGGGAACAGCATCAAAACAACTGATTTTTAAGTTAATTTTTTTTTAATGTAGTTGCTGATTTTCTGCCAGACATTTTGTTATATAAACTTACCATATTTAAACCAACTGAAATGTGGTGCTTTGATAACACAGCATGAATATGGCACCGTTCTCTAATGAGTCTTTGGATAAAACCAAAGATGAAAAGTGGCCTCAGTCATCTGGTTCATTCCCATGTGGAAAGCAGGATCAGCTCTGGTTATGATACATCTGACAACTTGATAAAACTTTTACCACTGCAGACTTTCCTGACCTCTTTGTACTCTGTTACAGCACTTGGCTATCCATGACCTTAGCAGATTTCTCTACGTGTCCAACAGAATTTCTGCACTGCAGTTTAAGTCCATTAGTGCAAATCATAGTGCCATAGCTGTAAAAACAGCCCTTTGTGTCTGAACAAACTGCTTGGTTCACGTTACGGAGCTCAACAGGACATGCTGGTTTTTAGTTTATACTCCCAATTAATATTCTAGAGAGCTCATTGTCATCCTCACCCCTAGTTTACTTCCATTTGTGCCATGTCTCTTCAGAAACTGGAGGCTCAGAGCAGCAGGGTACTGAGCTGTCTTGCTGGGTAACCCACGTTCACCGAGCTGAATGCAGCATTACATTTGGTTTTTCAGTAGCATGGTGTTGATTTTATCTGGATGGAGATCTGCTGTCACTACAAATGGTGCTGTAAAAGAAGCACCTGTCCCAGGGTCACAGAATGGTTGAGGTTGGAAGGCACCTCTGGAGGCTGAGGTGGTGACCAAGACAACTCTTTCTGATGACATGACTGTGGAGTAACAGAATTTTTGGAGCTACTGAATTGAAAAGAAACTAAAATTTTCGTTGTTTTTTTTTTTGGTTGGTTGGTTTTGGTTTGCTTGCTTGTCATTTGGGTTTGTTTTTTACAATACTTAATGCAGATAAATTTATTTGATATGTTTCTTTTCATTGGTGGTGTTACCTTAGTACAGTCATTGCCCATTCATTTTTTACTAAAATGTCTGGGAAAAAAATCTGCTTAAGATACAACTTGGGGCAGAGGAAAGGAAGGCAGTAGCACATGAAGTAATTTGGGGTGGAATTCTCTGTACTGCTGTGTGGTTAAAGTTGGGAGAATCTGCCACTGGCACCACTGTGGGTCACTGACTTCAAGAAGGGTTACTTAGTGCGTCCAGTTGTCTACCTGGAGTTGCCGTTAAAAGATTGGTACCTGCAGGTCAGATGTGAAGATGGAAAGAAACTGACAGCATGCCTTCTAGAAATGATTTTAAAGAGCTTTTCTTTTTAACCCAGTTTTCATTTGATTAGTACTAACTTTGTATATTCATAGCATCAGTACTTCTAGTTTTGCTTTACTAGTTAACTACAACATGCATGAAAGAAGTTTATGCTGTCTGCTGAACCCCAGAGGAAAGACCACCTTATTTCTGTCTCGCGCGAGGTGATGGAGGGATGACAGAGGCTGTTTCGTGCCCAGTTGTAGGTACAAGAATCCCCCAGTAAAATCTCAGCCCATGCATAAGCTTTTGTTTAGATTCCTGCTGGCATTTGTATATTTCTTCTAAACTTGCTAATATTAAACAATTTTATTTTTAGCTTCAGTCACTCCTTGCAAAGGTTATCTAAGAGCAGAAAGCTTGAGGAAAGAGACGTCCATTGGTAATTTTTCACAACAAACACATACTGGCTTGGCAGAAAACTTCTTTCAAGAATTGAAAAATCACAGATGGAAAACATTTAACTAAGCCACGTTAACTTCTGGCATAGATCTCATTTACTTCTAGAAGAGAGGAGACACTTGGATTACCTGCGTTCCCTCTTAGCCTGTGACTAACTGAAGCTAGGACTTCATGGAACCCGAGTTAGAGGTCTCTACTCTTCCTGTTTCCAGCCAGGCCTTACTTAAAGAAAGTTCATGTGGGCTGATGCATTGCATCAGGGCAATCCTTAACTTCTGGAATGCCTCCGTGCGTTTTGCGTAGGTATTTCTACAGTGTGTATTGACATGTGTTTCTCAAAGAGCCTTTACGCTTCTCTCGACAGGTTGAAGAAATTAGAGAAATGGTAGACAATGACCTGGGATTTCAGCAAGCTCCCCTCATGTGTTACTCTAGGACTAAAACTCTTCTTTTTATTTCGAACGACAAAAAGGTTATTGGCTGTTTAATTGCAGAACATATCCAGTGGGTAAGTCATTGAACTGGAGAAAGGCAGTGTGCTCAGCGCCTGGCGACTGCGGTCTTCAGGCAGCCCACAACTATAGAATTACCCCAGAGCTGCAGTCTAGCCAGCTAGCAAATAAGTATTCCTTGTATGCCTTTTCCAGAGGAGGAGCCTGTGGTGGTAGACCATTCTGAAACACAGCTACTCAGTTTTGTGTGGTTGACACTGAGCTGAGACACTTGTGTAGTGTCTACAGGGCTCAAACCTGCTCATCTAAGAACGTGATGCAGCTGAAGGGTGGAATTTTGCTTCCTCTGCTATTCTTTTGCTAGCTCTGGCTTTCCTCTTGTTTGCTGACAAGCAGATTCAGCTCCCTGCCTGGCAGAAGTCCAACAGGGGTGAAAAAGTGGGTGCTCTGCAGGATGGAGCTGAATCATTGCAGGGCCAAGCGGCTCTGCAGCGAGCAGAAGCAGAGGGCAGAACTGTGCAGTGGAGACGGGGACAAGACGTCATACTGCCGGCTGCAGTACAAAGAACTGATGTCAGAACTTGGCTGTATATTCTGTCTGTTCCCTTGTAAACTGGTATTCTCTACTGTCCCTTGGGAGTAGCAGGTGAGAAGCAAAGCAGTCGTAGTCCAAGTCAGAGAAAATGGTACAAACATTTCAATACACCTGGTAATAAGAACTGGATTATTTGTTGCTGTTGTTTTAAATCAGATAAACTTTAGATTTAATTGGTTGTTTTGTTTAATCTTTTATCATCTGCTTGAATTTTGAAATTTAAGAGGGATTAAATGAGACACAGACATGCAGTCTTTTTTGGTAGGGCATTATTTTGTGCAGTCATTAGTGATGGTTCTATAAAGTGACAAATAGTTTTTTTACATCACCTGCAGGGCTACAGAGTTATAGAAGAGAAACTTCCAGAAGTCAGTTCAGAAAACGAGAAGGTTATATTTGAAAGACAGAAAGCATGGTGCTGTTCAACTTCTCCAGAACCTGCTATCTGCGGGATTAGTCGAATATGGGTGTTCAGCATGATGCGTCGGAAGAAGATTGCTTCTCGCATGATCGAGTGTCTGAGGTAAGAGACATTTTCTTGGTTACCTGTGTTTGTGGATAGAATTCAGTCCAAAACATTTATTGTTTGTCTGTCTTAACCCTGGGTGTCTAAGGTGCTGGTGATACCGGGGATGTGGATTTGAGCACAGCTGACGGCTCCAGGATGGTGTGCAGTTTGATAGCTAAGGCCAGAGCTTGTCTTTCACAGAAAGCTTTCTGCCAAGTGCAGTTGTAATGAGTCACTCCAGCAGGCTGCCAGTGGGCTTGGGTCAGCTCCTCTGAGGTCACTATGAGTGAAGGGAGGGAGACTCTCTGGTCAAAGCACGAGATTCCCCGAGTGTTAAGGACTGTAACTTAATTGTCAGCTGAATGTCCGCTTTTAGAGGTAGAAAAGGGGAAAGAACAAAGATGAGTGCACTGTTCTATTGGATCTGGTGGCTTCCACCTGTGTTTTCCTCTGCTATACTCAGGTTCACTAAGCCTCATGAGATACTTTAAATATCTGTGAAGCTTTACTAGTCAGTGATGAGCACTCAGCAGAATGCTAAGTGCTAGATCCATAAAGGGCTTCAGCATTCGCTCTGCTGTTCAGATAAATGTCAAAAATGGGGAACCTCCAAGCCTTAGATTTCTTCCACTGACATATCCTAGAAGTTTAAATGCCTGTTCTGAGCAATGCCAAAAGCTACCCAAATCTTACTGCTGCTGGGCTGCCTGTGTTGTGCCAGATGCCAGGCCAGCTCCATCTTGATGGTGTTTGTGGCACAGCCCTTGCCCCCTTGGGTACTGGAGAGCCTAGCAGAGCTGTCCTGCTCTGCAGAATGCACCCTGCCTGGCTGGTGGAGCAACTGGAGCGTTCTTACAGGGTCACGCTCTGCCTGAACTACTGACTGTAAAGCTGTGTTCAGAGAACAATATTCACTCGATGATTTCGTTTTACTCCTGGCTGATTTTTAGCTGTGCACTCAGTAGCTTCTTAGAAACTTTCTAAAAGAACAGTTTCTTTCCTAAGGCAATGCTGGAGTTGCTCCCTCAGTTACAGCTCTAAACATTTGCAGAATCAGCTTCAATGGTTTGTTGCAGTTGGTGAGAAGACTTAGCTTCCTTCTTAGCTGTGCACTGCATCCTACCTCTTGCTGTGCTCTGGTGCTTGTTTGGCCTTCCATTAGCTCATTGTTACGTTGGTAGAAAACAGGCTCCCTGAAAAGAGCTTTGTGTTAGTCTGCTGCTCAGAGGCTTTGTAGAAAGGTCTGGTGAGCTCTGGAGTCGGTGTAAATGAGGGAGCCCTGGAAGTTGCATAAGGCAAAGGAAAGAAGCAAGACTTGGTTTCTGATGGCAGTAAACAGCTCTGCTCAGCTGCCAGTGAAACTCCAACCTAAATGCCCAAAAGGCAGTTTGAATGGGGATGACTCTGGTAGCCAGCTAAATCCCGACTGCGAAACAAGTAATAAAAATAAAAATTCCAGCAGATTTTTAGGTCCAGTTCGACAATGTCTGTCCTCTTGAGCCCTTGAACTTTCACAGCTGGCCTGGAGTCACAAAATCTGATCAGGCAGCCTTAAGAACCCTGCAAAATCATCTTCCTAAATACACTAAGGAGAAGGGAATAAAGCTGGCAATGACTAAACAGGTTTTGTGCCTACTGCCTTTGCCTCAGATGTAACAGAGATGTTCGTATGGTCAGAGTTCACAGTTGTTCTGCAAGGATGTGCCAAGTTTGTTTAATGGATTTCTGCTCATTCCTAGTGAAGTGTTTTGCTTCCAAGGGTAAAGGTTACTTCCTCCTTCCGAGATCAATCTTCTCCATGTGCTCACACAGCCATCCAGAAAAGCACAACGGATAGCCCTTGACTCTCTCTCATTCTTCAAATAAGATTAAAACCTACATGAAGTATTTTGATGAAGTTCAGCAAATGGAACCTTTCTGTTCAGATAGTTCAGACTGCGAGTGTCTCACAGTTGCATTCTTGGATGCTCTACATTAATCCAAGATGTACTCACATCCAAATGTTTCATTTAGACCAGGACCTTGAAATTTCTTTAGGTCTTTTCAGCCCCCCCTAGAGTACCCTCACTTGCTTGTAGCTTGTTATCATTCCTAGTGATTGTAGTCTCAGCCCTAGCAGTCTCTCTTCTACACATAGCTGGAATGAATGATAACTCTTTCTCAGACTCTGAAATCAAACTCTTGATGTGAGTCACCAGCAATTGCTCTGGATGAGCATTTCTTCTAAAATACCAACACCTTACAAAAACCCTTCCAGCAGGAGAGACCCTCCTCACCACTCATCGGGGGAGACAGCTCATGTAAATAGAGCCACTCCTTGTGGAGCTGCTTCCTGATGAATGCCCCTGCAGCTTGGTGGTTTGTGGCTTAGTAACATAAATGTTCTTGCATTATTCCCTCAAGGAAATTACACTTTTTTTTTTTTTTTTTTTAAACAGGAGCAACTTCATATATGGCTCATACTTAAGTAAAGAAGAAATTGCTTTCTCTGACCCCACTCCTGATGGAAAACTCTTTGCAACACAGTACTGTGGCACCGGCCAGTTCCTGGTATACAACTTCCTCAGTGGACAGCACCAGACTTAACTGCTCCTGGCAGAATTCTGTTTTGATTAGGAGACTTCTGCCAAGTGCACTGAGTGGGTGCAGACCTTCAGCAGAAGCCAGGGCCATTTTTATTACAGTGAACTCAGGACCGGTAACAACCGCAAGGTTGTGCTATTTTATTAAAGTTGTAAACAACGCAGTAATAGGCTAACTTTGTTTTTTAAAAGAAAGATATTTTATTAACTTTTACAAAAGTTTGATTGTATTTTATCTAGTTAGTCATGTTTACATGCAGCAGAAAATTGTTCATAGTGGACTGTAAGCTAATGCAAAGACTCTAGTCTCGCTGACGAGTACATGCTGAGGTTCCCAAAGGGTGATACTTGGTGCTGGTAACGCTGCTCTCCTACCCGCAGCCCCAGCAGCTGGGCGAGGCCCCAGCAGCCTCTTGCTCGCCCGAGCTCAAGGCGACACTCGACTGTGTCCAGGCAAGAAGCGTTGCAGTGCAACCCCTGCAGTGTGTCCTGTGCTCTGCGAGTGTACGGGAGCCCAGCAGGTGTGGCAGCACTGCAAACATCTGCTCCCCTCGGCCCTTTCTCCCCAGGCCAGCTGTAGAGGGTGTACCACGAACCCCGAGGACCAGTGTACTCGTCCTTTTCCTTCATGTACTGTACTGGGTATGCACCTGTTAGGGGACTTCACTTTGATACTTGTCACTTCTTCATAAATCTCTCCTCTTTTAAAGAGTTTGTATGTTGAAAAACTGCTGTGGCCTTTCTTGATCTGTACATAATGTAGATAGATTACAAATAAAATACTTGATAGCTTTTTTTAAAGTTACTCTGTATTGCTGCTAAGCGTATGTGACTCTGAAGTGTCTCATACTTTGCGTGTGAGCTGTTACCCAGTGGCAGCCTGTGGTTTGAAGCATCTCTGGAGCGCACCATCGCTGCCTTCCTGCCTACCTGGGGTCAGAAGTCCCTCTGGGATGAGGCAGCAGCATCACACCCCCAGGATCAGTACTGTCCTGCTACAGGTTAACAGCATGGGGAGGGGTGATGCCTTCGGCCTTGACTGGTAGCTTAAAACCCTCCTTGAAGAGGGGGGAGCTTTTTTAAATTCAGCTTAGGTGCAGTTAGTTGTTTGTATCACGCTGTCCCTGCCTTGGCCTAGAGCTTAAAGCGAAGAACTCGCACCGTCTCTGAAGTGTTCTTCAGAGCACTTAAAACTGAAGTAGCTGAACAGGGGTGAATTCAGGTCTGTGTAGCCTGGAACGTGTCCTTGTCCAGGGGCTCCTGAGGAGACTGTAAAGAGCCTTCTCAAAAATGTGGCTTAAGTTCGCAGGAAAGCTGAAGGTGAACCTCGCTGGCAGTGTCGGAAAGCGAGAAGGGCCAAGGTACTGGTGCTGCTCTGAGGTACAGACCAAGCCCATTTCAGCTGCTGGTACCAACACACTTGGTATTTGCAGCTTGTTTACCAACCCCCCCCCCTGCCAGGGCTGAAGCAAAGAGCAAAGCTGCTCTCCCAGACCACAGGTACCCCGTTTGGAGTGCTCTAGTGTGGGCAGCAGGGCCACCTTCAGGCCATGAAAGCCAGAGGTGAGGTTTGTGTCAGCAGGTATGAGGTGGGGATCTCAGGGGTTATGTGTGAAGAGCAAAAGCACCAGCATGTCCTGGGTGAAGTGGGAGGCAAGAGAAGGAGGAGTCTGCACTGGGAATGTAATATATCCAAATTTAATGAAAGCACATTATAAATGGACCATAGCCACTACTTCAGACAGACTGAGTTCATAAACAGTAACATGAGGTAGACTGACTAGTGAAGCTAAATTCACCAAGTTTTTGGTTAAGAAAACATTACACTAGGAAAGCGACATCTTTTAACCCTCTTCCAGAAGTCACAAAAAGCAATTACATAAGTTAAGCAAAAAAGCATATGCATATGATTCTTTAAATCTTAGTTTACATTCAAACTTAACTTGTGAAGAGACAAGAACATCTACAGGTAAAACATTATGCTGGCCGGTTGACTACATTCATAAGAATGGGCTTGCTGATGAGGCTTAAAACCAAACCGAGCAGTGAAAATGTAGCTGTCAGCTGAGGGTCTCCCTCCCGGGAGCTGGCTTGCTGCGCCCGGCCAGACTGGTGCCCAGCTTGCTTCCAGCGAGAGCAAGGTCAGGGACTGCGCTTCCTCATGGTTGGCAAAGGCAGGCAAATACCCGACTGTCTGACTGCTCAGCATTCTCACCTTGGGGACAGGTCCCACTGCCTCCCCCGAGGGCTAACTCCTCAGAGTAGTCTCAGCACCTGGACTTTTAAGAACTTAGTGCAAACATCAAACACAAAAACAAAGGAAACCTGACACTCGGACACCATGCTAAGACTCGGGGTTGACCTTGAGCGCATCTGGCAAAACCCAGAGCTACGGGAATACATTCAGGTGTGTATCAAAAGCTTCAAGAAGCAGCTTCTATATCCCTACTTCTTCCCAGTGTTAAAACAGATAAGGCAGGTTGGATCTGGAGGAAAAATAAAACATTTACAGAAACGGGATGGTTATTCATCTGCAGTTTGCTAAATTTACAGCATCAGAGTTAAGCTACATTAACACAGACATAAGCAAACCATTTTCCTTTAGCTCTGTTGAATATATTATGTTTCTTCATCTGTAAACATCTCTTTTCACAAGATTAAAAAAAAAGTTGCTTAATTAACACCACGTGTAAAAAAAAAAATTGCATCTTTGGCAGATCCTTCTCCAATGACTTGCAGATCACAGTAATGTCATCGTGAATTTTTGGGGGGAGTAAACAGATATCCTGAATTGGTTTTAAGAACACTGCATTTTTCTATTAACTAAAGGGATAGTGACGTGCAGGAAGATGATGTGGGTTTTTTCACGGAAACCTCCACGGGATAGCCCCGGTAACTGCAGGAGCAGACCAGGGTATCGCTACCATTTAACCGTGACAACCAAATGCTACTGCACAAGTTCCTTCTGGAACAACTTAACCAGGCTCAGTAGTGGGCTTGTAAGAACAGTGTGTGACTGCTGTTACAATCAGGATTTACAGCCCTTCATCAAAAAGCAAAAGCCTGACAGTGGGAGGTGACACATTCCAAGATCTCTGCTGCCAGACAGAGGCTCTCCGGAGCAGTCCCAGCTCCCTGGGGCTNATTGTAAAACACCTTCTGCTCCTCAGCTCCAGCTCAGGCAGCGTTGCTTCCTGCACATTTGTTTGGTATGAGCTCTGCAGCCAACTGGACTTGAGAGACAAGGAGATGAAGAGTTAAGTTGCATACAGCCACCGCAAAGGACTCGTTTCCACGTACAAGGGAGGACAGACCACAGGTTTTCAAAACTCGGACGAGAAACTGAAGGGGATTTGCTGGCGAGTTATTCTGGCGTCTAACTGAGGAGAGAGCACCCGTGAGAAGCCATCTGCTTTGTCCCTGGAGTCGAGGAGGAGGTGCCTAATGGGGTGAAACAGCAGTACTGGGGAACCTGGGTGCACAGTGCCTGCCACGCCCCTGCTGATTTGTTCAGGTTTAAGGAGTAAACTTTGACCACCCATGGAAATTTTGCCAAAGACAGTTTCAACACGCACGCAATTACAAATTTTAATCTAACACTTCACAGAGAACAAACTATTCCTTTTAATACAAATATCTACGTTATATTGTAGTTTCAAACCCCTGAGTATTCCTGTACCACAGTACAGAGCTGAAGAGACATGATGGGCTCTCCTCTGCATTTATCTTTAATAAACTCCACATGCTGGGTTGCATTTCATGTACCACATTCAAGCCAACAGCTGCTGGGAGCAGCTTCTGCCCCAAGCTCAGCTGAATATAGAAAGGATTCTTCTTCTACCAAGTTACATCCTCATCCTAGGTCCTACAGCTTGGTTCGCTGTGCGATCAGCGCTGGCGGTCGCGACTCATGTGAAAATAAGTGGAATCCAGGATTCTTTTAATCCTAACTGATGTGGTGATTTTATCCCTAGGAATAAAGCCTACTTCAGAACTGAGGGAATCCCTTTGAGCAGGCTGGATAAATATCGGTTGCACTTTGCTCCACAGTGATTGTACTTTTTTTTTTAAAAAAAAAAACAAACCAAGTTCTTTTTCTTCTTTGTTAGCGGTGTCTTCGCAAAGCTTATATATGCCGTCCAGTAAGAAAATAGAGTGGTTTGTCATCGCTGCTGTTGGCAGTTTGAAACTCATCCCGAAGCCGGAACTGCCACTCATCCTCCAACTCCAGCCGGACTATTGTCTGCCTTAGCGAGCTTCTGTCTTGACATATGACACACAGGGTGGCACCTTCGATGGAAAAGCACATGACATTCTCAGGGTACAACAACAACTCTTTCTCCATTCATTTTCCTCAGATGTTTTAAAAGCAATTTCTGCTGCTAGGCAGGAAGAAGCATTCGAATGGTCTGTCACCAACCGGCCAGCCCAGGCTCAGACCAGTCCTGGGAACCCTGGCACAGAGGCCCCTGTGTCTGGGTGTAGGAAGGGACGGGCAGGGAGAAGCAAGCGTGGTGTGAGGTCTGCTCCGTATCGCAGACATCTCTGCCTGACTGATGTTACTCTCATCAGCTGCAGCAGAGAGCATGTTAATTTGAATCCAAGAACCTTCCATCACTACTGATAATTATGCCAAAAGAATAAAGCCTATTTTTTTTTTCATGGGGCAAGGTCAATAATGAAACTCTAGTGAGTTAGACCACAGTCAGTCCCACAACTAACTCCAGAGAAAGTCTGCTCTAGCTTCCCTAAGTACGAGAGCACCCACTGGTGCTGTGAGAGGAATAATAAACCCTGCCTTCTCTGGCTTAAACTCACAAGCTTCCTTCCACCTGCTGTTACCAGTCTGTGTAGCAATTAAATGAGCAGGAGAGTTGGACACCTTCAGGGCCTTCGTGCTGTGCTGCAGCCCACGCTCCTGGTACACGGAAAGTCCAGGTGCAGATCCCTCCCCTGCTTGACTTGAGCACAGGGAGGCCCTTGCTGCAGGGCCCCCCTGCCGGTTGTTGTGAAGAAACCTCCCCTTCCTGAAGAAACAACAAACAGTGTGGCACCTCTGGCCCCACTGAGCCCACGTTGGGGTGGGGGGGCTTGGCAATGCCAGCAGCATCCCCACCACGGCTGCTGCTCTGCCCCTGCAGTGGGTGCAGGAGCCAAGCCCAAAGCACCTTTGTTGGGCCTGGCTCAGGGTCATGCCCACTGCACTCCAGCGCATGCCCCAGCCTCACTTGCTGCCAGCGTGATGTGGTTCAGCTCTGCCACCACAAATGCACTGCAGCTCTGCAGTGCACTTAGCTACGGAATATGGCAATTTGCTGTTTGTTGGTATTAAGAAGGAATGATGAAAAAAGACATTGATGAGGGTTATAAAGTTCTGGTGAGGGTAGACCCCATCACCATCCAGCTAAGAGCTGCCCCAGTCCACAGTACTGAGTATTTATTGCCATACAGACAGATGACCTGAGCAGAATTTCTTGTCTTCATTTCTTGTCTTCACCTATTCTCCAAGCTCTCCATTTGCTGACTGCACCATTCACTGACTGATTTCCCTCTATCCTTGCTCTTCTACACCTGTTTCTGTTTGATGCCACTTTAAAAGTACATTGATTAAATAATTTTATCAAAGCTTAGCGAAGGGTCTTATAACACTTACTGCACTTTTTACCAACAGCAAGGGAAGTTTTACATGCTCCCAAAAGAAACACTCCACCCATTTCTTTGGAAAACAGTGGCAGTGCTAACTGGGCTTTCAATGAAACTGGTTAGTCCTCTACCTTCCCATTTTCCTCCATGGAAAGGAGGAAAGCACCCAGGCAGGGAAGCACCCAGGATGCTCAGCAGAGTGATGAGATTACCTTTCAGAAACCTGAACCGCTTGAGGAGGTCTGCCCCGACAAAGGAGTCGCAGAGATAGAGCAGCAGGCCACTGAAGAAAACCCCTTCGCAGTTGACATTGACCGAGTGCGGGCGGGAGCTAACGTAGCACAGAGCCACCTGGAACAGGCAGGGCAGAGAAAGCAAGCACTCCTGTTAGAAAGCACCCAGGCACGACTTGAGGCGAAATGGAAAAGAACAGCGGTGACAGGGAAGTCAGTGGCGCTCGTAACAACACCATCCAGCAGGACACAGCACTGGGCCAACTGCCCCCGGCAGCAAACCGCCAGGCCTGGCTTCAGCCGCCACCCGTTATTTCAGGGCTCGCTGTAATTCACTTTGATCTTCTGCTTCTCTCTGAGTTACCTGCTTATAATGACTGCCAAGTTTAGCTAGGCTTTGCAATGAGGCTGCATTTGCCCAGCACAGCGAGCAGTTCCGTGAGTACTGAACCTGCTGAAGCCTGAGCTCCTCTGCACTGTCACACCGACCACAAGCCCCGACTGAGCGGTCTCAGCGCTGGGGCTCTCCTGTGTGGCGGGGCTGCAGTGGCTGTTCTCTACCACAGGGGTTCTTCGCTGTCTTGCCACTGACCTCCATAAAACTTGTCAGAACAAAATCCGTATTAGACTTCCCCCCCACCTCAGACCCAGTTCAAACTGACTGAGGGTTCAAAAATTCTCATCTTCCCTACAGGCACCTAAGACGTACTCACAGAAACCCAGGTTACCTAGAAACAAAGGTTCATTCGATGGAAAGCATCTAACAGGAGAGCTGCATCACAAAGGGTGAGCTTTGTCCATCAGTGAAGCAAACCACCAGATGAGAGTCATACCAGAAACTCTCTTACTGAGACAAGCATGTACAAATCAAACTCAGACAGTAGGAAGTGGTGTGATAGGACTGTGCTCCAAAAAATTCTGCAGGTAGTTTTTGTACAGGCTACACAGCACACCAGGTTCTGTCACGAACGGCATCAGTTTCTCCACAGACCTCTGGTCTCTATCCACACCAGACAGCTAGGAGACCTAACTGCCAACTCTTCAAGTCAAGTTGGTCTTTCAGCTCCAACAGCAGAATCTCGCTGTTTGGGACCAGTCTTCAAACATGTCCTGGTCTGAGTGGGAACAGACCAATTCTGGTCAGTGATTTTCCTCTCCAGCTCAGCGCTCTCTGCACAGGCAGGGGCTGCTCCCAGCAGGGAGGACACCCCATGGGCAGAGTCAGCACCGAGGGCTGGGGTGCAGACCAAGGACACGGCTTGTACCCCATGCTGGGGGGGCAGAAAGTGAAAGGCTGCAACTGTGGGGAGGAGCAGCCAGGACAGGGGACCCCGAACACCAACGAGGGATCCCAGCCCCCGGATGGCACATTCAGAACAAAGCTGAGGGGGCAGGAGGGGGAAGCTCTTCTTCAGTGGCCAGTGGCNAGTGTCCAGTCTGGGACTCCCCAGTACCTGCGCCACAGCACCAGTGGTGATGGTGACACAACTGCCATCGGGGGGTGGGATCCATTTTGGGCTTGTATGTATTTGTATATATTTCATTTTATGATTCTTTTCATTAAAGCTGTTTTGTTTTCTAATTCATAAATTTCTCTCCTTTATGCCCTGTCTCTTCCTCTTTGGGAGGGGAGAGGGTTAGAAAAAGCACCTGTTATAGGTCTAGTGGATGGCCCTGACCCTCAACCTTGACAAAATGCTACCCATGGTGCTTGAGGGTTCATAAAAGGCAGGGTTTTCACCACAAGAAAGATGTTGAACTAAAGATTTGCATTTACTTCTCCCCATTATCCCTGCAAATACTTCGTACCTCGAGCCCGATGTTCAGGTAGCAGTCAATGGCCAGCACGGGGTTCTTGAAGTTACGAATGGCCTTTGGGAAGAGTTTGTATGTCGCATGCTGAAGGAACTTCTCCAGCAGGAACTGCGAGGGGGCTGCCAACAGGGTATGCTCGCTGTCAGGGGCGCAGACGTACTGGAGAGGCATTATTGGTGCGAGGCTGTCAGACACCTGCAACGAAACCAAGGGCAGCCCCTTTTGACCCATCTACTCCATGCATCCTCTCTGCAGGAGTTCCCCGAGCTGGGGAAGGAATCCCTGTGACAGAGGAGGAAGGGAGAGAAAGCCAGGGAAAAGAAACAAAGAAACCCAGCAGGATGTTGACGCAGCACCACAGCACGGAAATACATGAATTCTGTGGTCGCTAACTACGCCTGTGGTATCTGCAGTCCTACAGGAGGGACATAAAATAGGGTTGTCACAATGCCCTTCATCCTGGACAGCATGGGAAATGACATCCTCCTTGTGTGGAATCATCCACGGGAAACATTTTGCTGTGGAGGTCCCTGATCGGCCAGTCCATCACTAGAGTCCACTGCAACCACAAGAAAAGGAGAATTCAGAAAACCACCTCCCCAGATGCTCCAGTCTGGGCTTTAGTTGGTTACATTGGGAACACAAGGGCAGGTTTTTAAAAGCAAGATGCTGTGGGATGTGCTTCAAACCACCAGCAACACGAACTCAGGTTCAAGCCAGCCCTCCGTTGCAGCCAGCACAGGTTAACGTGCTCTACTTGCTGTTCCCACACCATTTTGGTAGATACTTGGATTCCCCAGGTGGGTTTCAGAAGGTTCCAACTTTCAGTGCCTTTCCTCCAATCTCTTTTTGTCAGCAAGGCCAAGGACTGGCAGTCATCACAAACCAGCAAACACTGGAAACTGGTGGCTTTGCCAACCATTTTAAAACTGAGTCCAGTACAACTTGCTGGCTTTTGATCAGATTGTAACGTCTGCAAATCCTCCCTCCACCAGAGACACCGCCAAACAGCTAACCAGACCCTTCCCAATCCCAGGGCATTAGGAGAATTGCTTATAATTAGCAAAACAGTTCTTACTTATTTTCTATTTCTGATGTGGCAGCCCTACCACGGAGTAGCCCATGAGTGTCAGATGTCAAATAAGCACAAAATGAATCTAAAAGACTAAGAGAATTCATTAGTTCTGGGGAAAACAGGTGCTGGTTTTAGCCTGTAAACATGAGAGAGAATATATCCACCCTTACCATGATCTTTGGCTTAACAACAAAGTCCTTTTGTCCTCCAACCTGAATGTGTTTCTTCATGACGCTGAAGTTGTTGAAGCGGCAGATGAGGAGGCTGCTGCTGTTCGTCCGCAGGTTAAAATCGACATCTTCACAGAAATACCTGCCCATTAAACACAAGATCACTAAACCAGCTGTGTGGCTGCTGCACATGAGCAGGAGTCACAGACTCGCTGCTGAACTGCACTGATGGGCTCAGCAGAGACTTCGGGAGACCCTCTGGTACAATTTCTCTATACAGCTTGGAAAATTCACTCCTTCAATGCACCCCTAGGGTAGGAAAGCAACTTCTGGAGACCAAACCAGTGCATCTGGATGCTTCTTCCCCACACCAAATCCGTCCCTCTCATCCTCACCATGTACTGGCATCAGTCATTTCCTCAATAGCCTTTCCTTTTTTTTTTTCAGTTCTTTTTTAGATATATTCTAGAACTGAGGGAAACTCTGCAGTGACCAACCTCCATCTCTGAAAAAGCCAGTTCTATAGGACATATTTTTTGATGAACTGGAATCAGGGTGGAAATGTGGTTTTGGCAAGTGTTTGGCTATGGGAGGCAGCAGGTGCCATTTATCCTGCGCTGTTCACAATGTGGGCTCACTGCTGTGGGCTGATTCCATCTCATGATTCAAACAGCTAGAGAACTCGACCACACCGAGCCCAGCTAGCACTGACAGGCTACAAGTCCTCACTCAACTATACAGGACCCCTGAAAAGAGCAGCAGGAGAGCAGTGTGAGATGCCTCAGGCCCAGTCTGTGCCTGGCAGAGACAGGTTTAGTTCTAAACCCCCTTGGCTGGGGAGGAGGGAAACTGGATGATGCTGCAGTCTGTGGTGGGAGCTAGTGGTAAAGCCCCCTGGTAACACTGCCTTACTGCACATGCTTTGGGATGGAGTTAGGTGAGGAAGGGTAAAAGGGAAACAGTGGGATGTTACTCATTGATCCGTTATTATTGCAAGAGACGGGTGACTCTGAAAGAAACAGAGGGAATCCCTCTTCACAGCATTTGACATCACAATGGCTCAACCATTTCCTACACTCTTGCACTTAGTCACATCACAGGCTCCTGCCCCTTAGGGACACTCTGGAAGCTCCACACTCTTCCTGTGACTGATGCAATTTTGGCTTCTTTCTTCTATTTTTGACCTTCAGTTTACTTTTTTCTTCTGAAGGTTCTTCTTTCCCCCCTGCCTTTTCACTCCTCTGCAGCCCTCTCTTGCATTTGCCTCATGGTCTCTGTCTCCTGTTTTTTTCTGGCTGATGGTAAGTTTATTTTGATGCCTTATTCATTCAGTGCAACATAAACCACTCTCTGTTTTATTTTTGTGACTGTGGGCTCATTACCTTAGACAAGCTCTTTCTCTCTGTCTTGGCAGCATTCAGAGAAATGGTGAGGGGACTCTGTATTGCTTTTCCCCAGGTACATACATATAGAGATACACACGGTGCCTACCTGTTTAGATCATATTGCACATTCTGGGTCAGGTCTATGTTGAGCAGTATAAAATCATGCACGTGGCACCTGGAGAACAGAGCCTTTGTTTTCCTGGCATTCAGCTTGCTGTTCCATTTCTGAACACCCAGGATTGCATAATGAACAATTTTCGGGGTGGCTTCAATGTGTTGGAGGACACTTTTCAGAGACACATTCTTGCTGGAACACCCGCGCTCCAGGGACTGGCTGCAAAACATGATCATACACAACAGACAAACATAGCTTGTTATTTTCACATAACATACACTGCATATATATACATAAACGTGGGCAGAAAGGACCAAGAAATTCTGCTAACAATTGAGAGTGATGACTCCAGATGCTGTAAAAATTGATGACTTTTTAAAAAACAACCAACTGAACCGATCCCATCAATTTAGTCACTATAAGAAAATGGGCCATTCAGAAGTATAAGTAAAGCAACTTAGAATGACAGAAGGCAACACCCTATGCACCATTTCCTCCTGTAATGGACAGCAGAGGTGCTGAGAAGGGCAAGTGCTCAATTCCTTCTAAAAAGCTAAAGTTGCCAAAATAATCTGCTTTCACTGAGAAGCATAAATTGAATCAAAACGTATCAGGGACGTAACGTATCGAGATGTCACTGCAATAGTGGCCAAAAGCAAGAATGGCTTCAGGCAGCGAAGAAGCACAAAGGGAGGTTTGGTGGTGGTACTGACTGTGGGACACTGGGGTAAGAGTCAGTGGACGCATTCAACAGCAGGAGGTTGGATGTTGGTGGTCAGCAAGACAGATATACAGCCCTCCTACTTCTCTGAGTGAAAGAGTTGGGTTATTTTGCATTTTAGACAGTATGTATAATGCCCAAGTGGCCATCTTGGGCTATCTGGATAATAATGGTGTGAATGACGACTTCCATGAGGCCCTTTGGACAGGCAGCCTGGTGTTACTGCATCAAAGCCACTGCAGAGAGACATTTCTGCTTGGGAATATTTCACGTCCATTACCAGCAGCTCCAGCTGCCCAACTTTTCCAGTTGTTTGGTCTTTCAGAGCCTAGAGATGAGCCTGTCACAGTGGTGCAGCTCTCTGTGCTGGAGCAGTGCAGGCACCCCAGTTAATGAATTACCTCGACTGGTCGTGGATGCTGTGCATGTTCCACAAGACACAGGAGTCATCCATGACCACGATGAAGGGCCAGACACACTGGCGCTTGACTCCCAGTTCCTCCAAGCGGTTTCGTTCCAGTTCTAGATTGTGGTAGGAAAGCTCCTTAATAAGAAACCTGGCAGCACCTGAGAAACACACCGTAAGGAAGACACAGAGATCTTTATGAGGCTCTAGCACTCCCTCTCCCCAGAAAAAGGCTACATGAACATCTGAAGTCATTACCTGTTATCAGCTTAGTGCTCATAACATCTTTGTTTAAAAATAAATCAGTGTTGTCCCTTTTTCAGTGAGTAAATGTAGAAAGCAGCCCCCAAGAAGAGTAGACCTCCTAAAAGACTCCACAGAAAATTATTTTTGTGGGCATTAATAAAGTAAGGGGCTAAGATTCTAAAAGCTACTTAAAGCTTCTTGCGGGAAAAATTCCGTATCTGTGAAAATGAAGTCCAAAGTTCAAGCCCACAGTGTTCAGATGCAGTTAAAATTTAGCTTCAGCTAACTTAAGAAGTTTCAGTTTGAAAAATCATGTGTAGAACATTGAGAATGAACATTCCCACAGCATGGCTGAGAGGACAGCCTATGAATGACACCAGATCAGTGATCAGTGCAAACGTACATCCCCAGCCCCTAGCAGCAGTTCTTACACACTGCTGTGTTTTGCGCATTCCTTGCTGCTATTGTCACAGCATGAATGGAAGGAGCTGCTGCAATGTTTCCTTCAACACCATGATCCACAGCACAGAACCACAGAATTGTCAGGGCTTTTTCCAGATAAGACCTCTAAGATCACCAACTCCAACCATCAACACCTCTCCATCCCACTGAAGTGTGTCCTGAAGTGCCTCATGTACGCGGTTTTTGAACACCTCCAGGGATGGTGACTCCACCACCTCCCTGCAGGGCAGCCTGTTCCAGACTCTTCCAGTAAAGAAATTCTTCTTAATGTCCAGTCTAAACCTCCCCTGGTGCCACTTCAGGACATTTCCTCTTGTCCCGTTGTTATTTACTGGAGAGAAGAGAGCAAACCCCACCTCACTACAACCTCCTTTCAGGGGGAGAAAGTCTCCCCTCAGCCTCCTCCTCTGCAAACTAAACAATCCCAGCTCCTTCAGCTTTTCCCCATAGGACTTGCTCTCCAGACCCCTCACCAACTTAGCTGCCCTTCTCTGAACACGCTCCAGCCCCTGAATGTCTTCTCATCGTCCAACATGGATTTGAAATCTTCACAGCAGCGCACCGAAGGTGTTTCTTACCAACGCCAGCGTTGTTGAACATGCCTGGCAGGACAAGCATGATATGGTTGGGCCAGTATTTGCGGTAGAGTGGCATTTCATACTCCTTGACTACAAGGAGGTGAAGGTGGCTGATGCCTTCCATGGCATGGTAGAGGTTCAAGAGGCCATGTTCATGACGTCCACTTGATGGAGTGAAGATAGGACTCTTGACTGCATTCAGATTCTGCTGAGACAGGAGATACTTTGGCAAAATTAGTTAAAAGTGAGTCATTCCTTTTCTATTTATTGTTTATACTGGATTTTAATATCACTGTTGATTGCCACATGTATCAACTGGACATCAGGAATGCAAAAAGGGATGACTGTCCTCAAAAACTCCATTTCTAAGGACAGTCAGGTGAGAATTATAGAAAGGACTTTAAAACAAAAAGAAAATAGGAAACAAAACCCAGCCAACCACCATTAATTGTCAAATGTAGGTAAGTTAACAGCGTTCAGCACGCGTAGCCAGTGGATGGGTAAGAACAGCACACGCACCTTGTCAGACACGAGTGGGAGACGCATGCTTTCTAGATGTTTTCCCTGCTTGCTGAAGACAAAATGGTTCTCTTTGGACTTGGGGATTATAAAATGCAGTTGAACATCTTCTCCTAGCATCGAGGATGAAAACGTGAAAGCATGCAGAGTGGAGTCAGGTATCTGTACATATGAAGAAAAATATATATATATTTGCAAGCATGTAACACCCAAGGAGTACATGGCAACCTGCTCTTACATGGTACTGGAAGCCATCAGAGAACAACACCCAAAACATTCTCTTTCAGTAACTGAAGCTCACTCTAACATATTCTCATTTTCCTCTGCCATAAGCCACATTAGTTAGTCATGTAACTGGCTTTGTTACTGAAAGAATCAGCTTTCCACACCACTAATTGTCTTTGGCCAAACTGGACTGTTTGGAAGTGCGGTAGTTTCTGAGCTGGAAATTACTTATCAGTATTCACAAGGAGCACAGGAGGACAGATACAGCAGGGAACAAACTGTCCCATGCATCCTCCCAACAGATTGCAAGGGCAGTGTAGGATGTGGGTCCCCCTCCACAGCACAATGCAGTGCCACCCCGACACCTCAGCACCAGTGTGGCTACAGCAGGACGGTACTTTTCACGTGGAAATGCTCTCCTAAGCAGCTAAGTAACGCAAGCAGACCACACCATCACAAGACCATGAGGAACTTGGGTGCTCATGTTTGCACAGCACTTCGCTGAATTGAGTCAGTGTACACAAAAGACCTGCCTATCTGATAAGACTTCATCCTACAGAAGCATCTGTCTTACTACAAGGTCAAATCATTTCACCTCAGCAATCACCTTTTTATAACCTCTACAAAAGTAAAGATGAAAAGTGAAAGGGGCATTATTTAGGTTCTGTTAAAGCATTTCAGAATCTCTCTCCCTTCATAATGCTTGCTGACTCCCCCTTGGGTGTGCAGTGTCTCCGAGCCCAATTCTCTGAATTCCAGATACACACCCCACACTCGCACACACAAGTAGGTGTTTGCATTTACTACGACTCGTCATGTTTGACCACATGCACAAAGGTGAGTGGAGGGAACAACAGATGTCCTCTGGGAGGATTTGGTTGTGTCAACGTACTTAACAAAGCATGAGGTTTAAATCAGACCTTCTAGTGCAGCTCCAAGGTAAACTGACATTGTACATTGCCGGGTCGGTGTGTCAATGCTGCGATGGTTGAACAGCAAGCTGTTGGAAAAGGCTAGCAAGCAAGGGAAGAAAGATTTGGGATAAACTTCCAGAAAATTGGTGGTGGTGGTGTTTAGGAAATAATGTT
Organism: Chloroceryle aenea; assembly: GCA_013399075.1. NCBI lineage: Eukaryota > Metazoa > Chordata > Aves > Coraciiformes > Cerylidae > Chloroceryle > Chloroceryle aenea. Next base: position 190,820 of record VWZY01004501.1, on the reverse strand, counting down.
TGACCTATTAACCAGAAATAATCTTACCTGCCCATCTTCTGCAAGCATAACTGTCTGGTTTAGAGATCTAGTTTTTTTAACTAAACAGTTAAAAATTATCATTTCTGTGTAGTGCTTCACGAGCTACTGCCAAGTTACATATAAAGGGAGGAAGAAGTAGGCCTTCCAGTCTCCCACCACAGGTCTGGATGGCTGGCATTCAGGTAAGACAAGCATCTCCCTTAGATTTACAGTCCTCTCCATGGGATACTGCGAGCCCTCTGGGCAGGCTTTGCCTGGAGGCAGCTAGTCACAATATTCACCCTTGGTCAGAGGCACCTGGAGAGCAGAACTGCTCATGCAGAACACAGGAGACGCAGTCGATGCTCCAGGGTTTATAGCTCAGTATCGCCCCTGAGAATGGAAGAACGAAACAATTCCATCTCGGGGAAGGTAGAGCACGAGTCCCGCGACCAGAGCGGTACAACTGGAGTGACTTCAGAAAAATCAAGGATGTGGTTTTCCCTTGGACCTTGGCACCAACCTGTGCGGCGGGATTAATGTCCATATACTGATGGCACTGCTCACAGTGATGGAACGTGTTGTAAGCTGCATATTTAGTCAACATCATGGATACGGTCTCTCTTTTCTTAGGCTCCTCTGGTTTTGTTTCTTTGCTTGTTTCTGTGGACAAAGAAGAACAGTAATAGAAGTTTTATGAGCATTAAACAACAGAGAGTGTGCTCCCAGTAACAACTGAGAAGAACACAAAAATATTTTTCAGAACATTTTGGAGGTTAAAGGCTCTTGTGTACTCAGGTGCTTGACCGAACCAATAAAAACTGATTCTTTCCTAAAAACCTCTACATTTCACTTACCTTGTTTCACTCTTGAGAGTTGTTCTGTGTACACAGGACTTATAGTTCTGTACTTGGGGTCATGAACACTCAGGTCAAAAGACATTTTGCTGAAGATCTCAATGTCCGGCCAGTGGTCATTGCTAGACTGAGTAATTTCACTGTTTTCTGCATGATCTGCAACAACACACTTCAGGTAAGCAGCATCAGACACCCAGTGAACAGTGTTTACGTGATGTTTGCCAATTTACAATTGCACAGAAACTCACACGGGTGCACACAGACAGGGACATCTTTGAACCCCCTAAATATTACTGAAATTGAATTAGAACCCACACAAAGCCATTCCAAAGCTAAGGCAGTTCCTTGGAAACTGTATGCAGGTGAAAGACCCTCACAGGTATCTTCTGTTCTGCTCCTCATCAAGCTGCTGAAGTGTAACTCACTGTAGTGCAAGCATCAAATGCTGAAGTGAACAGTCCTATCTGTGCAAAGATACAGATGTAATCTCGAGTCTCTCCGTGGTGGACTGAGGAGCAGGGGGTAAATGAGGAACAAAAGTATCCATAGACAGAGGAATGAAAGCAAGAAAAAAGAGGTTGTATAAATTTATGAACTGGTAGCTGGTGGTACATGATAAAGGCAGCAAAAGACACACTCCCAGTACAGGATGGGATGTGGCCAGCAAGGACCAACTGGAACTTCTTTTCTTTGATCCAACGGTGATAAGTCTCAAGTAGAAAATCAAGTGTAAGTAACGGGAACATTAGAAAGCTCTGGCCGAAGAAAACAGCCTTGGACTGCAGGTTGAGCGTTAGTCAATTCAATGTAAAATGAGATGGAAGAACACACAACAGTAGGTGCCTAACTGAGGTTACTGGGTTTAGAAAAAGCAAATGCAGAGGCCATGAAGGTTGGGTCTACAGACAAGCACATGCCCCCCCTGCTCTGAGGGATGCAATGGGATGTGAGCCAGAAGCAGCTCCGAGGCCATTCACCTCACTGGCACTGCTGAGAGGAACATACACAGCTGGTCCAGGGACACCCGTTACTTTGTCCACACAGACGAACCCTGAGGAAGCTCCCTCTGTGAAGTCTGCTGGCCTGAGAACCAGGGACTTGCCTAAAAACGAGATTTGGACTTCTTGGAATTGTAGTTGCCAACCAGCCAACATACCAAGCAAAATAATAACACCAGGAGGAAGTGGCTTCAGAAGGACTACATCAGAAAGGACACTAAGAACAAACAAAGTCCATGAGGAATCAAATAAGCTCACCAGTGAATGAAGTTTTGTCTTAAATGCCAACAAGTGTGAGATAAAATAAGCTTTGACAAATGCCAACCTGAGGTAGACCTCAGGAAAGTGCAGGAAAACAAAGAACTGTATTCTTTGCTATATTATCACTTTACATTTACATTAAAACAAGTTGTTTTTTTTTTTTTCTTTGATGATTATTTTTTAAAGAGCATATAAGGTTTACTATAAGGCAAGATGGAAACAAAACTCTGGAAGTTTGATACACACACAAAACAGAGAGAAAGAATAATCTCCATGCCAGTTTTCTGAAAGAACAGGTATGTGAAACCAGGCAGGAGTCTGATTTCAGTGCAAGCACATATATGACACATATATGACCCATGTATTACCACCATTTAAGAGGACACACCTTCTTCTATAGAGCTTTGGGTCCATTACTCTGACCTTGTTAATATTCAATGCTTGGGGAGGGTGAAGAACAGATGTTAAAGTAAATGAAAAACGTAATAAAATGCAATATGGATTTATCAAAGAAATGGTACTTTCGTTATACAGCTATGATGTATCTACTTCTCTGAACAAATGAAGTGCCCTGGATTTCACCCTTCGGGACTGAGGTATCTGTCCGATACTGTGTGACAAGTTCTTAAGAAGAAGAAAGCGGAGATGGCGAGTGGTCTGTAAACTGAGAAAGCCGAGTACACAGATGATGGCAGCACCGTGTAGTGTCGTAAGGATTAAGGCAGGTGGAGATTATCAATGAAATGAAAAGATCACTGAGAGAGGCGTAGTGTTCAATATTTTCACTAAGGTCATAAACTCAAAAAAACCCTATATGCTTAAGTTTGCTGGTGGCACACTGAGTCACTGCCGAGGCAGAGAAGGAATCGATAACTAAGGAAGAATTCAATGCCCTTGAAAACTGTAACAACAGAAACAGGTGATATGTAACAGAAAAAATATAGGTCATGTGAACAGTCAAGGACTAACAAACATTTCTGCAGCTCCGTGGCTGGAATGACAGAGCTACAGAGGAACCCACCAGCACAGGCTACGGATCAGTGGCAGTGCAATGGGAGAATGGAGAAGACCAGTGCAATCGCTGGTCTCATCGGTCATGGGGCTCTCAGCGGGGGCTCGGGAATACAGGAGCTGTTGCCTGCTGGGCTGGTTAAACAGTGGGCACAGTGCCACATTCGGCTCTGGTCAGCCATGGACCAGAAGGAGAAGAAATTGAAAACAGATGTGCAGGGAAGAGCTACTAAACCAGTGAGGAGAATAAAGAACCTGTCATTCCTGAGGATCATCTAAGAAGATCCAGGGTACCAAGATGACTGCTGCCTGCTACACTGTAGAAGCAAACATCAAAGAAGAGGTATTTTAATTTAAATCAATATTTTCTTTGGTCCCAAAGAGAATGTTTATAATTTGGACAGGAACATCTCTGTGTTGGAGCATAAAATATTATTTTTGATCATCAGAACACTAGGGGTTTGGAAAAGCATTCCAATAGTGGGAGCAAAAGACCCAGAACCAAAAACCCCAAACAAACCCAAACTGCTCTTCTGATGGAGCTTGATGCATTGCTGGCAGGGATGAGACACAATGCTGTCATTACAACAGGTCATAGAACCACAGCGTGGTGGGGGTTGGATGGGACCTTTGGAGATCATCAAGTCCAAGCCCCCTGCCAGAGCAGGAACACCCGGGGCAGAAGGCATGATGCAGAAATTCTCTTACATTTTGATATTTCATCCTAAGTTTCTGGGGTACTTTAGCTCACATAATGAGAGAATAATAGCCCCCAAAGCTAAGGAAATTTTTTTTTTTCCCCCATTTAATAGCACTTTTGGAGCAGAAATACAAATCAGTCTTTTCAAAGGCTTGACAACAACTACATTTTCAGGATGCCAGCTTAATGGTCGTGAGTTTTATGCACTACAGAGTTATCTTCAGTACAAAAGGACAGAGTTATATAAAGGGCACCCTGATGGGGACTAGTTTTTAAAAGGGTTAGGGGCAGTTAATGGATCTGTGAGATCTGCCAAATCAGCCTAAATCCAAAGAGGCTCCCCCTCATTGTAAACTGCAGACAGAAGAAAGTTTTACTAAAAATTGATGTTTAATTTATAAATAATATTGATGGTTTGGCCAGAAACAAAATGTTCTTAAATGTCTTGTCTACTTACAAGCAGCAGGTGCTTAAAACTTATCAAGGAGAAATGACACAGGCAGATGTTGCCCATTTACAATTTTGTGTTCGCTTTCATTTTAGTGCTACCCAAATATAGCAATCCAAAATACATTTAGCAGTTCTCAGCTAAGCCCAATATAAAATATATATTTTTATTAATCTATACTGAAATACACACATCTATAGTTAGCCTAGCTACACGCTAATGGACATGACTAGCAGTAGGTGTAAATTTAAGACTTTTCATGGGCCTAAAAAATTATCACTGCTGAATAATCCATAACAGATGCTCTTTATAATGCACATTAAGAATAACTACTGAATACTTACTGGCATCAATCTCTTCTTCATCATACACATCTACTTCCAGCAACCTGATCAGCATGCGGAAGAGAATCCTTAGGAACTGCAGGTACGAGCCAGTCTTTCCTACCTGAGCCAGAGATGGAAAGAAGTCCAAAACCCAACTCAGATATGAAGGAAGGATACATTTCAGACAAATGCCTTTGGGCTCAGCCTGTTCTAACTCTGCCTGAAAACACCACAAGATGTAATATTGCCCTGTTATGCCAAACAGCATTAAAGAACGATCTGTGAACACAACCCGTCTCACAGGTTGCAGAGCTTTTGGACACAGTGACAACTGCTTCTCTACTGACAGACTCATGGCAATTTTCTGCCCAGTATCATCCGCATGAATTTTACGCAGGCTAAAACATGACACACATCATCACCCTTCCTCTCCTCATCACGTCCAGCATGGACTTAGCCTTGCAACTGGACTGATTTCTGGCATCAGTGGATGCAACCTTGCAGGGCACCTTTACATGCCATCTACAGTCCCCCCATCCTGCTAACAAGGCAAGAGGAAGGAGCTGTTGCCTTACTTGCGGTGGTCCTGTCAAAAGCAGCCGCCTGGGGTGGAAACTCCTCAAGCCAGACGCCTCACTCTGATTGCTGAAGTCCGCATGATGCTGTCGGACCGTTGTCCACTGCCTGTAGTAGAGAGACTGCTCTTCACTGGTCATGTCCTTGTGCAGCAGGGGCCTCAGAGAACTCAGCCAAGACACGTCAGCATGAGGCAGGAGGGAAGAGGAAGAAGGCAAACTCCCACTTTTCTGCGAGCTCAGGAGACAGTAGGCAGCTTTGGAGAGGATGACGATGCGCGGCAGTGCGGCACGGGGGGCCTTGCTGTCCCGGCCCGAATGGGTGGGCCACCGAAGTGACTGGGAGACTGAAGACAGTGACGATGGTTTCAAAGTGGTGCTGCTTGCCATCTGGTTACCCAGGGAGTCGCATTCTTGTTTCATGGTCTCTCTGGCTGGGAAACTGGGGTAAGTCCCCTCATCTACTGAGCTATGTGCCACGGCCTTACAGCTAAGGGAGGGTGTTTGCTTCTGAGACTTGTCTGCAGCACTTGAGGAACTCACACCATTGTCTGCCAGGGAGCCTGGGGACACAAAGAGCAGGCAGTGAACAGATACTGACTGACCTAAAAAAAAGTAAAGAAATGATTAAAATAATTTGCTCTATGGGACAATCCAAACCTTCAAACACTTCCGATCAGTGAGCGCTGCTGGGTGAGCTCATCACGTGGCTTAGGTCAGTTGTTTCACCATGTAAAAAGAAATCACTGACATCTATCTGTCCCTCTTGCCCTTCTGTTAGGGTTGAGTCCAAGCACAAGTGTCCCAATCCCAAATGGCTGCTAAGCTCTGTATGTTGACTATCATTCCCCATCTGGAATTCCGAATCTGATGGTACAACCTTCTAGAATTCACGTACAAGACACCAGCATACAGAGAGATCAATGTGACACTCCTTCACATGGGGAAGAGCATTCCTTTTACTTCAAGTTTAGTGTGAACTGGGCTTTGCTGTCTTCTCCATACCAGTCAAGTAAACCTGTTTGTGTATGGCAAAGGTCCAGTTCAGCTGTCCTAATACCTCGAAGTCACAGGGAAATAAAGGGAAGGACCCAGGAGTGCCTGTGGGAGAGATGATGCTCCACTGATGGCTGGAGAAAGAGGGCAAGACCCAGCCCTTCTGCTGGTCTTGGCAAGGAGGCAAATATCCATCCTCATCCACTGCTAACCCCACAGTTACAAAGCATTTTTCTGTTCTTAAAATTTTGTATTATCTATTTCTACTCTGATTTTTAAGACCTCTTTGGGATCCATCAGATGAAATTAGCAAAAAAAATGTGCAATGTAAGTTTAAAAAATAAAATTCACAAGGGATCCTTATCCCCAGTGTACCATCCTCCCTCCATAACACTGTCACCTCTTAGCTGTACATGGCAAAACTGCTCACCCTGGAATCTGCTGAACATTTCATTACCTAGCTTGCAGCAGGATGCAGCTAAGCAACCCATGTTTGACTAAACATCTCAACGTTTGCATTCAAATTCCAGTGACATAGGAACGAAGACTTGTTCTTCAGAGCAACAGCAGAATAACTGACCTGAAGTTCCAGTGACAGCGCTGCTATTGCTCTGGGGTCGATCCAAGTCTATCAACAGCTCATCAGAGTCATTCTCACTACCATTAGCCTTCTCGTGCTCCTTCTCACTAAGGTCAAGAGCTACAATAGGCCCTCGAATTGCCTCCTTGGAGATGTAGCAGCATGCCAGGCCTACTTCTTGCTCTAATGCAGTGCGAGTTAAGTAGCTTGAGTCAATTAGTCGAAGGTCACAGTATTTCAATGACCTAGAAAACCCAATCCAAGAAAAAAAAGAAAGTTTTGTTTTCCCTGACTTTGAACAATGCTCCCTATCTTTAATTGCTTATTAAATATTCACGAACCACCTTATTAGCCAGTAAATACAAAACGATTTAAAAATATTCAGCACTAAGGTACTTATTTTAAAATATTCAGGTCCTTGGTACTTTGTGCAGACACCCACTCACCCACACAGTACAGTGGTTTTACTTTTCACAAACCACACTTCCCGATATTTTAAACTGTTGCCAAATAAAGTCTAAAATATGCACTGTTTTTGTGAAAAAAGAGCCATATGGCATCAAACCCCTTACCCACCCCCCATCTTATCTAAACACGTTAGAGAACAACCATGTTCAAAGGTAACAGCAGCACCTGGGGAAAGTTTCTCCTAGAGGGTCCTTGCCAGTGAGAATAACAATGCAAGGCAGACCTTCCAGATCCTGGTAGGTGCGAGGGATCCAGTCATCCTGCTCGTTTCCCCTCCAAGCCTGTGGACAGAGAAACTTCCAGTCACGTTTAAATGACACCTTCTAAACCTTGCCCTTGCTGGTTTGTTTTTTTTTTTTCTTTCATCTCTTTGTATAGATAGTTCCCTTACCCAACAGCCAGCAGGAAGGAGACCTTGGGTCCAGACACACATTTGTTCTGGTAACAAAGCGTTAGCCAAGCATTAAATGCACAGAAAAAGGATGCAGAGCTCAGTGCTGGAACCATACACCCAGTGTGCTATCAGTGTGGTCTGTCAGAGAAAAATGCAGGTGATGCCTTCCATTTCAAGCTGGCACAGATAAGAGTTCTTTGAAATGAATGTAAAGCTAATGTTGAACCTTTGAGTGGAGGATGAAAATGATGCCACGAGTCTCAAATAATTATTCTATCTAATGAAAGATTATATGAAAGAAAAAAAAATACTGCTTTCACCAGTGGTAATCCCCTGAGAAAGGACTCCTTACCTACAGTCTGCCAAGGTCCAACACCACTATTTTCCCTTACCACTGGAAAGGCTGGCAGTGTCACTACCATGTCCTTACACCCTTCACTCTCCTTGGTTCAGTGGAGCTTCCTGAACCTGGCTGAGCCCATTTGTGTCCTCTGTGTTGGATGCAGCCTCCTAAAAACATTGCTGTATCTGCCTTGCTGTGTTGCATGGTGCCCACGCTGCCAGGTGGCACAAGCAGGATTTGATCAAGACAGGCAGAAGCACCCAACAGCAACTGTTGAAAACTGAAAGACTCAGAGACTCTCACTTAGAAAGGAAACAAGCCATTCTCTCTACAAACACTGGCATTGTATTAAAAAGCTGAAATGCAAACCAGCAGATTCATATCCAGCCATTCCTGTCAACACATGATGGGTACTGCCAGGTAAATCGACAACACAGCCTCTTAGATCACTGAGCAGTCAAGACAGGAGATCAGCAGAAAAGCTCTTTCCATATAATCCAGAGACTTCACATTTCCACGCTGATCAGAAATTAAGGTCTCTCCAGACAAGGAAATGAAGCTCTAATGGTTTCAGAATCATCAGTATTTGAGGTACAGCCTATCACCCTGCAGGAAAAAGATTTTCTTTCTTTCTTATTAATAATGGACAAAATCAGTTCTGGAGAAGACATCTATCTGAGGCACAGAATCTGCTTTGCTGAGTCATGACAGGAAGCCCAACCACTCTAACTGCCCATGACAAATCATAAATATACATATTACTCAGCACGGGTGTGCAAGACAAGACACAGCTCTCTTGCCAGAGCAACAAGACTTACGCAAGCTTTCCAGAAAACACCTTGCAAGAAGAACCCCATCTCAAGCGCTCTCTCCTTTCTTCTACTCTCAACGTGTACCTTTGACCTGTTCTCCTCCCCAGAAAGGTCGTGTTTTATGAGTCCTCTTGTCAGGCAGCTGAAGGGGACCAAAAAGGAGGACTCCCTAGTGGATCAGTGACTCTGTGCCGTTTGACCTTTTGGAAATTTCCACCAAAAAAGTCTGTGATTACTTTTTTCTTAGCCTAAGAAGAGCACAATTTGGAGTAACATTCCCCTTTCCCACTATGTCTCTATGCTCTTTCTCCAGTCCTGATTTCTTTCCCCTGCTGATTTCAGCATCCTCTGTATAACTTGTTCACAGAAAAAAATTATTTCTCCAACTGCCTAAAAACAATCCAGTGTCCCAGTAAAGCAGTCTCAGCAGCAGAGAGAGATTTTTCTGGTTTGGCAGGGCTGGTCTGGCTGCCTGGCACCCTGCCTCTCAAGTGCTGGAAGGTTCTGTGAAAGCTCAGGGCTAGAAAATTAAGTAGGGGACAAGAGATACAAAGCTCATTTTCTTTCTGCTAGCCTAAGGACTTCAAAAGCAGCCTGAATGCCTGGGGCTTTGAGCTATAAACTTGCACACAGAAGATGTATTTCTTGAGCATCCTACTCAGGAGGGGCAGAGAGCTACAGCCTTCTGGGCTTCTTACTTCTGAAAGCCTCCCAGGCGGTTTGTCTCGTCACACTCAAAGGGCAGCATGCCTGCTCAACAGAACAGTTATTTAAACTCTTTTCCATCTCTTTCTTTCCGTACCTCTAGATGTATCATCTCACTTGGAGCCTGGCTCCCAGATGAAGGCCTGACCTGTCCAGCTGGTCTGACAAGAGAGGGAAATGGTCCAGCTTCCAGCACTGCAGAGACAGCTGCCCACCCTTCCCTGTCCTGCTGTGGCACCACACACACTGTTAACAGCCTCAAAGGTTGAGGCTTAGTGAAGTCAAGCTTTTCAGTCGGCATCACTAAGAACTATAAAGTTTCCCTCCCTGCCTTTGAAAAAGGTCATGATGAAGTCTCATCCTTCCAGCAACCAACAGCAGTTACTGAGGCTCGTAGTGGAAGCAGTTTCCCATCTGCTCTAAGTTCTCCAGCTTCACTCATTGCTCCACCAAACAGGAGGAGAAAAGACAAGCAGCACGGAGACTAAATCGAAAGGGCCTGCAATAAGCTACACTCACTGGCAGCACGGCTGGTGAATTTTACAATGGGAATCAGTTGCCCAGATATATGCTCACACCACTTCAGATACCTCATCTTATGCTAGGCACTGGACTGGCAGGTACAGCAGCCCAGCACAAGATTCCCAGGATACCTTTCCATTCACCCCTGGGATAACCCACCTAAAAAGACACTACAGGCTTATTATTGAGCAACTGAATTGCTCTCCTCACTCCCTTCATAGGGAAGTTTCAGAATTGAGTGGAATTTTTCTAGTCACCTGCACAGACAGAAACAAGTCGAGAATCCTACATATCTGTTTAGTCTAAAAAAAAAAAAATTATATTGTGGGGGAGAGGAATAAGAAGAAATGTTTAGAAGCTTTTTCATTCTCCGCCCAATCAAATTCCTCGATTCCAGATGAATGGTTGCATAGATATTCAGCTGCAACAGCTTCACACTCCATCCTGATCTGCACTGAATGACCCCAGCCTGCAGTCCTTTACAGCAGAAAAAAAAACCCTCATAGGGCTCTCAGTCCACAATGCTTTAGGGTTCTGCTAAGTT
>VWZY01004501.1:140466-180235 GCA_013399075.1 Chloroceryle aenea | reverse complement strand
CCTGCTCTAGTGGGAGGTGTCCCTGCCATGGCAGGGGGGCTGGAACCAGATGAGCTTTAAGGTCCCTTCCAGCCCTGACCATTCTGTGATTCGAGGGTTGGAATGAATGCCTCACCACAAACACCCAGCAGCACAGAGCTGTTATCTCAAGTTGTTTTCTCCATGACTACAATTTCCTCTCTCCCCTCTCCTGCTGAAGACAAGGTTTAAGAAGTAGAGGCTGTATAGCTTCTTTAAAGGACACTTTGCTTTTGGCTGTAGGCGAACTCTTTAAGAAAGGCTCACAAAATTCATTCCTTTTCTTTGGTTTTGAATAAACTGTATCACTCAGAGTAGAAAAGGACAATTATTATCTCTGTGAGGCTTAGAGCAAGGATCAGCACAGGTAACCAGAGCTGCTTTCAGGCTGCTGCCGAAGGCAGGCAATGAGCCAGGTTAATCGAGGAAGTGGATTTTGTTTGGCTGGTGGACCCACACTCTCAGAAATCCACACAACAGCTCAGCTTTGTGCGTACCTGCTGTGCAGAAGAGGCTTTCAGGGCACAGAGGTTTAAGAATAGAAGTCTATGGCAAACAGAATACTTACTATCAGAATGGCAGAGGACAGATGGACAGACCAGGCAACAGATACAGTAGACAGAGAGACAAGTTGCTGGAAAGAACATCTGCCCAAGAAGGTCTGAGCTGTTTCTGAGATTCAGAGATTAACTCTGACTCATCTGACTTTAGTAAGAGATGTAACATCCAGTGTCTGACTTCACGGGCCAGTAACAGTTCAGTTTTTCTCCAAGTTTCTAAATCATTCATGCTCATCAGAAGCAGTAAACCTCCACAGAGGCAGATACAGAACATGCACCACTTTCCTGTGGAATATTTAACCTGTAAACACGTGGGAAGACAAAACGCGTAGGACACGGGTGACCACAACAGGCATGCGAAGAAAGATTCAGTCTCTGCTAACCTTTAACCGGGTCACAAAGTGTTTTGCAACAGCAAGCTCCGAGGCAGGATTCCCAAGGAGGATCTCAAAACGATACTGCAGACCTAACTTGTCTCTTACTTCTTGTAACCTCTCCTTGGCCAGCATGGCTAGCTGCACCGACGGCACCCTAATGACAAGCATGTGGCCACAGCCATTCTTATCCTTTCCTGGAGAAGTGATCAGGTCGTCCATGATGCTGAGTGTTTCGGGCGTGCTGTGATCTCTCAGCGAGGCCATGGTCGTGAGAGCCATCAGAGCCTGGGAATACTGCTGAATGAGAAGGTAGCAGCGGATCACCATGCTGTGCAGCCGGGGGTACCTTGGAGGAGATACAGTTCCATGTTAGCACAAGCACGATCACAGCAATGTCTGAAAATCAGCCAAAATCCAGGGCTGAGTGGTGAAGTAGTACCTGTTTCTTCCTGTAGTGCTCAAAAATATGAGGGCTTTGATTTTTATGGACAGTAATTTTGCACAAAATCTGTGTTTTAAGTAAATGCCTATAACAGTCTGCTTGGGTAAGTGGAACTATAAACTTCTGTTACCTTCATTTGGGCCAGAATTTCAGCTACAGTTCTTTAACTTGATGTAGATAAAAATCCTCTCAGATTCAGCTCTCTCTGAGAGAACAGGCTAATAACTGCTTTGCTGTCCAGATGTTTTGTCTTGGAGGACCACAGAATCAGAATCACAGCACAGTAGGGGTCTTAAGGGACCTCTGGAGATCATCGAATCCACCCCCCTGCCAGAGCAGGGTCACCCAGGGCAGGCCACACAGGAACAGATCCAGGTGGGGCTGGAAAGTCTCCAGAGCAGGAGACTCCACAGCCTCTCTGGGCAGCCTGGGCCAGGCTCTGTCACTCTCACAGGGAAGAAGTTTCTCTTCCTGTTGAGGAGGAACTTCCAGTGTTTCCTTTTGCTACCATCACCTCTCATCCTATCCCAGGGCACCACTGAAAAGAGCCTGGCCCCTTCCACTTGACACCCACCCTGCAGAGATTTGTAAATATAATAGAAATATTTTCTCCTCAAAATTTGCTTTAAAAGTTGAAGGAGCTGGCACAAATCCACAAGCCACACAGTATTTCCTGCATGGGTGAGACTGAGTAAAATCACTTCCCCTGGATGAGCTGAGGTGTGTGTGACCATCATGGCTTCAAGTGGTTTGTGGGAGAAGTACTTTGTAATTTCACTTCTCTCAACTTCTCACCAGAAGGTCAGACTTACCAACAGGGATTGCTGGCTCTCAGACAAATCTGAACTTCCTTTTGCCTACCTTTCTTTCCCTCTCATTACAGCTATATGCAGTGACAACAGATATGGACTCAGAACATAAAATGCTAAGAGAAAAACTAAATTGAAATCTACTCAGACAAAAAGCACTCCATTTCTAGACACTCCCACCATAATACAGAAAAAGACTACGCTATGATGCCTCGAGTGCTAGTCTTGTGCCACAGGAGTCTAAATGACTAGAACAACTAAAAGCTCCGAACTTCTCTGATCTCTTCCTTAAGTAATTTAATAGACAACATGGGATGAATTTGAATGAAGTTTTGTGTCTGTCTTTATCCTGTAGGTACAGTATCTCACTCTGTCTACCACAGAATCATTATGGTTGGAAAGGTCCTCTAGGATCATCAAGTCCAGCCTTCAGCCCAACATCTCCCTAACTGTAAGCCTGTCATTAAATCAGTAAACTTTTAGAACACTTTTTACTCCTACTCCTCCTCCTGTAAAAGTGCCCACTGTACTTTTGCTACTAAAGCAAATGGAGCCTCTGATACCAAAATGTCACAGACTTCTGAGCTTGTATGGCTCGCCCACCGCGACAGAAACCCCACTGCTTGAAAACAGAGGCTACATTGATAGAGTGGGCTGTAAAAGCATATCCCGTCTCCAAGGCAGAGGGTCACCTGCCATCAATTTCTAGTCTTATCCTAAACTTTTGTCAAGATAGTATTTGCATGTGCACTAATCCTCCTCCATCCTTTTCCTCATCCACATTTTGAGAACGAAAGAGAGCAGCAGTGACCAGTGTCTTTCACTGGACTTGACCAGAAAGACTATGAGAAGCCTAAAGAGCTGAGGTATTAAGTGACCTTATTAATATTTATCACATTCATTACTTACATATTTGTAGATAATAGTAAATAGTAAGCATTAATGTTGTGCTTAATTATTCACATTGTTAATTTAACACAGTAGATACAGCATTTTACTTAATAAATATATTTACAGTTATTACATTGCTCTAAATGAAAGAGGAAAAAGCAGTACTGAAGAGAAAACAATCCTGTTCTGGTAAATACAAAAATACAAAGACAACTCAAGTTTGAAGTGTAGTAAGAGATCTGTCCTGCTGATATGTAGAACAGATTAACTCGACACTTCTGGAAATGTCAGTTTTGTCTTCACCCCTGTGATGTGTCCATTTCATTTCATCACAGACATGCACTATAAGAGTACCTTGTTCAGGCAGCAGCCGGGCAAGCTGCAGTAAGCCAGGCCCCACGCTGCAAGAACCAGAACCATCAGTAACAAAAATTATGTCTTTGAAATGACTTCCCTCAGCTGGGCCACTGCTGCCAAGCCTGTTGGCAGCCTCGACAGGAGAGGTACGAGGTGCTGAGGTATGAAATCTCTACTGCGTCCTTAGCTTAGTGGGGGCTGAGCCAAAAGAAAAGAGCACCACAGCTGAGTCTGCACTAATCATTCCCTCACCCCCCCTGATGGGGCTCATGATGTATCTATAGCCTCAGGATCCAAATCAAGCGAATCCCAAGCTCCCATTTACCTTTCTAAAAGTGTGTTGACCATTTTTTCAAAGGTTTCATCACATCTCAGAAGGGGACTCGTGACGCCCCATTGGAGGGATTTGCTGTATTCGTTCAAACCAAAGTACAGCTTGTCTTCACTCGCGGTGTCATCCTGCTCCACACACAGACAGCAAGCATAGAGAAAGCCAGAACCAATTTTAATTTTGTTTGCAATTCAAAAAATAAATGGACTGTGTCTTCTGAAGTAATGTATCCTTTCCTTTCATTCATTCTCCCTCAGCGACATCATCTGTTTGTTTCAAAGGATACCACAGAATGTAACTTGTTTTTTACGTACTATTTGTCTACAGCTAGGAAAGACAGACATAGGGTCTTGCAAATGTTTCAGTATATCCCTTATCTGTGATTGCACAGAGTTTCTAGAATTCTGCTAATTAATTTCTGACTCCCTACCTCTGACTTTGTATCTACAGATAATTGCTACTCTATTTCAAGCAGAACCTGAAAACAGAAGGATTATCAATATGCAAAATTCACCTTGCTTGTCAGATTCTGCACATCTCTAGTGGCAATCAGAAACTAATGATGGCTTTGGGGAATGTGAACCTGCAGACAGCAATCAGAAAGGCAGAATATTTGCTATCTCAAATTTCATGAGATGTTTGCTGGAAGCAGAGCGTGGTCTGCAGTGCCTGCACATCACCAGCAATCACCAGGAATGTAGTTAATCACATACAGGCTCCTCTGGTTTTTTGTAGGTTATTTTTTTTCAATCAGAAGACAGAAAGTTGCTTATTTTTTTACTTTTAGGAAACAAAAAATTGTCAAGCCCATTTCACTGAAGGCCACCACACTGTCTCTCATTAACAATCAACTAAAAAGCGAACTTTGAATATTCATTCTCTCATTTCCACTGTTCTCATTGAATCGAGTTACTTTTTACAGCTACCACTTTAAGACACTTTAGACACCAATGGTCCAACTCAACACAAAAAAGTCAACCTTGATATAAATATACCAAACAAGAAAATAGGAGAAAATGGTATTTTTAAAGCAGGTTTAGCCAAAACATCCTCAAAATCAGCTGGCTGAAAAGGTGAAAAAAAGCAAATGGCACAGAATGTCAACCAGACCTTTCTCACCTCTTCTCTGCACGATGGCAGCACCTCCTGTACGACAGCTTGTTAGCCTGGCACACAACTTGTACTAGTACCAAAGAAGTAATGAACAGATTTGACCAGCTATTTGCCATGTAACTTAAGGTCAGAAGTCAGACTGCTTGAAAATGGAAAGCCAGCTCCAGAGCTCTATAGAGTCTACGTAGCTTTGTCTGACCAGAGCATAGGTATCTGGAGCCTGACAGAACAAACTCTAGCAAAGACAG
Organism: Chloroceryle aenea; assembly: GCA_013399075.1. Taxonomy (NCBI): domain Eukaryota; kingdom Metazoa; phylum Chordata; class Aves; order Coraciiformes; family Cerylidae; genus Chloroceryle; species Chloroceryle aenea. Next base: position 175,089 of record VWZY01004501.1, on the reverse strand, counting down.
TGCTCCCTTGTAACAATTCTCTTTAATATGCATCAGTGAGATTCCTTCAGGCATGAAGTCTACATTAAAATCCACTGTTAAAATTAATGATTAAACACTTACCATAGCATCAAATTGTATCCAATGTACCTCATTACTAGAGCTGATCCTGGACTGCTGCGTTTGCAAGGCATAAGGAAAAGAGCTGACCTGAAGAACAAGGAGGTTGAATGCTTCAAGGACCTCCCTGCAATTAATAACTCTATCAGCCAGACCATGACTAGGCTCACCATGTGACAGGGAACTTGAAATGGCACTGCAGAAATAAGAATGCAAAGAATTGCCTTACTGACATCCTGAGATTCAATGGATTACTCTCCTCCTGTAGAAAAATCTCCAAATTATGGCACTGAGAACGACAGTTCAAAAATCAATTTGGAAGGGTGAAAGATTTGAGTGTGCTCTGTGGGTAGACTCAGGCAACAGAAGGATAAAAACCAAATAAAGGACCCAAATCTGCTGACAGGGAGAAGGTGAGTTAGTGTGACAATTTCAAAGAGCGCTGGATGGAGGAAACAAAAAATGAGACAAAGCTGATGAGATCCCTCTCACTGAGAAGCACTGCTGCACGAGCTGTCGGGTCAGGGAATAGCACCAATTTTACAAAGTCCAGTGTTTTTTTGAGCCTGAAAGAACATATTTCTAGAATACTGGGGAACCTGACAGTCTCCTGACATCCCGATTTCCAGTTCCTGGAATTATCATTGCCTCTGGGATATTCAGGAATTATAAAAACAAGAGGTACATCAAACACAGTAACAAAAAAAGTGCTGGTGAGTATAAGGAAGGAAGAATATGCTCTTTAACTATTTTCAGCTTTCCTTCAAGGAAAGCATTTTGTTTGTTATAACTCTGATATTCAAATGAATCCCACAGCCTTATGCACCACATCTCAATCACATTAAGATTTTTTTCATTATTTTACTCATGGAACAAGATCAGAATAATTAGCTTTAGTTATTTACTTTTTTTCCCCACAGTAAAAGTTGTGATCCATAGAATCAGCATGGTAGGGGTTGGAAGGGACCTCTGGAGTTCATCGAGTCCAACCCCCCTGCCAGAGCAGGAACAGAGAAGGAGATTCAGTGTGAAGAGGTGTTTCTGCACAAGTGTGTATGTGTTACTGTATTCAGGTCTAACACTGGCCAAATGCAACACAGCTGGTTTTAGAATCCTTTCCATACAGTAGCTGTGGCATTTTTCAGATGATGTAGAGAGTTAAATATCTGTAAGCCTTCTTATAATAAACCAAACACTATCATCAAGGATAAAAAACATTAAGTAAAACGTGAGTGGCTGGTGAACATGGGAAAGATTGGGGGTTGAGTAGAGAACAAGGGGTGGAATAGGAACAAAGAAAATTGCAAAGTTCAGCCTTTTTTCCTGGACTTCAGTGCCATGGCACTTAGCCCTACAAACAGTCTTGTTAGGGATCCAAAAATCTGAAACTAGTCTCACCACTGTTCAACTGAATCGGGATTAATTAACAATATCATGGGCAAGCAAAAAAGATGATTTAAGATTTTGAGGCACAAAATGCCTTGGGCCTAGAGAAAGCATTGGCTGTCTAAGATGGTAAGGCTTTTGAAAAACCTGAGAGATACTGAAGTGGATGGTTTTCCTTTGGTAGATTGAAGCAGCTACCTTGTAAAATCCACATGGGCATTGTCATGAACCAGCACAAACAGGGTGTAGGGATTCTGCTTCACCCGTCTCATGAAAACTTCAAATTTTGTCTGAATCTCATTGTCTAGACGAACCACATATTTCTCGGCTCTCTGATATGCTGTTCCATTGTCTTCTAGGCCCAAGTCCACAAGGACACCTGCCAGAAAGAAGAATAAAACAAAGGTCTTTTCCTTCAAGAGCACCCAAAAGTGAATTGTCAGTGGTAGGTTGCCACTTGTTCACCAATATCAGGACTTGGCCAAATCACTGAAACAGCCTGTAAGGAGATGATTATCCAGGTGCACTTTTTCTTTTTCTCACAGTGGGGAGCAAAATGTGCTTCTTGTCTTCCGGATTTCCTCCAAAAAGCACCTGAAGACCTTTCAAAGACTACACATTACCAGGACAAAACAAAACGCCCATCAGGCGTCCATAAACATTTCCAGGTCAGAGCTCAGTTGGCTAGGATGAGTGATCCCAGACCAAACTCTCCACATTTAGGTGATACGTTAATCCTGCCTGAGTCAGAAAAAGTCATCCTTTGTTTATAGAAATCTGACTCTCACTAATATATTTTTTTGCATGCTCTGCTTTAATGCCACTGTTAACACAACTGTTCCCTCGCAGTTTTGTAATGACAGATTGCCATCATATTCATAAAGCAGGCACGATGTAATACATATGGCTTTGAACATCATTTCAGTTAAAGAAGTAGCAAGAAGCCACTGTGAAATATGGGTCAAATTATGTATTTGCCAAGGTCTTAGTGATTTCTAAAAGTAAAGTAAAAGTCATCCATCTAATAACATAAAATAAAAGTGAAACCTTGTTAAGAGATACCAAAAAACCTCTAGTTTAGTGTAGTAGCAAATTAAATAAATGAAATGTCTGAAGAAACAAGGAATGGAACAAAAAAACATGAAGTTAGAAAGGAAAAAAAATCTATTTTATTCTTTTCATTTTACTAGTAAAATAGTACAAAACAGAGGAAAAAAAAAACAGAGCTGGACCACAACACTGAGCAATGTCAGAGTGTATCTACACTATCGAAAAGTGGTCAACTTATCTCAGAGCAGAAAAGAGGGATAAAAGCCAACAGCTACCCCAATCACAGGTGCCTTACAGCAGAAGCTCATAGTAATGCCTTTCAAAGGGCATTGCCAATACAAGAGGTTACTGGGTAAAGCTGAAAGCACAAGGGAAAACAAGGTTCAGCTGATAAAAATATGTCCTAAATACACAAGTATCCAAAGGACGTTATTACTACTGGAGGTCAGGTGCTAAAAAGGACCAAACATTTATATGGACAGACTTTAGCTCTTTTGAACAGTCATTTTCTCCACAGAGAAATTTTTAGCTATTCCAGCGAGGTGTCAGTCATTAACAGAGTGACTAGCAGATGTCATTCTCAAGGGGGATATATTCCATAACCTGTCCACTACAGCTTCCTTGTTATTCCTGAAGTGTGTGGTTATCAGCCCTGGTTAAGTACAGAATCCCAGACAAGAAAACTCACCATCTGAATCAGCATGGCAAGTACTGTTTCAATGCACACGTATTACTGAGGCATTTAGCTACCTGAGGAGAGAGCTTCCTCCACCCAGGTCTGTGCTAATACCTAGAGGAGCATATGCACATGTGTGCCTACAACAAATGGCAAGAGTGAGCCTAGGGGATAAAGGATCTCAATAGCTGCATTTGCTCACCCATTCCCTCTCTTGGCAGCTGAATGCTTCCAGGCCACACATTCCTCACACCTCCATCAATGTGACAATTTCTTTTGGCACTTAGGTGGCACAGCTTGGGCTCAGTTTATGTAAGGAAAACAGTCAGAATTCACCAATGATACCAACTAATACTGGACGTGCGAAATACACGTAGGAGCAACTTCATCCTTTATACCAGGTATGATTTAAGAACATCACATGCTTTGGCTTAACCACCTCTTTCCCTCCCCTTCCATTTACCTGACTGTCGAATCCGTTGAAGCGTCTGCTGCACCAGGACTTCTGAACGGGGAACTATAACAATGAAGTCTACTTTGCTGAAGTGGCCCAGATCCAGGCTCTGATTGCCACTGTCTGCTATAGCACAAACCTGGGACAAGAGCTTTCTGGCAACTGTAAGCTGTGGCTGGTAAATTTGGAAGGTATCAACATCCAAATCTAGAGTGCGTTTGTTTGAAAAAGAAAACAAAACACAACAAGAAACATGTTTACTTTTCCCTCCCCCCCAATAACCATGACTCTCTAAAAAGCCTACCCTCTATTCTCAGAAAAAACACCAACCACCAGAATAAATCCCAATATTGTGGGGAGTTTGGTACAGATACAAATATTGGCTTCCTTTTTCTGATCAAAATACAATTACATATCAGACCTCGAGTACAGCACTGCCCATTGTTCACATGCCTCAAGTGTCTTGAGGATTCTCCACAGTGCAACCCAAGAAAGCCTCAATGCCAACCTAGTGAAATGCATTCTATTAATGAACCAACATTTACATAATATGCATGCATATATATATATGAAAATATATATAAATAACACGTATATATATAAAATACGTGTGAGTGTGTGGAGATATGCATATAGCTCTAATCTCCTCCTGAAACTTGCAGTTCTTCAGAAGCATCTTTCCAACACTTCTGCTGGCAGAACCAGCCATAGGTGCTGAGGCTGTTGAGGGCCAGCACACCTACTAATCTGAGTAAACTGAGCCTGTGCTGACAATCTTGCCAAAAAGACTCTACCAGGATAGCAGGTCAGCTGGGAGTTCCTTTGTACACCAACTGTTCTGGAGCACTGAGTCCCACTCTAAGCCAGCACTGAGACAGTCTGTGCCTGACTGATAGTACTTATGGAAAGCAGCCCTGAGAAGGACTTAGGACAGTGGTGGATGAAAAGCTGGTCATAAGTGTGTGCTCACAGACCAGAAGGCCAGCGACCAAATCCTGCACTGCATCAAGAGAAGAATGGCCAGCAGGTTGAGGAAGGGGATTTTCACCCTCTATGCAGCTCTTGTGAGACCCTTCTGCAGTGCTGGGTCCAGCTCTGGAGCCCCTAGCAGAGGAAAGATATGGACCTGCAGGACTGGGTCTAGAGGAGGGCCCCAAAAATGATCAGAGAAAAAGCTGAGACAGTTGGGGTTGCTCAGCTTGGAGAAGAGAAAGCTCCAGGGAGACCGTACTGCAGCCTTCCAGTACTTAAAGGAACTCATAAGAAGATGGGGACAAACTGTCTAGCAGGGTCTGTTGGGATAGGACAAGAGGTAATGGTTTTAAAAGTAAAAGAGAGCAGATTCAGACTAGAATTTCTAGGAAGAAATTTTTTTATGCTGAGGGTGGTGAGAGCCTGTCCCAGGCTGCCCAGAGAGGTGGTGGCTGCCCCATCCCTGTCCCCATTGCCCGGGAGGCGGCCGGGGCTCTGAGCACCCTGCTCTGGTTGCAGATGGCCCTGCTCCCTGCAGGGGTTGGACCAGATGATCTTTAAAGGTCCCACCCAATCCAAACTACTCTATGATATGCTGTAAAGGGAAGATGGGCAATGCACCTCAGCAATAAATCTCCATTACTTGCAGGGGCGGGGGTGGGGATTGGAGTGGACAGAGGGAAGGGAGAATTTGTTCGGAGATTTCTTCATTTTAAACAAAATTTTAGTCTCAGATTTATTTAAACTTAATAAAGAGAACTATAGGACTGGAGTTTTGCTTTCTATAGGCACATTACAAAGCATTCCTGTTTCCTCAAATAGAACCATGTTCCTATATTTCAGCATTTCCAGTAGGTAAAATCTATGCCCAACAATCCGTGCCTGCAGGGGTTGGGAATATTTTTAGAGCTTGAATATTTTCAGCTTGCAGATTACCAAATTAAACCCTATAATGCCATCCAAGTTCTTGCTTTTTTTTTAAGATTTTCTACTAAAAATTCAATTATGATCAATAGACTGCTTATCATAGAAATTATTTGGGCAAATGTCTTAAAAAAAAACCAAAACAAAACACAAAGAAAAAACTCCAAAACTACTGAAAATTTAATAAAGAACTGTTGTTGCTTTTTGAGGTAATAAAGTACATTATAAAATCTTGCAATTTACATGAAAACTGGAAGGTATTTGGGGCTACATTATAAAATCTTGCAATTTACATGAAAACTGGAAGGTATTTGGGGCAAACACCCACTGTTAGCTCTATCTGTGTGAGCTCATCTCCTGCTCCAACCAGCCTCGTGTTCATTTCAGCACATCTCCTTTGGGAGAACGGTCCCTTTCCCTGTCTAGGAGACTTATTTCTTTTCATCCATGCCAATTCCCAGCAGCTTCAATCATTGTACAGCCATATTTTAAAGATAAAACTAGCTCAGAACATGTTTTCTCAAACAAAGTTTCAAGAAGTCACTGCAGTACATCATGACATAGTAAGAACAATAAATGATAGAATCAAAAGATCCTTCTCCCTTCAAATAATTCCTGTGATGAAGCTCAAGACTCATCCTTCTGGAGGTGCCAGAAGAAAGTACCTGTCAGGCTTCCTAACTAGATCTTGTCATCCATGAGGAGACTATAAACTACCCTGCTTTCATTCAGATCTAGCACCGAGCTGACTGATTTAAGCTAACTAATGTGAATCAAGAGCATACCTTTCTTTCACTGTGAAAAACCTTTACTGGAGGTTGAATCTGCTTTGATACTAGACCCAAAAGAATCTCAGTGTTCACAACAGCTCAGCATTTCCCTAACTGCTGCTGTCAGATGAAAAGGAAAGTGTGGTTAAAATTCTGAATAAGGAAAGAATTTCAAAATGGGAAAATAATAATGAACTTTTTTAGACAGGCATCCTAGCTCATTGTTTGCACCTAAGCATCTTACACTGAGTAAGACACATCTCGGATAAGCAGATTATAGACTATACTTGCCTAGTCCAAGGTCTTAAAACACTTTCCCTAAAAGTTTAAGCCTCAGAGCACAAGTCTGTAGTACATGTTGTTACCACTGTACATGGGGAAATCGAGGAACAGCAAACGTTAAGAAACAGGAGGCCAGCTGGGGAGATCAGAATGTGAATGCAACTCCCCCCTGCCTTAAGGCAAAGGCTACGTTCCTTTGCTAGGTTCAGGAGGGTGAGATGAGCGCACATTGCCAACGTTACAAAGGACCATCTTCTCTACTCTGCCCAGTGCATAATGGAAGATCATTTTAGCTTAGGAATCATGAAGCATAGAGGGAAAAGGTTGCTACAGGTTACCACTGAGATTTTTCTGTCCAAGAGACTGCTGTATGACTGCATTCAGATGGCACTAGCAATACCTGAAGGTTGGCAAAGCAACTGAAGCTGTGCCCGCGGACTCTCCTAAAGCATGTGCATTTTGACATTTAACTTATTTCACATCTCACACGTAAAAAAAAAAATGTACCTGGCTCTTGCGTAGAAACCATGGCAATAGCCTCCTGAGACGACACGCACTCGCTAACATCTCCATTGAAAGGAATAATGACGCTTTCCCCGCGCTGCTGCAGTATTTTCTCCAGCAGCTTGTCCAAATCATCACCTAGATAAGAATTAGCAACAGCAAATTACCTGGAGGCTGTTTCAGAAAGGTGCTGTAGTACCTCACACACACACACGTTCTCCCACACCTGATGCTGAATCTGTGAAGGGGTAGGGGACTGGAGATACAGGGAAGAGAAGGTGGGAGAATGTTTTTCTTTTTTATTTACTCATTTACCAGTTGAATGAATTCCAAAATAAAGAAACACGGCTGAGTAATTTCAGCTCTGTACCTTTGCAGCTATCAGTGACATCTGATGATTACAAAGAAACACACACTATAAAACCACCTCTAAAACCTGCACAAAAAGCACAAATGAGAAAAGGCTCACGCACTCATAGGTGCCCTCCCATCTCACTCAGCAGGATAAACAGCAGCCACCCTGTGCTGTCATGGGGTGAGTGAGTTGCGCTGCATTGCTGAAGGAGATAAGCATGACTTTACACACAGGGAACAGGGAGAAGGAACAAATGCCTCTTGGTGGAGAGGGGTGAGCTGGGCTCACGTGCACTTCAACTGCTGAGCAGGAGACATACCAACCCTAAAGAAATGACTGTCTTGGCCAGAACTGCTGTTTCTCAGGATCACTCACCTAAAGACGTATTTTTGAAATGTGATGCCAGGAAACTAACTTTCCCCGTGATGAGCTCGTAACTGATCTCTTTTAAAAATTCACTAGTGGTAAGCATACTTTCTGCAAGTGCCCTAGATTGGTACTGACCTGGAGAAGAGGGAGAGAAAAGTGAGAGCAATCTTTAACACAGTGCACTATCAACATGACCTTTCCCTCCTACAAGCGTGGGGCATGCTGATCTTCAGCCATGGATCTTTACCGCTTTCACCCGGCAGACTGGGGGAGCAGTCTCAAGCCTGTGTCGCTGGAGATGGGACGGATGGCTCCACCAGTTTAGCACATCCTTTGCAAGCTGCTGCCCATAGTTATGCACATGCAGGTGACAAATGATATGCAAAGTAAGTATTTGTACCTTAAATGGAATGAAGGATTCTGGGTAAATATGAAAAAGTAATTATCCCTGGTGTGAAAAAAAGTAAAAAAAAACAAAAAAAAAAAAACAAAAAAAACCCAAACCACCAAAACATTACTGATTTATCTGTCTGCAAACAAAAGATGACCAGTCAAAATTCACTTCCATCCAGGCACACTTATGCTCACACAGACACCGTAGCCAGTCGCCAATGTGGAATTGGAAAATCACCATGGTAAAAAGGATAAAAAAGCATGTTCTGTTTGACAGTGGTCTGCAGAAGACTCTGGTCATCCAATATTGCCATGTGAAATAGTTGAGCTGGTAAAGAAGTGGAGAGAGACAAACCAACTATTCTGTCACTGTGTCACTTCAAGGTCACCTCATTTTCTATGGCAGCACAAAGACTAAAGGCTGTGGCCTCTCAAGGAGTAGCAATGTCTAACAGACGGCGATTTTTCTAGATCACCGTGGATTGCAGTCTTGACAGAGCAATAGTGAACCGTGAGTTTGCAGCGTAACAATACGAAGGAGAACAAAAAGAACAAAGGGCATTTAAAAGATGGAACAATGACTCAAAAACTTTAACCATTGGTATTCAAAGGGTACCGAAATATACTCACCCAGGACTACCACACAGAATTCATTTCCTCTTAGCTTTGACGCACAGATGGCAACTACATAATCTGGTAGTTTTTGCTGATGTTTTGTTTCATTGAGAGACCTCAATGTCTCTGAGATGCCCTCTGCCAGCGAGTTCTGGGTAACAACCACATGCACGAGGTCCTGGGACACACTAGCGATTAACCGAGCGAGCCAAGGGAGCTGAGCTGGTGACACAGAGACACACTGTGCGCTCATTTGTAAGGATCGCTCCCTCAGAGTGAACTCCTGCGTCGCTTTCAACACAATCTGCTCAAATTCTTCCCTCAGGGGTATCTGATCGGGACCTACATTGAACACAAACAAACAGAAGAATAGTTATCTCACATAAAAATGCTCTTGAACCAGAAATAATTGCACCCCTCTTGATCTGACAAGCTCCTTCACCATATATCTTACATTTACAAAACCTACTCACTACTTAGTGATCTCTACACACATGGCTTGTTCTCAGTTTTCCATATTAGAAGTCTCTCTCTCACCATCTTTTTTATTTTAAACAATGAGGTATTCCATCTCGCTCCTGGCTTTTCTTCAGAAGCCAGTGGGACAAACAAGGAATGGGAAAATATGTGCCCTTTGCCTGGAAGAGAAGGATTAATCCTGTAGCCTCCATATGTTTCTACGGCAGAAAACCCAAACGCTTATCCTCGCAGTGTAATCACAGCCATGCATGGCAAAGCCTGTCAAGTGGTCTTCATTTTGCTTTTTCTCATCATGCATACTAGTAAACTAAGCACGGATGTGAATACATGTGTTTAACCTCTTCTTTTACTTGAAATTAAATTCATCTAGCAAATCTTCAAACTTCTAATGGAATGAGGTATGTGCAACATTTGATCTGCATTCCCCAGGCTATAAACTGTATGCAAACTTGAACTGAAAAACAGAAGTATAAGCTATCCTGTCTTAGCATTAGTCCTCCAGGTCAGCTTCAATTAGCGTTTTGCTCAGTAAGATTTGTCTCATTGTCAAAGATACTTGGGAAAGGATGAAAACATTCATGAACACAGAGTAAGAAATAACCATAGCTTAAATTGTCAAGATCTCAGGTCAGTGCCAGAGGAAAAAGCTTCACGCTTCAGCAGCTTGCTTTTCTATGACAAAAAAAAAGCGGGACTTAAATACCAGAGATATGTGAAATGCTGGGTTTGGTTTTGTGTTTTCTTTAAGGTCAAAGACAAGCAAAAAGGGCAGTGAAAAAGGAGAAAACAGAAAGGATGGGTGAGAAGCAGGGCAGGGAGCGGGTGAATAGCCTATGGTACAGAATCTGTAAAAACTGCCACCTCTTATCATTTTGCCTTTTTGAGAAGGAACATATGGAGGCTGTCACCATCCAATTACCACAGGATAGATGGTAGGGCAACTACAGACTTGTAAATGCAAGGCTGATCTCATTTTTGATGCAAACCAAAAAGCTTCGATGAGTCTTATTTAACACAGCAGGGGTATAACGCTCTTCCCGTAGTTCTGTTTTGGAAATGTATTTCCTTTTCCCTTCGATGAAACTGTAACACATTGAAGGTCTTTGAAGAGCTCAAAACAGAAAAAAACAGGCATTTATTAAGAGAAAGATGAAACAACTTCTGCAGAAATAAGTCCCTCTACAACATAACAACCGCAATAAAAAAGATGGTGTGGACTAAAAAAAAAACCTAAAAGCAAGCTTTTGCTGATTGAGGTTATTGAAGAGACAGGCTCTAGACACAGGGGTCACCATGAGTCCAAGTGAATTAAAATAATTGTAGAAATGGAAAGACTTCTGTATGAGAACACAGAGAATTTCATTCAGATGATTTGTAAGAGAAAAACATTAAAAATAGTTTGTTTTCAGAAGGGTACTGGTAAATATTTTTTAAGTAGTGAAGTTTTTAATACCACACTTGGCTCACAGCAGTCTTTCTCCACAACTCTCCAGTGAAATAATGGAGCTAGTATCAGATGAGATGGAAGAGAAAATGACAGCTATTGATTCTGACTGTGAACAGCTTAATTAATACCTATATACAAGAATCTGTCAAGATTTAAAGGCAGTATTTGGAAGAGAAATGAGAATACAGGAATAAGAATGTGAAGGATTATCTTGACTTCAGAAAGCAAAGCTGCAAAGCAAATACCAACACAGAATATCAATATCCAAAAGACCTTATTAACATGGTTATGCTTCCAAAAGCACCTACAGTTTAAGACAACACATTCAAATGTCACCCTTTTCTGGGCAGACACACTTCATGGTGCATCTGACTGAGAACTACCTCAACCACCTAAGTCCAGGAGAACTGCTGGAATAACCTCTCGCTTTGAGCATCTGAATATCCATTCCACTGAAGACAGAGACTTGTTTCTACCTGGAGTCTGGATGTGGCTATCAGTTTAGACACTGAAGCTACAAGACACTTCTGTGTGCCATGGCTTGCACATAGCCAAAGTGATTCAAATGTCCAGCAAAAGAGAGGGAGAATGGTTTTATAACTCTAAGCAGGTAGTTAACAGAAGGACCAGAAACTTCCTCCAGCTGAAAAACCAGAACATGGACCTTAGCACTGCAACAGGGTAAGACTCTGTGTGTAGAAACAGTAGTGAAACAGTAAAAAACAGATGACTACAAATGATAGAATGTAACCCACATGGCAAATACAGACATTTTGAGTATAAAAATAAAGGCTGAGAATACTTCACTGTGAATGCTGCCAGAGATAATAAATGTCAAAACTGAGTAAGCACAGGGGACAGACTGTAAAAAAGCCCACTGCAATCAAACACACCTCTTGATCATATTTTACTTACTCCTTTATCAGGCAGTGGAATTTATTTATAGCAATGCTATGGCTCAAAATCATAGCTCTCACTGTGTGTAGTCTTCGTAAGCAGCTTTAAAGTGGAAGTGTCAGAAATGCACTTATTTTGTTTGCCTTGATTTGTTATATCACTGTGAGATTGCTCAGCTGATGTCTGAAAACACAAGGGCACTATCCTACAATTAATAATATTGTCAGGAAAACGTAAAGGAATTCGCAGATTTTAATTTTTTTTCACTTTCATAAATGCTGTTCTTGTGACCTGGGATCACAGTCATCAGCAAACAGATTTTGTAGTGAGATGTGAAAAGACACAACTCAGTATCTACTTCATTCTTCTGTCTGCTTATCTCTGCCTTTATCTTACTCTTTCACAACATACTCTGGAAAAAAAGTCTTTTTAGTCTTGCTTTCTCAAGAAAATAGGAGGTTCACACAAATAAACTGTTATGTCTGTATTCCTCTCTTCTCATCAAAAACGTTTGAAGCTGGCTGCCCTCCAATCATCTTTAATCTGCCTTAGGCTAAAAAAAATGGGATAAAGGCTGCAGTTCGGTGCAACTGTCACAATTCCACCAGTTTTAAGTTTGTAGCATTATTCAAACCCACAACATGTTTTGATCCTCATGCTCTGCGGAATGTTTTTACTTTCCTCCTCCTTAGGCTCTTTCATTTTACGCTGCTGGCACTCATCTCTGCACAAGGTCAAATAGAAAACTATTCAGCTTTGCACAGCTAAGAACAAAAGCCAAAATAAACAACTGCTAATAAGGGACCTGCTTTATGCTGAAGGCATGGTGCTCACGAGACACAGCTCAGTTCCAGAAGCTCTGCACCAAGCCTCCTCGAGTTGGAGGCCTAATTCCATTTAAGGTTGGATTTGCTCATGGAGCATGGTTCACTTGGTTAAGTTTCAATAAATAGTTTATTTTTAACTGGAAATGGTACATGTCTGTCTGAAGGCGATTTGCAAGCTGCCTCTGTCAATCCAGAAGAGTGTGACGCAGCTGGATTTAACACACAGACTCTAAAAACCTGCCACTGAAGATGAAAACCTCAAACAGCAAATTTAACCCCACGAAGAGAAGGGCAACAGAAAACCATTCAGCCTGTACAAATGAAAGAAACCCTCTGTCAGTTTGGACAACTGAGGCAGAGAATGATAAATGAAGCAAACAGGTCACTTAGTAAGACCAGAGAGAAGATGGCCTCCTCCCCGCCCTAACCGCGCGGCATCGAGGGAGAAGAGCTGAGCAAAAGAACCCGTGGGGAAAACCTGCACAGAGCACACGGGTACCACATGAAATCACAGGAAATGTTCGCACATTTCACACCATTGGGTATTACAGATGCCCTAGGAAACTCAGTCCAGGAAAAGCAGTGTGCTCTTCACAGAAGTCATTTCACACTTCCCTAAGAGAAGCAGCATCTTTTTAAATACAAAGTTCAGTCGGGGGCTGCTGTGAGAAGTTTCTCGACACTATCCTGCATTACTCTTTAGCTTCTAAAAACCTCACTGTTAACACTGCTCCTTTTTACTCTAAGGTAGGGAAAAATGTCTGGGCCTGCAATAAGAGAAAGAAAAATGTGTTTTACTGGCTTGCAAAGAGTCCATTTCAAATACGTGCATGAATGAGACATTGGCAGGTTCGCTTGCCTTAGTCTGAGAAACAAACGTGGTTTTCATGTAAATGCTGCTGTCACCAAAACAATGATGACCATCAACATCTGCCAGCACTTGTCACAAAACTGAATAAACCAGACCGAGTGTCCGCAGCAAGAGCTGCGATAACTGACGGTTTGATACCCTAAGCAAATGATTTATCTCCATTGCAAATCCATTTTCACAAAGGTGACCTGGTCAGTCCCCATATGGAGAGCAGAAGCAGCACCAGCCTTTAAATTCCCTTCACTTCTTCAGTCTGATGAAGGAAGTAGCAAAGTCACGCACACTAGATGGAGCCACTTACCTCTTTCAGGCACAAAAGTAGCCAGAAGATTGGCTCTGAAAGGGACACAAGGAGGGTGGGAAGAAAAAGGACAGTCACAAATAAACCCCAAGTGCTTAGGAGAAATTGCTTACCTAGTTGGACAAGATACTGAATAGTTAAAAGTATCATATTCTCCACACTTAGCAGCTGACTGCTGGTCAAACCCAAGAGATCCAAATCCTTGTTTTCCAGCTGTGGAATCTTGTAACAATTCACCAGCAAGGGACTTACAACAATATCACCGACATTTCCATAGAAATAAGGTAAAGTGCCATAACCTTTGATAAAAGAAATTTAAAAAATCCCAGAAATTCACAAAATATGTCACTACATGAAATCTTGTACAATGTATACGTTTCCAAACATCCCCTTAAAGTTATCTTGCAAAATATACTGCATCAGTGATTGTTCTTGGCATTACAATTGCTTTAAAAAATAAATGAGATGGGCTAGTGCTGTATTTTACAAGAAGTGATCACAAAGATTTGCAAAAACTAACAATAACTTCAGGATAATAATCACTGTTATCCAAGTACAGATGAGAACATCATCTGTTTGGGTCTTACCCTGACCTTACATGCAATTTCTTCATAATATAGTGTATAAAACTGAAAAAATCAATAGAAGCAACAGTAAATTGATCTTACCATTATAAAAGCAGCATAAGCCACATTAGCATTGAGACATTGGGACGCTGCTGTGATTGATTTCACTTTTTTGCCACCTTTCCATGCTGTTCTCGTAACAGGTTAAATAAACATCAACAACTAAACATGCTGTTGTGTAAAGCAAAGCATGTAAAGCCAGGGTAACTCCTCCTGTCACCGAGAATGTTTGTTTTTAAAAAATGTCCACAGATTTTGCCAAAGCCCTCCATTTGGGTACATCTGGTTCTGTACTATTAATAGGACACTTCCTCAGGGCCACTAACGTGTAGCCTAACTGAGGACTTCACTGGCAGCTCTTCAAGAGCCTAAGAGCTGCATTCAATTTGCACTTAAACTGATGACTGTGGGCACCCTCATCTTCAGTTAGGAAGTGTTCCTCTGAAAACCCACGCTAGAGCTTTAGACTAGACTTCCAGAAAACAACAGGAAGCAAAACAAACCAGAAGTGTAATAACCCTATCTTTGATGGATTTACTAGTGTAGATGGTCCTGGTAATTCTTTGGGAAGTCGGTTTATTAGGATTATCTGTGCACGTGAGGACTTGGAGAACTTCTCAATTTTTGCAGTAATGACAAATTATTCCATAGATGGTTTTAAGGGGCACGTTCTGTCAACGCTGAAGCTACTTTGTACAACAGGCTGGACTGAGAAGAGATGTAATAGAATCAAAAAAGTCACTCATCAAAATTTTGGCAGCACTAGCTGACACCCATCTTTTTTATATAGTAAGCATGTTCTGAGCCATGTCTTTCTAAGGGCCAGCAAATGCAAATGTACTTTACACAGCTAAAGGACTTCAAAAGCCTGGTCTGTTATCTCGGTTGCTTACAGGAGGTATGGACTATAAAAATATGGACTAGAAGAAAGTTAGCACGCTTTACTTTTGATTAGTCAGTTCACATAAATTTTCTGTTTCTCCTACTGGATCCCTGGGCTTCAAGATCTGGACTACAAATGCTGCAGGAAATATCTACTTGTTTTGCAAGTTGTTTACAATGGAAAGCTATTTCAGTTACATGGAAATATTTCTATTCTTGTATTTTACAAAAATCTTATCTGTAAAAAACTTCCATTTGGCCAGAGGTTTTGTATCACTTGTGTATAAATTTGTCATGACCAGTTTGCAGGTTCTCCAGAGACTGCCTGACTTCCAGCTTTAAATGATGAGCAACTGAAGCAAACTATCCCTGAGAAACTGGCTTTGTATTGTACTGGATTCCAGAACCAACAACAAAAAAAAAAAATCAAAAACACCCCACACCCTTTCTCCTATGGGAGGATGCATTTGTTCAAAACGTGGCAGATGATTCCCCAGGGTAGGACTTACCTATCAAAATCACTGGTCTGACTCCCGAGTTATTCAGCAGGTTTTCAGGAACTATTACAGTCTCCCCCGCTGGGATGGGTTGAGGCTGTAAAATTCCAGTTAGCATAGATTGAGGAACTGGGACTGACAAAAGAGGCTCTATAAAATAAAGAAAAGAGAAGCTTCCATCACTAAAAGGCCCACACTGTGATTTGGCTCTATGAACGAATAAAAAAAAATTACTGCAGATCACTAACTGTAATAAAATTCAAAAGCTCTCTGCATTTCCTGCTATAGTTTTAAGGAATTTAAATTAAGAGCCTATATCTTCCTGTATCTCCACCCCTAAAATAAAGCTTTTTCTGACCACTGTATTGTTGGTGGGAAAGAGAGAAGAAAACACAGGTTTGAATATGCATCTTTAAACAAAGCCAAGTACTAAGCCAAAAGGCCACTTGTAGGACAGAGGAGACCTCTCAATGCTGCTCTGACTTCTCACCTAGAATATATGTAAATAACAAAACCAAAACCAGGCCAAAATCTCAAAGCTGCCCTCAGACATTTACTATAAGAATAAAAATTAGGCTTTACTCACGAAAGAGTAAGAGCAGCTTTCACTAGTAAAAAGAAACAAAATGCAAGGATTCTGTACTCTGTAATCAGGTTTCAGCATGAGGTCTGCTTCAGAAGTTTCTCAGCCTTCATTTGGTGGTTTGGAACAGATTTTTCAAACAAAGCCATCACGAGAAAAGCATCAAAGGCAGCATGGCTTAATGTATATATTTTAGCGGTGGAAATTGTCTATCCAACAGCAAAAATACTGTGGAAGACTTATGGAAAATGGAGCACACAGCAGAGGCAGTAGATTGGCAGAGACAAACTCAACACAAAAGGGGAGATTGCCTCATGTCACGTGTCTTCAGCAGGTCTTTTGAAGCCAGAAACCTACAAAAGTTGCAACTGATTCAAGGTGCCCAACCAGGCAGGTCTGCACTGCCATGGAACTGTTCTTCTATGGTGAGTATCTCTGAAAATTAACTCCACAATACCTCAGAGTCAAGCCTTCCGAAGCAGAGGTGAGAATACATCGTGCATATTGGCAAAGGGCTTTTTTTCTTCCTTCTGTGTTTATTCTCTCGCTCAACACAGAGAACGAGTAATTGTTTATTGCCCTTTATAAAGTACACTGAATCTAGAAACTGAAAAGGGCGTGAACAGCTTTACTAATAGTTCTGTATAAAGAAGTACCCACGTGGATATTGATGAGCATTGTCATTCTGTGATTCTGTGTGATTCACCCAAATTCATAATTAAACCCATTCCATACCACGATGTCACATATCCCTCCTACAGCTTTTCCACTCATACCAGACACGCGGTCTCCCAAACTTTATGCTTTTAACTAAAGATGACTGCGTGGACATCAGTGTCGTTTGCTAGGCCAGAACTATATAAAGCAGTTTCTCCTGTGCAGCAGTGGAGTATGATTTCTGTAACATGCCACACCAGACTGAGACATGACATTCAAGGTGAAGGTTCATGAGAACCCTGCAAGTATCTTCATATATCCATACATCTCTACAATTTTAGAAGAACTAAGTTACATTCGGGGGACTTCAGTAGCTTTGGATTTTTATTAATATTATATGTACCTTCCTTTCCTCTCTCTCTCCCCAGTAGTTCCACTTCCCTTGTGTCCCATCTTAAACTATGGCAACAAAGACCTGGCCAACAAGCGTGCTTTTCTGCTGCATCTGAAAAACCTTCCACGGTGTCCTTAACTGCTTCAACAGCTCAGTTATGTTTCCTAAGAGAAGCAGCACAGTCTGGCTGAGTACAGGTTTTTACAGCTGACATATCTGTATTATTCAAGTTTTACCTGCTCTTGCTGAAGGCTGAGCTGCAGGAACAGGTACCGCTAAAGCAGGTGGAGGGACTGGGGACCCAGGAGACCATCCCCGGTGACGTTTCTTTGGTGGTCCAGAACTGGACATAGATGCTGAGAATGAAAGCAAAGACTAATTCTAGAGCCCATCGTCCCAAATAAGCAGATTCCAGCCCACATTTCCATCTCACATTGGCACTGAGCCTCTATGACATCATAGAGCACCAGAGGTTTACACCTAGACTTAGAGAAAGCCAGACTATGGTGATAAAAATGTACCTGTGTTAAAAAGTACAGTGCTGTTATTAATGGTCATGCCAAAAACCTACCGGATCTGTAGAGACTGAATTGGAGGAATAGCTACGACGGGAAGAACAAAATCAGGAATTTCAGGCTTAAAAGCCAGCACAGCTTAAAATAAATAGCAGAGAGGTTTTCTTTACCTTGGTCTCCAGCTACACAGCCAGAACTGGGAGATGTCGAGTGAGGCATTGGCCGAGAAACTGTAGAACTCAAGACATTGTTTCTTCCTCCATTAGCATTTCCATTAGCAGCATCAGTGGCACGCAGTGAAAGAGGAGCTGAGTACAGTAAAATACAGAGTGTGTGTCTTGAGACAGTCTTAGAAACAAACAAAATAACACAGCCACATGCAGATAGAAAAGAACAGGGTGAGATGTGTGACTGAGACAAACATGCTCCAGGGAAAGCATTAAAAGTACTCAGCAGAGAATAACTTGGGCAAAGGCTGCAAAATCTTGACCTTGAAGTGCAGTCTCCACACTTCAGGGCGAAGAGGATAGGTATAAGGAAAAATCCAAAGGAAAACCCCCCAAAGTAAGACAGACCATCACACACACAAAATTACTGGAAGTTTCTGACACATTTTTTCAGGCATCGAGAATTAAAAAAAAAAAAATAAAAAAAAATGCACATCGTTAATTCAGTTTGTAAAGACTCCTAAGCCATTTGAGTGTATTTACATAGATTTCTCCCCCATCACTATGTGCCATACACGGTAAATCACTAAAGGTTTCTCCTCTGAAGCCTTAGCAAAGGAGAGTGAGCAGGGCAGGCAGGCAGTCTGCTGGGAAGTAGACTGGTCTGAGCCCTACTGAGCAAACGGCGGCACCCAGATCGGGACATGAAACTATAACAGTGGAGGATCACAAGAAGTTATCCTCATGCTTCTGAGCTCCTTCTCACTCTTTTTTTCAGAGCCTAATTTTTGCAAAGAGAAAAAAAAAAAAAGGCATAAACTGCATAGAGCAGACATGGAGCCCAGTGGGCACTACAGCCCCTTGCTGTTACCTTTTATCTGCCATTATCTTCTACACTATGAACTGCTAATGATTCATTAGGCAGAACATAATAATATGTACATATAACAATATGTATTGTATAAATCAGCAGCTATCATGTATAAATCATGTATAAAACTAATGCTCATATGGATATCTAAGCCAAATACATTTATCATTTTTCTTCAAGCATACTTCCCTGTAGTAAGTGTGATAACACTTTTTTATTGCTTAAATGACTAATCACCTAAAGTAATTAACAAAGTACCACAACAGAGTATCAGGGAGAGAATTAGATGCAACAGTCAAGGGTTCTAATTTATTGAACATAGAAATAAATAATTAAAGCAGTACAGATGTTAAAACTCCTTTAAATGAGACTAAATTCCATGAACTGTATCTGAAGAAACTACACCTGCTACAGTGAACACACAGCTTGGAGATACTGAGGCAAGAATTGGTGGGATATCAAGAGGTGACTTCTATGCTCTCTCAGGTATCTGAGGGAGTGCAAAGAGGGATATGGCATGTACTTTCACCAGGATGTTAAATCTGAACCACAAGGCATGGCTCATTTTGGGGACAGTAAGAGTTACAGAAAATGTCTGTGCAGAGGATTGCAAGAATATGAGAATTTTGGAAATGCCACTGAATGTTTTCCTTTTCCTTTTTTTTTTTTTTTACCAAAAAGATGACACCTTTATTTGTTGGCTGTTAAGCTGCTAATCCTGTTGGCTCTCAGCTATCCTGGAAAGCAAAGCTGTACCTGCAGCAAATGCCTTTCCTACAAGCTGTACTGACAGAGCCAGAGGTTTCACAATGTTCTTGTTTCGGGATGGGTCTTGAGCTCCACTTAAGTTAACAGCAGAAGATGATTTAGCCGGACTAAATACTGAAGAATCTGAGAAAAGAAGTTGTTTGATTAAGTAACAATTAAAAATTTTATATATATATGTGCATATATATCTGTAATACATACACAAGAACAGTCATGCACACTTATTTAAGCTCATCTCTGCACATAATGCAGGTTTTTCCACACTAGGACATCACCATCTTTCAGTGTCTTTTCGGAGTTGTAACAGACTGGGCGTTAACTGGGCGTTTCCATAGAGTCTTATCACCTACTGAACCCATGATTGATCTCTTCCATGGTATTTTGCATTCACATACACTCAAAAATTATTTTAACTGTAGAAATGGCTGTATCACTGCTACTCAAAATGGAACAGGTGAGTAAACACAGGTATGCTATGTCACAGATGAGAAAGCCAAGGCAAAGACCCTGTGTGTCTTGCCCTCAGCAAGCACAGAAATAAGCACTGGAATAAGCTGCCTAACAAGACGATGGAATCTCCATCCCCCGAGATTTGCAAGAACAAGTTATTGAACCTCCCTCAGACAAAGCTGAGTTTGACTTAGGGCAGAAAGAGTACATAACCTCCTTACAACACTGTCTGTAAGGCAATGAACATATTCATGGCCATTTTTTCTCTGGGTAAGAAATGAAAGGTATCTGAGCCCAAACTCTTTTTGTGAATTAACAAATAGCAGCTCCTTAGAGCACTTTATGAAGGCTGAAAAATCTAAAACTTATTTTATACAAGGATAAACTGATGAATATACAACTTCTAATACTTGCACAGTATGAAACTGTAAATCAGAAGTGACTGCAAACCTTTCAGCACACAGCCCCCCACATTAACATCAGGCTTTTAATATCTGCAATCTACGTCAAGAAAAGTTTTGACATCTGGATGTTGCCACACTGACAAATCCAAATTCTTATAACCACAATGAAAGAACATTATTAACTCAGCATCTGTCCAGAGAGTAGTTTGCATCAAATAGGCAAAGTAGGCTAAGTTCACCTACAGGTGTCCTAATAAAACAGGGGGCAAAGACCAACTTGATCTGCCAAATACATCACCCTCGGACACACACCATGTAGCGAAGGAGGGTGGGGAGACAGAGTTAGTTACTCTGCCAGACAGAGTAACTTGAGATGGGGAATGAACAAAGAAGCTTCTGCTCTTGCTGCTCCACAAGAAGACCTTGGCCCCATCCATAGGAACTATGCAGAAAGTCTGACAAAATAAACCACCAGGCTGGGGCTTTGCAGGAGAATGTTGGGGTCTCATTAAATATGATGTAGCAGATATGTAGTATTAGAGCTTTCCTCAAGGGAACTGTCCTGAAGCTCTGGGATTTCTCCCCCTCTCTAGTTCTAATACATGTATTTGAAATTTTATTTATGAAGGCTGTGGCTGGTGTCTCTTTAACCATCATGCCGCTTCCTTAGAAGCAGTGCCACCAGTTATTAAACTGTTCATCCTTCTGTTGTAAAATCCTGTTTCTAGTTGCTTAAGACTCTTTCACCACCCGATTTGAAGTTTCCCTTCATTTATGTCAGCCTAAAATGGATTTTTTGATACTGTTCAAGGTGTCACTCATTTTTCATTGCCAGTTGACTCTCCTTTGCAATGGAACTGCATCTTCCCATGCCATTTTGAAAGGCGGACTCAACAACCAGCTGCAATGTCATGGCCACACCACACTGTCAGCTTTAAGAATGGTATTTCAAAATTTTCTTGCACTCTGATTTCTATCACAACATCACCATTCCAACACAGTACTCCGACTGTGCCCACAACTGTCTACCCACAAGCATCTTCTAGAACTCCAGAGACTCAACTGCTCACTTACAAGGATAGTAAACAAATAGTATTTACATGAGTTTACAAGGGAAAAAATGGATATGAGTTGACAATAAACTGAAAACCATTTCAGAAAACAACCTGATAACAAGCAGCACTGGTTTAAGACAACCGAGAAGTCAACTGAAGCACAAACAGTATTCAGAACCTAGGAGAGAAAAAGTCAGCCCTCCATCACAGGTGACACGTCAGAGTTCACACCCCTGAAAAAAGGTGCTGCCCCCTTCTCTCTGTCCCAGGGGATTCATGTGTATGCATGTGGCATTATCTTCACTAGAAGATAACAGTAGAAGGAGATGAAAAGGTTTTGACAACCATGACCTAAGAGTACAAACAGTGACACACAGACAAGCAGACTGAAAAACGCAGTGAGTGATAAGGAGAAAGCAGTATAGAAAAAGTGCATCTATTAACTTGGCAGGTACAATAGAAGACAAAGTTGTGTCAATATTGGATCATTTATTATTTCAATTAAACAGCTTCTCATGCAGCTGCACAGTTCTCAAGACAGGATCTGGGTGTCGAGGGAGCATGTGATGAAACGCAGATATGTTTAAAACCCACTCTCATTTCATTTTAACCAA
Source organism: Chloroceryle aenea (assembly GCA_013399075.1). Classification (NCBI taxonomy): domain Eukaryota; kingdom Metazoa; phylum Chordata; class Aves; order Coraciiformes; family Cerylidae; genus Chloroceryle; species Chloroceryle aenea. The sequence continues at coordinate 152,934 of VWZY01004501.1, read as the reverse complement.
AATAGATAGCTTCCTAACAAATACAGGGCGGGCACCTGGGGAAAGTAATCTCTGACCATAGTGATCAGTGATTACAATTTCATAAGAATGGATATAAGAAAGCTTTGGTTTGTTACTCCTTTTTAACATACTTCGTATGTGGAAAACGTATCTCCACAATCTTGGGTTTGTATCTGCATTTCATACTTCCCTAGGGAAATGTGGGTTATATCAACCAACAAACAACTCGTTTTCTCCTGGTTTGAATTTTTCAAGAAATACCACAAACAGACAAAAAAACATGTTAACAGCATAGCTGAAACTGCAATAAAGTAATGAGGAAAAAAATATCAAAGAGAAGCATCTTGGCTATTTGCAATAAAGAAATAGCTAAATGAAATTAAGATTCTGCTTCTTTGTTTGGCAATGTCCATTTGATTTTTATAGCTTCTCCTTCAGTATGTCATTAATAGCTTCCTAGAACTGTTATGAGCTGCACATTAGCTCACGTAACACCAAACCACTGCAGGTGTACGAGGAAACTGCTGTTCTAAGAACACCTCTGTGAAAAATAAAATTTCAACAAATAAATGAGGTAGATAATTAAGAGCTTCCCCCCTAACCCTAAAAGGAGATAATTTTCCTTTTCAAGACAAGTAGCATAGTCTGTATAGTAAGCAAACACCTCCATATAAATGTGCAATTCAAGTTATTTTGAGATCCCCAAAAATTAAATGACATGAACACAGGGAGACACAGAATCAAATACATGAATGAAAAGATATTTGAATACTTTTTTAATCAGCCACTATTATGAGGACTAAGCTAACCTTCAGCCTCACCTGGGTCTCAAGCTTTCACAAAGCAGACTGTGAAAGGCATCCTCCCCATTATCATCTCTACACAGCTTGAGGTAAATACCCACTTGTTTACAGCAACCCTGAACCGCCAGTATCTGAGGTAACTTACCATCCCCAATAGTTATCTTTACAGCACTTTCAGCTCCTACCTGTCTGAGTGAACCCTGATTTGTATCCATTAGCTGATCCACCCTCTGGGGTCGTGGACGGTGACACCGAAGAATTTGGTTTAGCAGAGAGGCTAGCAGCAGATGATTGCCTGCTTCTACATTCTGCAAACGAAGCAGCTACAGTACATATTAACAAGGCCTGCCTTCCAGTAGGAAATTTCAGCAACACGGCGAGGAAAGGTGACAAAACGTTAACAGCGCAGAGAGACCACGGACAGCAAACAGCGACAAATGGCAGCATTCAACAGAAACACCACTCTTGCAGTTTAGTCAACTTTGTCTTCTAATTAAGAAAATCTCCCTGGGGGCCACTCAGAGGGCTAGGCAAATAAGGACCAGATGCTGCAAAATTACAAGAGCCCTCAGTTCACAGCTTCCAGAGATTTGAAGGTATTTGACGTATCCCAGGAAACGTTCAGCGACTTCTGCAGCACAACCTTTACCCAAACCAGCATGTATGGCCCTTCAAAAGGGGAAACTGAATTCATAGTGTACCTCCACAAAACCTTCAGGGAGATCTCAGTGCTGTGAGTGTCTGTCTGGGTAAAAACTGAGTTGAGGGAAGAGAAAAATCACCTTAAAACCCACGCCAAAAAAAATCCATTTTTCTTTAAACCAAGATCTGCTCATAGAATCATTCAGGTTGGAAAAGACCCCCTGGGATCATCAAGTCCAACCATTAACCCCATTCTACGAAGTTCACCCCTAAACCATGTCAGGCTTTGTTTGAGAAGTGGGTGTTTAAAAACATTTATCTTCTTCTAATTAGACCTCTAATGGAAGTAAGGGGCGACGGGTTACCAGACGGATGGTAACCATATGGGGATAGAGTCTGTAAAAATAATGCCCATGAGGTCCATTCTTGGTCAATTTTCTACACTTTCATGGGTGCTCAAAACACTTGCGACTGGCATATAACCAAAAACAGTAACCCATGTGTGCACTGCTCCTGGCTGTGTTTACCAGGGCACCCACCAACTCCAAATGCACGAGTGTTGTTCGGAAGAAGGATTCCAAAAGTTAAAACAGGTTTCCTTTTACTGTATCTGGAATTTCACTACCAAATTAAATCTTTCTGTAGTTTTTGTGAAAAATGCTGCTGAAAAACACATCCACTCTAAAGCAGCAGTTAATTCGCAACTGAGAAAAGCAGCTGAAGCCAGGATCCCTTTGAACTGGTAACTGATACAATACTATAATGACTCATACAGCACGGTGATAACCATCTCTTTCTGGTGTCATGCTGCTATTCACATGAGGATGTGACTTCAGATGTGTGTCAGTCCTCCTGTGGAGCTTCTCCTCTCTCTACTCACATCAGCCTCATTGGAACAACAGGCATTAGATTGAACTCTTGTCTTTATTGAGCGAGACCACAGCTGAGGAAGACAGGCAGTCTCAATATATACTGGCTTAGTAGAGAGTGAGTAGGTAAACCAGTCTCTCCTCGAGTCTCTGCATGGCTTTAGCTCCCAAAACCTGCACCCCTCAGTAACAGATCCCATGGCTACCTGGCCTCAAGGTCACAAATGTAACCTCTTTAGCACACAGCAGTATTGCACGGGCTGCTCCGGTAGAGGGTGAGTCCAAATGTAAACCACACCATAAATGGCAGGAGTATGCAAGATTTCTCCTCTTTCCCTGAGATCAGTGACCCCAGCCTTCTTAATCTTACGGCATGCTAGCTATTCTCAGGCATTAGACAGATTAGATGGCACTCGCTGAGATGAGTATCACTGGAAAGCCAATGTTGGAGCCCTGGCTGTGAGTCATTTTGCTTCAGGCACAGAAATGAGCAACCTTATTTCTTCTACCAAGTCAGCTGCACATCCTAAGAAGGGCAGATTTAGGGCTCCCACTGAAAGTATGGGCAGATGGAGAAAGGCTTAAATAAACCTCTCTGGCAAAATCCAGATCTCAGTGAAATCAGTGGGCATTTTTCCTTCAAGCAGTGAAGTCAGTCATCTTCTACAGTTCCTATGGACTGCATACATTTTCAACGAGCAGCTTTCAATTTTTCATTCAACATCACACTAATATAATATAAAAATACCCCAAAGTCAATGGCCACTTTTATTACCTTTCCAGCAAATAAGAGGTCCCTTTGACAGTACACCTTGGGAGCTTCTTACTAGGTAGTACTTTAAGTGCTTCTGCTTCTTTGGCTGAGTGGTTAATTTCAGGTTGATATGATTGGAAAACTCCGTGAAGTATCGAAATCCTCTTTCTCCACAGCCTATACAGTTCCCAGAAAATCCTGGAAGAATGAAGCAGAAGATACACATACAGATGAATAACTTGTGGACTGGTAGGAATAAAGCCACCTTAACCTACCTACATATCCAGCTCAGAGCAACTGAAGGCCTAGAGCTAGACAGCTTCTGCAGGTGCCTTGCACAGCACTTGTGTGTCAGGAAGCAGCCAGACACAGGCAGATTTTAGTCTTGGCTATTCTGAAACTCTTCCATCTTCCTACATTATACAAACATGCCAAGTATGTCACCAACTTTTTTTTTCTTATAGTACCAATTTTTCCACTCCACACAGCGCAGAGGTGCATAACTGTTTTGCAGAGGAGAGCTGTGATGCCAGGCTAGGAAATCTCCATAAGCAAAAAAAAATAAATAAAATCATTTTTTCCACATTTAAAAACTGTGAGTTCCAACCCACATGCACCTCTATCAAAACAAATCCATGGGAGACATTGCAACCTCATGTAACCAAAATTAACCTTAATATCTAACAAATTTTCTCTGAGACTCCTTATACTTCCAAGTAACTGGAAGACTTTTAGTCTTAATAGCAATCATTTGATAACAAGATTTTCATGGCAAAAGTTAGGACTCCTTCAGAACGTTTCTAAAAACTTACAACCTCTCATGAAAGTACACACTTTAGGAGCAAAGGCAGAAGACTCCTTTTCTGTAATGTTTCCAGCACAGTTTCACAGAAGGGAGTGAACTGTGAGCTGAACTCTGGAGGACAGTGTCCAGATTGAGGATTATAAGGACCCTTGATTTCCAGTGCCATTCACAACCACGTTAATGGGAGTGTTGAATACAGATGGCATGGGTCTAACACCTCCCAGAATGAAGCACGGGCAGTTCTGAAATGGGCCTGCCTTAAAATCCTTCTTCTTTGAAGCTCCTCTCTATTATCTAATGCTGAACAATTAAAACTCCACTGGCTTACTTGCCACTCATCTCTGAATCACCTCAGTTTCACTCAACTCTGAATCATGAAATATTGTACATTCTTTCTGGAACATCAGTAATGATTTATAATAATACTTTATATTATAAAGTAATGATTTATAATAGGAACTTATATAATACTGGGCAGACTAATATCTAGAAGAAATGCTTTATTTTTGTGAGTTTTTTTCCATTTCATACTCAATTCAAGAACTGTAACAGAACAATTTTTCATCCTCATTACCATGGTTATTTTCCACAGTGCCAAGCACTTGGGAGAACACTGGTTCCTACATTCACCTGTCAGACAAATCCATAGTTCTATGAAAAAGATACTCGTCTTTTTGACAAAATGCATTTGCCATAAAACTTTTATTAATTAAGGCATTGTCATCTGCCTCCCTACGACTCATTGTCTGTCATCTTCTATCATCATATTGCTGAGGATGTCAAGAAGTGGATTTATTTATCTTGTTTCTCATGGGACTGAATCAGTCCTTCCCTTCTCCCTTGCACCCCACAGGAACTACTGGTGCCTCTCCATAGCTGTCAGAAACAGTCATTAGGGCCTCACAGAGCTATAGAGTCAATTCTCTGCTGATAGGCACCAGTTACACAGGCCTAGAGACACTTAAATAAGTAACAAAAGCAATGCCAGAGCAGGGATGTGGGTCACTAGACTCATTATCAAATGATATCAGAGATGATAGATGGACACAAAACTGGGGGCAGAGGGGGAGGAAGGCTTACCAACAAGACAAGTAGTACAGCATTTAATCAGACTAAAACCCATCTGTCTGTCTATCAGATGGTTCTTACTGAACAATGCTTGACACCTCCTCTGAGGATGGCAGGATACAGCAGGGTGTCCCATGAGGCCACATCCCCAGCCATGCCCAGCAAGGGCACACCACACCACAGCTCCTACGACCAGGGGGATTTTCTGCACTAGGTCCAAAGGTTTACAGTGGGGCAACACACTGAATGGGCTTCAGAGAGAAACAGGATGACAGCATGTAAGGACAGAATCGAGGTGTTCTCAGTAATTATGCAAAATGATGCTGGTCTGGACCAGAAATTGAGCAGCGTGGTTAAATCAGGGTATTTACGCTTTATTGCTATTTCTTCCCTGGTGAAAGGTTTTTCTGAATGTATACTTGGTAGCACAGTGACTGGGGGGAGGAATGAGAGAGTAAATTCAAAACAGGCTGGAGGAACTAAAATACATTAAACCATTTTAGTAGCTTGTTAAAATGTGCACCAGTTGTGATCCAGGCAGGAAATCTAGGTGCACGTACATCTGTCTTCAATCACCAACAACCATTCTTCTATTAAAATATTAAAGCTTATAAACGAAATCAATTATTTCATAAATGTGGGATTTTTTTCCCTCCATGTTAATTAGATTTTGAGAAGCAAACTGTGCTGAGAGCTCCTGCTGAGAACAATGTTCCAGATGCAGCCAAGGGCAGAATTTTTCCCTTAATCCACAGAAAAATAGATAGCTCATCTTTAACAGTTGCATGAGCATATTTCTTCGTAAATGAAAATGCCATAAGCATCAGCAGAGATAAGGAGTATGTGGACAGTTCTCATTTAGAATGCCAGGGCTGCAGTTGACTTCTGCCCACACAAAAACGACAGAGCTTTGATTGTGGTTAATTGTGGAATCAGGGACTTGTGTTAAAATGGGCTTTTAAGGCAAGTTCACCTACAGATTTAATTTAATAAAAACAAGCCTCTCCTCAAATATTTCTAATAGAAGGTCATTAGCTGAAAGGACTTGAGATAGTTCTGAACCGACCTTTTTCTCTGAATTATTATGGCACGATACAAAAAAAAAAAAAAAATTATCTTACCTAAAAGTGCATTTTTTCCATGATCATCTGGCAAAAACCGCTTGTCAACAGCGCAGACTAGAATGTGCTCAGGAAGGTTGGGAGATTTGGCTCCTACTAACAGGAAACCTGCTGGGATATCAATTTGTTCCATGCACAGAGATACTAGGCGTAAATCCTTCCCTGCTTGACAAAAACCTAAAAAATAAACCAAAACAAATGAAAAATCTTCCAAAGATTTCCTTTAATTTTCTTCCTTTTATCAGTTACAAAAGCGAGTAGGGCGTCACAACTTGATGGTGTGGCTGGGGATTTTAATACATCCTTCTCAAGGGAAACAGAGGAAATGGAGATAGCATCTCATCAGATCCACTTAGCTCAGGGTTTCAGGGACAACAGATAAACATTATTTTAAAGAGATCTTGAACACATTTGGTCAGGGAAGAGATGTAAATCTCTAAAGAGTAGAAACCAAACAGCTCAGAAACTCCATTTTTCAAAAACATTGAAATTAAGAAGGAAATACTATGACTTTATAACAGAAAAGACCTCTTAAAACATGCCAAAGAATTTTAGTGAAGTGTTTTCAAGGAACAAATTTTGGTTTTGCTGCTTCTAACAGGCTGGCATTGGTAGATAAACATCACTAAGTAATACAAAGGAATGACAAAGATCGATGACTGAAGTTTAGTACTGCCTACTAAAGAAAAAATAATTTAAAATCTATTTTTTAACTTGTCTATACATTTTAGGAATTCTAGCAAGTCAAAGATTAATTCAGTGGTTTTAGAGACGTGCACACCATATTTGCTTTGAGTCCCATCTTGAGCCTCCTGAAGTTTCGATGGGCTGCATGACTCAAAGTTTCCAATTAGTATTTTTCCCACCCTAACACATGTAAGACCACGAAATAAGAAGACAACATTGGTTCTTGTGCTACTGGTCAGTGCCAGGTTAGCCAACGGCAGAAGTGAGCAACACTGGTGACTGGAGTGAGGTCGTACTGTTCCACGTCCTGTGGTGAGCTGGAGCAGGACGGGACACACCGAAAAGCCCGGCAGGGCAGGGCAGCCCAGCCCAGAGCTGTGTTGGGGCACCTCAGCGGGGCCTGCAGGAGCTTGGGGCACGTTTGGCAGCCACGCACCAAGGAGCCACACAGGAGCTTTTCAACAGGTTGAACAGGACAAGTCAGAACAATTACGGGACCCCTGGAAGGCCAGCTGATCCAATCTTTTGCTCAAACCAAAGCCAACTTTAAAGTTAGATTCTTTTCACTAGGTAAATTAATAACAATATTCAAAGATTCTTCCATTAGCTTCAGTGCTGGACTTACAGGGATCAAGACCACCCACCCCTTTTTTTGTACAGCTCCTTCCTATTGTTTTTATTGAGTCTTTTCTACTTGCAAGTGGGGAAATGGCAGGTGTGAGAGAAGGCAACAGTTGTGTGCCTCTGTCCCCAGGGAAGCATATGAGCACACCGGGCTCTCCCATCTCCCTGAGGCAGAAGTTAAGGAAAGCACTCCCAAGTTTTATGAAGATCCAGCTTCTTGAATTGCATTACCCTCCAGTTCTCACTTTCCCAGCTGCAAGATCAGTGTTACAGTCGACACATCTCCCAGCCCCTGCTGCTGGAAACCTCTTCTATTTCAGGATACTCAAGGACACATTTATCCACTGGTCACCTCTCTTTTGCTACAGCCATAGAAGCAGCCTAACACAGGCTGCATGTGCATCTGTCTGCATGAATCAGCCTTGCCAGATAAAGAAGATCACAATAATCCACACTATCATTAAAAACAACCATATCAAACAATTCAAAATTTCTGTAATATCTATTAGGACTCCTGTTATGCGTGCACATTACTTACACTTAATTTAAAATGTACATAGTCCATAACTTACAGAAATTGTAAGGGGAAAAGCAAACCACTGGAGAACAACAGTGACTAAGCATCTGGAAACACAATGTGGCCACAGCTTAACCAAGAGCCACCTCGACCTTTACTAATATGTGTGTCCACACACTTGATCTGGAACGACACTGATTTGGAAGCAAGTAACTGACCGTGGGGAGAGGAGGGAGAGTGTGATCCCTTTCTCTGCAACACTGCCTTTCTCTAACCAGCAAGTAACAGAGACACCAACCTTATTTTCTTTTCTGTTTTGAAGGATTTTTCATTGATATTTAACTACCTGTCGGAGATAACCATTTCCACACTAGGATAAAGACGTGATGTCTCTCTACAAGCAGAACTTCTGCTGCCCAAGTTTAAGATTTAGAACATGCAAAACCCATTTACATTTCATAGCTATTGAGTTAGAACTGAGCTTGCACCTAAATTTCTCTGTCAAGCAGCACTAACACACATGACTTAAGACGAAAGAACATCACTTGAGTGTCACATTTACCTGTGTACCTCTCATGGTCATCTAAGCAAGAAGAGGAGAAAGCTCACGAGCCACTAAAACAAATCAGCTTCTCTTCATAAAAGTGTTTATCAACACGTAATTATAGAAAGCACACAGCTGAGCCAGTCCACGAAAAAAAATCATCTTCCCACAGGATCTCAGCTTTGTTTTAATTAAAGAACAAGCATTTAGATTCTGATTAGAGACTTGCAAATATAAAGAGCAGTCATGAAAAAGAATAATTAATAGCTTCTACAGACATTATCTGCATTTCTTTGGAAGAGAATTCATTAGTTTTTGCTTCTAAGAAGCACGTTTGCATTCTCCCACATCTTTTAAAATATTCCAGTCCCATTTCCTGGAAGTGAAAACATAGCCTCACAACTGTCAATGCCTACATGGGCTGCAATCTTTTTTAAATTAAATTTCTGGATATTTTTCCTTTCCCTACCAGTACCGAGAAGAAGGTTCAACGTGAGGCACCAGCCCCTTGTTGAACCGCAATAACTGGGGTATTTACATAAGGAATTAGCTTCCAAGAATTACATATGAATTACTGGTCAGTGTCACTTGCTATTGTAACTTCACAGTAACTGATCAGGTGTTAAGTACCCGCTTACCAAATTGCTTCTGAAACTACCCTGGCCCTGCTTTAAGCATCAGGTAAATTGAGGATTAACTAACAAAAGAAAGGTGCTGCTGTTATACTTCCCCCCGGCTTGCATAAAATGCTATCCACAATTAGAAACAGCCCCTTTCAAAGCTGCAGGAAACAACTGGTTCAGAACAGCTGCTTGGGGTTTTTTTTGTTGCATAGTTAAGGTACCTGGAAAATGAAGAAGTATTTTTCTTGAAACCTTATTTTCATGAAAAGTGTAAGTCAGTTACAGAAGTTTGTGTTGGGGAGGGAAAAAAGACCCTGAAAATAAGGGAATGTCTTTTACAGTGACTAGTAAGGATCAATGGCAAAGGCTGTTGCTCTTCCCATTGGCCCAAGAGGAGAGTTAAGGAAGACAGTATTGTATCAGCTGGGAAGGGAACTCCAACAAACTGTCTCTTGTGGGGTACTTACTCTTTTTTTAACCAATGAATAAAAAGGCATTAAGATCTACGCTCTACATCCATGTGACTGACAACTCCATCATCTGAATAAAGGAACAGGTCACCACAGAAAATAATATCAGGGTTTTTTTCCTGAATTGAGGGAAATCAAAGAGCACAAATACCTTCATGAGAAAAAAGCTTTCACAGCAAGTGGAGACAGGAACTGCAGGTCCTGGTACCAGCGTTTTGCTCTTGGATAAGCATTTGAATCCATGCTCAGTTTAAAGCATCCAAGCACTTAACAGTACTTCAATTAGTCTATCGGTATTCTTTAGCATTTTCCTAATGTTATTTATCTTTGTAGTTAAATAACAAAGATAAGGGAGGTAAACAAATGCAGTGATCCTGTCTTACAGGAGATCTCAGATTAATACCTTGCTGGGCACGGTCTGCAGCATGAATGTTGGGGAACCCAGGTGTTTTAAGCACTTATGTGCAACCAACAGATCATCAAGTGCATTTTTGTTTTCGAGATGCAAAATCAGTGCTCTCTTGAGAGAGCTCTTGAGAAAGACACTGAAGAGTGGGCCAGATTCTGGGAATACAGAATTGTAAACCTGCCAAAGACTCGTGAAAAAGTGAAAAAATCTGCAGGTGTAACACTGGAAACTTTCTTCTGTGATGCACTGCACAGAGAAGACGTCCAGATAAGAATCAAACCTCAGCACTACCTCTAGAAGGTCATCTTGTTCCAGGACATACTAAAAGGCATAGTATCACATATATACATATATATATAATTACATATGTAATGTAACTATAGCATAACCAGGAATAACCTTGTGAAGTGCAACAGGCAGTCACTGCATTGCAGCGCACACTTGAGAGCACCTGTTGCAGTGCCACGTGGGGAAGATCAATGTTATGAAGCAATCCTGAGCAGAGGTGGCAAAGAAGCGGGTGAACATGGAACAGTTTGCACTCAGATGGAAGATCACCTTGCAAACAAAGACATAGACTGGAAGGTCACGGCTAATATTTTTGCCTGGTTGTGGAAGTGCAATCAGGGATCACCAGAATGCCTGAGTGGGACTGAGAAACACCTCTTGATGTCACGTGAAAAGCTCTTTTGTAATCAAAGGCACAGTGAGTGGCCTTGGAGCCAGCCAAGGTTTTCGGTCTTACTCCCACTACTGGCAGATGGGTCCAGAACTGTGTCACCACAGTTACAGAACCCTTTGAACCTGAACACATTCACAACCATTCCACGCATCCATCACACTCCTGCAGGGCCCTGTTGGCACGACCAGCTCTTCTCCCTCCTTGACATCTTTAGAAAGCATAAGCATAGCCCATCTCAGCTTTTGGCCTGGTAGGCAAAGAGGCTTGTTAGATAGAACTCCTTTCTCGTACCATCCCGTTGGTTCCCCTCTGCATCCTGCCCATTTATTTTACACTTCTTCAACAGAAGTGGACAGAACTGCTCCTACTCTCCATGGGAGATTTTGCAGCCTGTACTGATACTTGTCCTCAACTGAGAATACCTTAACAGGAATACATCAGTTCATACTTTCTCCTGCTCCCCCCCTATCAATTTGCAAGCCCCCAAAGGACAGCAGACACACTTCTGTGTGGATAATAAAACCCCCAGCTTCCCACAGCCGCCAGCCTTTCTATTCTGTGTGTCACGGAAAATAGCAGCACGTTGCCACAGAGGGTGAACATGCTCACGTCAGCTGCATGGGAAAGCAAAAGGTAAGTATGCCAACATTTGCCATGAACTACCCCTCAAAAATGTCAGAGAATTTCCAGTGATTACAGCTTGCTGCTATCACTGCAGGTAACCGTGCGCTGCAGTAAGGTACAAAGCCATTTTACAATTCACAACTTTTTATCAGCTCTGCAAAAGGCAGCCCATAATCCAGGAGGATAGTTAATAAAATGTCAAGAAGAGGTTTTGGACCTTGTGGGAAGGGGTGTTTTTGGAACTGGTGGAAAGGGTGGTTTGATTTCAAGTGTTTGACAGCTTGGGGGGGGGTGTTTGTAAGAGAAGCGCATCTAGGAAATATGAATGGATCTTCTTTCTTTAAGGAAGTTAAATCTTTGGAATTGAACAAGTGTGAGGTAAGATGAAGCTTACTTGGTCCAAACAGGTATATGAACAGTGATCTGACCCTTTCTTTAACACCTTTAAAATCAAACAAAAGTAGTACTGTCAATGATTTTGCTCCTCTTGAACAACAACCAGGACAGCTTGGGGTTAGCAAGTAATGGCCCATAGGCAGGAGGGGAGCATTTAACAGACAAGCTTCCACTACCATCCCTCTCGCCCCCTTAGCAGCAGAAGGAACACCAAGCCTCTTCTCCATTTTCTCTCTCCAAACTCTTCCATCTGCCCATGCAAGTAATTAAATGCAGCTTTGCCAACCTTTCTGAGAACAGAAGTGCCTTACCCTATGTTCTAAAGCAAATCCTCCTAATTGCTGTTTTCTCAGATTTGACTGGAAACTGTATTTCCAGACTCCCTAAATTAAGAGTTTCTAAGTGTAGAGTGCACATTATACTGACAACTAGTTGTAAAGATTGCACAGTAAAACAAACAGACACGAACCATCAGTAGTGCAAGACCCTTCTGGGGCAGGTTTTTGTGAATACGGGATTGGTGGACTACTTGAATCTGACATCTCTTCATCCTCCTCTTCATCTTCCATTTCATTAACAGCTTGATTGGTAGAGAAGTCCAGGTTTCCATTTTGTGAATAGCGATGCACTAACTCTTTATCCAGCTCTTCTACCTTTGGTTTCACATCTGAGAAGAATAAAAAAAAATACACTTTTCAACAGCACAGGGATCTATCTCCATTTAAAATAGCCAGCCTGCCCCTCGTTCGACCCAATGAGGGCCAAGATTCAGATTTTGTGTCACACAAGGAACTGCTGGGCTGTTTGGGTGGTTGGTTTTTTTTTGTTTT
>VWZY01004501.1:123469-140397 GCA_013399075.1 Chloroceryle aenea | reverse complement strand
TTGTTTTGGTATTTTTTGTTTTGTTTTCGGTTTGTTTTTTGTTTGTTTCGTTTGGTTATTTGTTTATTTTCTATTAATATTATTTGGGGGAGGAGAGTTGTGGGGGGTTTTTTGTTTGTTTTTGTGGTTTTTGGGGGGGTTGTTTGTTGTTATTTTTCTTTGGTTTTTTTTGGAGGGGGTTGGTCTGTTTTGTGGGGGAGTCTTGTGTTCAGTTTGGGGGGGGGGGGGGTTGGTTTTTTTTTGTGGTTGTTTTGGTGTTGTTTTTTTTTNTGTTTTGTTTTGATGCAATGTATCCCACCCTTTTCTCACACAGAAAAACAACAATTGAAACGTGCCATACTTTCACGGTTACCTTCCGGCAAGAACGGGGGCTGGTCGGGATCCAGGTACAGCTGGGAGAAGATGGGTCGTGGGACAACGCTGCTGCATCTCAGGGACGCTTCTATAGAGTTATGTAGAGCTTCTTCAAAACGGGCAGATTTTAGTTGCCCTGCATATGAATTCCCCATGATCTAAAACCACAAAGAAAACAGCTGGTAAGGGGGAAGTGCACACACAGACCAGTTATAAATAGTCTCCTCAGCGTCCATCAGGACAGTGACATAAAGTCAGTAAGCAAGCAGGCTACGAGACCAGCACCTCTAGCTCGCATCACACGTTGGCATTCCTCTCTCAGCCTGGCAGACAGCATCCTCTCCTTTCACTAACAGCTGGTAGCACATTTTCAACACACTGTTTTGTGTCTTGTGCATATGCAGCCTCTCAACAGTCGCAAGAACCTGCCTGGTGTAGAATTCAATGAAGGGCTGATAAAATTGCTGTTACTGTCTTTTTGAAGTATTTGAGAGTAGGCTACAGAAGGTTGTACAATGGAGAAAATTAAAAACATCAACTTGGCTTCATCACTAGTTGTTTAACAGGGTGTTTATATGATTTTTTATTTTTTTTGTTAGCACACCATTTGCAGAGCAACAATACGCAGAGACAGCTGACAACATGAGTTTTTGTTCTTGTTGAAATGAGGATGATAGTCATTTCTGTCTCTTCCCAGGGTCTCCGCCTCTTGTTTTCAATCTACCACTGTGATTTACACATAGTCTAATCCTCATAGTCCAAAGGATCTAACCACACTCTTACCACAAGAGGTGCAAGTAAAAAAAAAAAAAAAAAAAAAAAAGAGAAAAATGAGTAGCATGCAAAACATACACAGCAAATGCTGCGAAATGTTTTTGTTTTAAATTACACTGTATACTGGTATAGTGACAGCAGTCATTTAGATAGCTGCTTTTGCAGTTTATATTTATGTTTGTATCAATGATTAATTTGTGAACTTCATATCTATATGAAGTAAATGTCTATAAATGTCTGAGAGGTGGGTGTTAAGTGGAAGGGGCCAGGCTCTTTTCTGCAGTGCCCAGGAATAGGACAAGGAACAGTGGGTATCAACTTGAGCACAGACGGTTCCAGCTCAACATGAGGAAAAACTTCTTCCCTGTGAGAGTGACAGAGCCTGGAACAGGCTGCCCAGAGAGGTGGTGGAGTCTCCTGCTCTGCAGACTTTCCAGCCCCCTGGATCTGTTCCTGTGTGGACTGCCCTGGGTGTTCCTCCTCTGGCAGGGGGTTGGACTCGATGATCTCCAGAGGTCCCTTCCAACCCCCACCATGCTGGGATTCATTAAACACCCAAGCACAAACTGACCTGTAGCTCAGTGCTTCTCCTCCGGTGACACAACAGAGCCTGTTACATCTGTGCCCCCAGCGTCAGGATACAGACTCTTGAACATAAACACGGAGTAGCAGGAAGAGCATGGACAATTTTACAATGAGGGAAACTCAGTGAAACTTGAAATTTTCTACTTTGCTGGATGATTAAGACTGTATGACTCTTGCTCCAAAGAAACAGCAACGTTTTCCAATATTCTGAATACAAGACTGCATCTTTGGAGAATTTTATTTCAACAGAGATAACCTATCCCCAGTTAAATCAGTAGCTAGAAAAGCCCCAAAACTTACAACATTATCACTGTGCTTCTCTTCACTACATGTCACCGAGCCCTATGACCAGGAAGGGACCTTGGCCAAGAAGATAAGTTGGCGATTAGAAAACCTACAGCTCCACTCCTGCTCAAGGTCCTCAGGGCCACCCGTAAAAGGGCAATCACGATGACAGCCACTTACACCAGTGCTTCAGATCTACTGCTTGAAACAAGTATCTAAGTCCTAACTCTTACTATACTACTGGAACACACAGGGATGACACATAGCTAATTACCTCCAACCTGGGAGAGAGGCTTCCTTCCCTGTTCAGTCAGAGACTTCATACAACTTTGGGAAAATAGTTGCACACCTCTGACTTAGACCAGCTTTCACTAAACTTGGGAGCAACAGCATTTCCCCACGCCAAGCAGAGACAATATACGTTCTAAAAAATTTTGTAACATGATGCATTAAGGTATTTCAGCAAAAAAAAATCTTGAGATAAATAGATTCCTATCTCCTTCATTTCTCCTTCAGAAGGTTTTATTAAGTCTGGAAATGGCAGGGAGCGTGGACAAACAAAACTGGAAAGAGAGCTGGGGAAAGTTATGCTGAAGCAGGACTACGGGTGAGGTAGACTAAATCCTGTCATGTGCCTTTGATCAAAGAACTGATGAGGAGCAGTTAAGTGACTGAAATCCTGGTTTTACTGAAATCCACGATATTTCCATAGATGATAAACTATCATATCATTAAATTGCATCCCATAAAATTCTCCATTTTGCACTGTGGAATTTTATGTCAGGTATGACAAAAGCTTAAGGCAGCATTTCAGGAATGTATTCAAATGAAAAGGCATTCAAATGAAAATACCATGCCAAAAATAAATCGACCTTTAAGAATCAGAAAACTTGCACTTCCCACAATGCATCATTTTCCTGAAACCCGTTCATCCTCCGTCTGTACATTGCATACAGTCTATGCCAAGCATTTTCATTTTCAGGGCACGCTATCACCACACTATGCATACAGCAAAAATGCTGGCAAGCCAAGGTGATTTAACTTGCCTCCCAGGCACCTCGAAAAAGAGATTACCAGGGGACGGCCAGTGTTGAAGATTTACCTGAGAAAGTTGGTTAACATTAGCAAAGAACATTTCCAGCTTGCCAAGAGAAAACAAGCTAGCAATTGGCAAGGCCAAGTAAAGGAAAGCTGAGGGACTGCAGCTTGCGTGAGCGCTGGCCCCTGCGGTGTGGAGGATGAGCAGGAGGAAGGTCTTGTGGGAATGCGCTCATTCCAGATGGGGCAGGCAGAGGTGCCAGGAGGCAGGGTCCTGCTGGGCTGCGGCAGGGGAAGCTGGAGGCCCGGAGCTCAGCGCCAGGGAGCCAGCACCAGGCAGCCGATTTCCTAACACCGCTGGAGGCCATTAGGGCAGCAGGGCCTCATTTGGAGTTCAAGTGAGCCAGGAGGTAAAGCTGGGGGGGAGGAGCAGGCGGCCTCCCCGGCTGGGGAGAGGGGCTAGTGAGACCCCTCCATCCTCCAGCGGCCTGCTGGACGGCTTGGGCTGTGCCAGCCCGATCCCGTCCGCCCACAAGCGTCAAGGCACAAATTCTTAGTGCCCACTTTCCATCCTACCCCGAGCTGCCTCTGCCCTCTCCAGTGTGAATGGGAGGCAGCCCCCACCGAGCACAGCCTGGACGCAGCATAGCCCGCCTTAGACACACTCTTCTGTGCACAGGGTGAGGAGGAAGAAGAGTCTGGAACAAAAATAAAGTGGTGTAATTTGGAAGGAAAAAAAAAAAAAAAAGAAACCCCCCCTAACATTTCTGTTATTAAGACACATACCAGCCATATCTGCATTTAAAAGAACCAAACCCAATGATTTAATGTAACTAAATTAATGCTTATCGTTAAATAAAGTTATCCAAATAACACGTATGTCCTACATTCCTATGCAAGGCCATTCAATGAAAAGAAAAACAAATAAAAAAGCATCATTGCTTTCTAGAGTGATATTAAGACAAGTTTTCCCTAAATTTCTGTGCATGCGATGTAGCATCTGTGAGCTCAGGGGTTCGTATATGGGAAAGACCCTCCCAGGTTGAGACAGTCAGACAGCATCTCAGAAAACAGAGCTGGACTTGATAGAGAAGCTCCTCCCTGATCTCACACACCTGTTTTTTCTCCTCTTAACACCAATGNGCTGGACAGTTTTCTTAATGCCCCAAAGGAGACCATTGGCCCTCTTGACCACAAGGCCCCATTGCTGTCCCGTGGAGAAGTTACTGTCCACCAGGAACATCAGTGCTCACCCTGACACCCACTGTCCCCGATCCAAACATACTGCACCAAACTATGTCAGAGTCTGCTTGGGTGCACTGCAAGGTTTCTAATGGTCAGGAGGTTTTATTTGGGGGTAAATAATTCTTTCCATATCCACATGCCCACTAATTGCAGGTAGCTCAGCATGGATCTGGTTAGATTGCCAGCTACAAGCAATTTGCACATCTCTAGTACAATATTCCAACCCTCACCTTTCTGCTTACCTTTACCCGTGGAAGCCAGCGTAACTCATAAGTTGCCTACTTCTCTTTGCAACCCTTTTTGCTGTGTTTTGAAATGGACTGTGCAGGATGTTAAAATGTGCATTGTGCAGAGTACACGTGGACAGTGAGATCTGCTGCTGTTATCCTCCCTTCCCGCCCTGCCGAGGAAGAAGTTTCAGTTTGACAACAACCACTCTCCAGGACTCTCCTCTTTACCTCACCAACTCTGCCACTCAGTCAATTTTTATTGTCCTTAAAACTTACTAGAGAGACTAGAAGACACAATTAAAATGGACTAATTTCAAAATAAAATCTGCAGCAAAGCATGAAATAAGAGGAGAATTTCCTAACATTCAGATTCAGGCCCTGCCACTCTCGGGGTACTTCTCTGCAAAGATCCAGATACTAAGACATGACTACAACCCAAGACAGCCCCACTGCTGCCATGCTTCTTCAAAGCAGATTTCCAAAGCATACTTCAAGTCCTCTTTGCAGTGGCCCTTCCCCGAACTAGAGGATTAACTGTGAGATTTGCCAGAGCTGCAGAGCTGCCTTAGGACAGAGCTGGAAGGCAGCCCTCACGGCTCAGCCCGAGGCCTTACAGCAACACACAGACAAAGCAATCATGAAATTCCACTAATTCCTCAAGTGAAGAAGTATCAGTGCTAGAGGTTTTAATAAAAGTTAAGTATGGGCATTCATTACAGAAAGCAAATGTACAACTACCAGGAATTTCCATCAAAGCAGACAGAAATGGAAGTAATAAAGGCAAAGTTTCAAAGACGCCTGATTTAGCACCGCATCACTTAACTGCACAGTGAAGGACCCAGGGAAATTCTGATCTCTCTCAACCCCAGAAGCTGAACTTACAAGAAAATCTTGTCAATTCAAGCAAGTAATCCAGTGCCGTGCAGTCATCCAGCTTTCAAAAGATCTGTGTAGAAACATGAGACTGAATGTTCAAGAACCAGGTCCAGCAGACTTGCAGTGTGCAAGCACAGTAATCACTACCCACTCTGGGTTAGGAGAAGAGGTGATCATGGTGTCTCACATACCAACAAAAAAAGTCACTTCTGGAAAGTGGATTGTTACCCAGTAGCTCTTGGGAGCTAAAACTGCATATTGAGTTGAAGGCTCAGCTAGTAAAAATATAATCAGATCATTCAGCACACCAGATACCACATATTTGGCCTCCAGGTGGGTCATGACCCCAGAGACTTTAAAGGAGAGGAACTGAACTGGAGAATGAGGGAGTGGGTGAGTCCTGTTGTTATGGCTTAGAGCAATTTCACAATTACCTGATAGCGAGTGATGAATCTGAGGCAAACACTCTCCATGAAGCTGGCTCTATTGAGTCCCTACTCTGTGTTTAACCTAATGATGTACTTGTGTTCTCCAAAACACACAATCTGGCTTCTGATCTGGCCTAACCCCACAGGAAAGTTTCTCTTCAAAAGAAAAGAAAGCAAGTTCCTTCACAAAGGCACTGGCAGGCCCAGCACAGCTTCTGTGCCTAAGATAGCCCTTTGAGATACAGAGACCATACATCTATTGATGCTGCAGAATTGTTTGGGAACTGGTTGTTTCAGGCACAACCAGTATTTTCTATTATTTATGTCATTATTATTGCTGTTCTGGGAGCAGAACTTTTTTCCCATTAGACCATCATTAGGATGTCTCACAAACACACACACTGCAGAAAGGAGGACGGTTAATAACAGCAATAACGCCTAGATATGCTAATTAACACTGTAGACTTCAAAGTCAAAACATACACCTAGTGTTAACTGTGGCAGCCAGTGGGGCAAGACCTATTTACACGGGACTCCATACAAAAGCACAAGGCAGAGCAGCCTCATTAACAGATCCCTTATCTCATGACCTTTGTAAGATCCCTTTTTTCCCTCCACAGTCCTTTTCAAGATCCTGAGATTCTCATCCTGCTTTTGTCTGGATTAGGGATGTTCAGCCACAACGGGAACCAAGTGGACAATCTTGTGCAGGTTGCCAACAATAAGGTCACAAAGTCTTTCAGGAAAAATGAATTATTATTTTGTATGGGATCTGTTTACAGCAGAGTTTCCTGACAGTTTTACTTTTCATTTTGATATCACCCAATACCATTTAGAAACTAGCCCTTCAGTCTGATGCTGCCCCTGCTGTGGCAGAGGAATGGGAAAGATAGAGAACATTTGGCCTGTTATGTTTCTGACAAGGCTCTTCCTTTTATTGCTCAATTAACAGTATCTGTACTCGGAGTATTGCACCAGATTACCTGGGATGTTGGCAACTCCTTGGACAGAGACAGACATATGGACACACAGCAGAGCTACGTGCAGGATGGTGGAACAGGGCAATGCTATATACAAAGAGGCACTGTATGTAGCTGCAGGCACCAATACACATCCACTGTCTCTTTTAGACTCTTATCCACCCCCCACACACCACTTTTCACAAGACCCTCCTCCCCATGAGCTTTTGCAAGTATACCACCTCCCTAATTACTCCTCAACTGCCCTCCCATTGTGGAAAAAGGAACTTAAATAGAAACCATAAATAAATAATTGTGCTTCTATTGTTAAAAAATATATATCCTTTTTAGGCTTCTCCCATTTCAGCCCCTGGTGTTTCATGGAAAGGTTGATGGTTCAGGGGTCTGGACAATCACAGGAAGTCAGCTGAGAACAAACTTGACTATGAAGGCTATAAAAGAATAGAAGATTTAATAACAATTCAGTTGCCAGTAATGCAAAAATAAATACTCAGTAGTATATCCTGGCCAGGCTGGATCGATGGGCCAAGGCCAATGGGATGAGGTTCAACAAGGCCAAGTGCTAGGTCCTGTATTTGGGTCACAACAACCCCAGGCAGTGATCCAGGCTTGGGGAGGNCAAGAGGAAATGGGCTGAAGTTGCACAGTGCAGGTTTAGATTGGGTATTATCAAACATTTCCTCACTGAGAGAGTGGTGAGGCCTTGGAACAGGCTGCCCAGGGCAGGGGTGGACTCACCATCCCTGGAGGGGTTTAAAAAAACATCCAGCTGTGGCACTCAGGACATGGGTTAGTGGTCCCGATAATATTTAGTAGATGATTTAACTTGATGATCTTGAAGGTCATTTCCAAACTTAATGATTCTATGATTCTATATAACCAAGAAGGAGAAGATTATATAGTGGAGTACGAGCCTACATCCTTCATTATATAGAAACTTTCATGACTTAAAATTTTAAGCTACTCTGACTGTGAGGCTTTTAGAGCCCTTTTAAATGACAGAATCACAGAAGGGGGGATTGGAAGGAACCTCTGGATATCATGTAGTCCAACCCTCTGCTAGAGGGCAGGCCACACAGGAACAGATCCAGGTGGGGCTGGAAAGTCTCCAGAGCAGGAGACTCCACAACCTTCCTAGGCAGCCTGCTCCAGGCTCTGGCCCCCTCACAGTGAACATTTTTCTCCTCATGTTGAGGTGGAATTTCCTATGTTCTGGCTTATACCCATTATTCCTTGTCCTATTACTAGGCACCATGGAAAAGAGCCTGGCAACTTCTACTTGACACCCACACCTCAGATATTTATAGATAAGTTTGTAAGCTACTAGCTGAGAATAAGATCTGTGTATTACTAGCAGAACATGTGTTGTCACGGAATGGTAGGGGTTGGAAGGGACCTCTGGAGATCACTGAGTCCAACCCCCCTGCCAGGAACACCCAGGGCAGGTCACACAGGAACAGATCCAGGAGGGTATGGAAAGCCTCCAGAGGGGACTCCAAAACCTCTCTGGGCAGCCTGTTACAGGCCCTGTCACTTTTACAGGGAAGAAGTTCCTCCTCATGTTTCCATGGACCCTCCCATGCTCCAGCTGCACCCGTTGCCCCGTGTCCTGTCACTGGACATCCCTGAGCAGAGCCTTGCTCCATCCTCCTGCCACTCGCCCTTTCCATCTTTAGAACCATTAATGAGGTCACCCCTCTGTCTCCTCCAAGCTAAAGAGCCCCAGCTCCCAAAGCCTTTCCTCAGCAGGGAGATGTTCCACTCCCTTCATCACCATTGAGGCTCTGCTCCGATGTTATGAAATTGACAACTAAATTATTGTGAATGTTTTCTAGACTCTTTTTAATTCATCTGTAGAAGCCAATTTGGTGGTGCAAATCCTTTAATGCTGTTGGCAACTTTCACAGTGTACACAGGGAACAGAACACTATCATGCATCTGCAACAGAAGTAGTACATTTTCTCTTTCACCAGAAAAACTTTCAGGTGAACAATAGCAAAAAAAGGTTATCATCCTACAAACCTAGCTTTGAATTTTCAGGTTTTGGTAATGTTGAAAGACTTAAATTATTTTAAAAGGAATCTGTGCTCACACTTGTATGCTCACACAGATTGCAGAGGGGTGGGTGTCAAGTGGAAGAGCACAGACACAGAAGGTTCCACCTCATCATGAGGAGAAACTTCTTCCCTGTGAGTGTGACAGAGCCTGGAACAGGCTGCCCAGAGAGGCTGTGGAGTCTCCTCTGGAGACTTTCCAGGCCCACGTGGATCTGTTCCTGTGTGGGCTGCCCTGGGTGACCCTGCTCTGGCAGGGGGTTGGACTCTATGATCTTCAGAGGTCCCTTCCAACCCCTACCTTGCTACCTATGCTATGAACTCTATTGTGTCATTACTAATAAAGCAAACTATTCAGAACTATTAGACACAAAATGTATTTATGTAGTTGACAATCATCTATAATGTAAATTGTATCTTCTCTGGTGCACCAGTTGATTTAAAGCTGTGTTTTTAATGTTCATTCCCACAGAACACTGGGCAATGTTTCACCATTAGAAATTTAAAATAAATATATGCAGACTTCTTTAATTTCTGTGATTGGGAAGCTCAGTGAACAGTCTTCTTACATCTTTTTAAATAGAAAACTCAAGTCCATATTTGTCAATAATCCTCCTACTGACAACAGTCTCTAATTGTTTACCCTCATGAATTATGTATTTTTTTCCCTGAGGGGTTGCTTCTATCCTGAGAAAGTAAAAGTTACCAGTGTGCCAAAAGACATTTATAATGACAAAAAAGGAGCATTAGTAACAGCATCTCAGATTGCACTGCTCCCGAAAATGAAAGGGATGATGATCTAGCACGCAGATGTGGTCTGGTTCCATAGAAGCTGAAGGCTTCACCTACAGCCCTAAGCATCCTCTAAATGCCTTATCAATAAAGTTCATTATCAGCTCCTCAACACAACTGGCCTGGACCACCATATGAAGCTAATGATAGTAATGCTGTTGCCAACCACTGCATTTGCTCAACTTGTTTGTAATTCTCATTCATCTTTTTTCCTGCACATCTTCTCTGCACCACTTCTCATGATCTGCCTTCAAGACCTCACTACTGGAAGCACCTACTTACCTGCCTGCTGTTGTTTTCTTGTCTTCAAAACTGAGCAGGATGTGCCCTGGGACTTAGCAAACCACGTATGTAAATTACTGAAAATCCCTGGGTCACCAGGCTGCAAAAATCTAAGTGTTAAACATCATAGTCTATACTGTTTGATTATTATATACCCAAGCCACTATGTATTTAGGGACAGTGTGTGCTAGTAATGAACTTTTTATGCTGCTTTTCTAAATTACAGAACATAGAAGCTAAAATGTAACCCATTCTGACACATCTCAACATCAGACTGTGGAGTACAAGCATTAAATGTAAAAATCTGTAATAAGAATAATCGGAAGTATCTACATCTGCAGTAAAAATCTCCAACAGAATTCTAGATTAAGAAGTACAATTAAATCAAGGAATAATTAAAGTCTTAAGTAATCAATCTTGCTTTCACTAACACACTTGAATAGAAGGTTAGGTGGGCTGTTGGCTCCTTGCCTCCTCCAAAAATCACAGAATCATAGAATGCCTTGGGTTGGAAGAGACCTCTAAAGGTCATCTGGTACAGCCCCCCTGCAGGGAACAGGGACATCTCCAACTAGAGCAGGTTGCTCACAGCCCCATCAACCCTGACCTTGAATGTCTCCAGGGATGGAGTCTCCACCACCTCCCTGGGCAACCCGTTCCATCACCCTCAGAGTAAAGAGCTTCCTCCTAACATCCAGTCTAAATCTACCCTGATCTATCAAACCATTGCTACAAGCCCTTGTAAACAGCCCCTCCCCAGATTTCTTGTAGGCCCCCTTCAGATACTAGAGGCCACTATAAGGTCCCCCCAGAACCTTCTCTTCTCCAGGCTGAACAACCCCAACTCTCTCAGCCTGTCCTCGTAGAAGAGGTGCTCCCACCCTCTATCATCTCCATGGCCTCCTTTGGCCCCGCACCAACAGGTCCATGTCCTTTCTGTGTTGACCCAGCACTTCAGGTGGGGTCTCACCAGGCAGAATCACCTCCCTTGACCTGCTGGCCATGCTTCTTTTGATGCAGCCCAGGATGGAATTGGCCTTCTGGGCTGAACTTGCACACTGCTGGCTCATGTCCTGCTTCTCATCTACCAGAACCCCCAGGTCCTTTTCCACAGGGCTGCTCTCTATCACCTTATCCCCCAGCCTGGATTGACAATGAGGATTGTTCTGACCCAGGTGCCTCAACTCTCTTCCTCCCAAGAACCCTGTCTGTAAACAAAACATGTCTGAAAGAGAATTAGCCTTGTTTCTACAAGGCTTGGAAACCATCACCCCTAAAAAGGAGCCACCAGAGGCGGAAAGAAGCCCTTTTTATTTTGCAGATAGTTTGTGTCAAAAAGTTTATTGCATCTACTCAGAGCATGTCCCTGCCCAGCTCTTCTAGAAGTATCATGTAGGTCAAAATTGATCACATTTCTGCTCTTTTGAACTCAGAATATGTTTTAGAAAGTAATAAACAAATCTTTTCTTATCTGAAGCCCTGATGCAGTCTCTAAATAGAGCCATAGCTACCATTGTTATTTTGCGGTCACTTTTAGCCTGTGATGGAAAACCAAAAAAACCCAGCAAAGCCAGCTGCTTTCACAGCCATTTCTAGGCAAAAAGCAACGTGCTGAACAGCAAAGAAAACACTGCGTAGGTCAAAACCATAAAAATCAGCTTAAACTCACAAGTAATGTCAAGTTTAATACCATTCAGCCATTTGCTGCAACTTCTCATGATGCTGCTGCATCAGTGTCTAAACTGCTTATAGAATTCCTGTTTTAAAACCCAACAAATTTATAACATTTCATTTCAGTGGAAATGAACTTCAAAGTGCAGAGTGCTTTGTAGAGCTCTTCCTCTTCCTTTTACACAACATGTGTTCATAATGTGCCAAAGCTGACTCTACTTTCTCCCCTCCCCAGAATTCCACAAATTCTTCTGTAAAATAAACAAAGCTCTGTCCAGAATCTCTGAAATTACCAGAGGCAACCTCTGCTTGAGATCAAAGATGCACATCACTGCTGGGCTTTCTGCAACATCCCAGATCTGAGTGAAATCTGCAACAAATGGGCAGAACAAACCTTTAACATCACATGCAGGGGTATATCTAAAAGTAACAGCTAGATACTTCGGAATCCCACCAGGTATGTGTGGGATAAACATCCACAGATGGCATTTTTATTATGCCATTTAGGTCTGGCAAAGAAAAACCTTTTAACTTTACTTAAAACAGAAATGCAAAAAATTCATAATTGCATACTATTAACTCTTGACAGGAGAACACCTTTTTATTTGTAATGATTATGTTTGTTTGTTCTGTAACGCATCACCCGCTACGTCCTGTTGTGTGCGGGCTCTATGCTAATAAAATACATTCTTTGTTGGGGACATCAGATGTGCTTCCCTACTTGTTTTTCTCCAGAAAAGAAAAGCCTTAATGATGTTTACAGGCTGGACTTAATTTACCTGCAACATAAACATGCTAGCAGAGGCAGTCTTGACTCCCAAAGCTGCTATTACGGTTTACTGAGTCAATAACACAGAAAATTCACAGGCTCTTTGAGGCATGCATATATAAGGCTTCCAGTAAACGCTGACACTCAAGAAGCTAGTGCTCATAACATTTTTCTGTGATAGAATATAAATAGTATGCATAAAATTCTCACTCCGGACTAAAATCTGCTGAAAAAAATGACAAATACCTGATAAATAAGCACATTATAGATACAGAACAATTTTCACCAGTAGAAGATGAGAAAAAAAACAACCTTAATAATGCATAAGCTTCCATTTTACATAAGTTCTAGGGTTACAAACAAAATTAAGCATTATAGTTCCTGTAGCTTTATTACATAGTTGATTTTATACAGCCCTTCATTTCATTCCGATAGAGATGTAAAATGCTGTATTTATTTTTATAGGGATAATGCTGAAAACAGACTCAGACATCTCACTGAGTTCCTCCAGCAGAAAAACAATCTGATCTCATTGATAAATGTCACCTTAATCCTTTCTTCATTTGTTATTGCCTTATTGCTGAAGTCTAGAAAGTCAAAGCTAAGGCCTGACCTTCCATCTCTATCCTATCTGGCTGCTCCTTTGTGTACCCCTCAAACACATATGCTGTCCTTTCCCAGTGAGTTTGGAAGAGGTTATCAGGAGAATTTCAAGACCTGTCAGTTTTGTAGCAATATGAATGCTACACAAACATATTCTGTGTTTAATAGACAATTGGTATTTTAGTAGGTTTATCCCTTCCCAACTTTATTTGTTTAAAGGTGTCTTAACCTCAGCAGAGATCAATGCTAAGCATCTCTGTAACTTCTACAGAGTTTAAAAATTAAGCTCTCCAGAGTACTGTATTTTGCAAGCATGTTTCCTGCAAAAAATAAATTAACTATTTTAATGCTTGTCAACTTCTCTGCTCTTTTTTTTCCCCTTGAAAATGATGCAGTTTATTCTTTTCCACTCTTCTTATAGTGTTCTGTTAAAGATCACAATGGAACACTGGGTTAGTCCCTATAAAACCATCACTACTGCTTCCTCCCAAGTATCTTTTTCTTCCTAATACAACAATGAGTGTGTAAGACAGTAGAGCCAAAGAGTTGGAGGCCCTGCATTGTGTCTTGCAACAACCCCCCACCCCTTTCCAAAGGAAAACAAAAAGCACTGAACCTTTTCTGCCACATGCCTGGTCCCCCTCCCCGCTCTGCTGAAGCCAGCCATTATTACATTTCCTTTGAGGTTATTTACAAGGTCTTGGCTCTGACATTGATTTCTTATCTGTTTCTATGACAAATGTTAAGTGTTAAGAAGCTGCCAATTTAAGGAAAGATAATGCTAAACAAATTATAGGAATTAATTACTCAAAAAACGCTATTTTTTTTCCCCAATGAGCATTGAAACAAGAACAGCAAAAATTGCTCAAGACTAGAAAAAAAAACCACACTTTTTTTCAACCAATTAATGTTTTAGCAGATTAAAAGAAGTTATAGTGTAAATTAGGCAGCGTACTGTTAATCTAAAATCAATTTCTCAGGGAATACAGAATAACTGGGCAGGCGCAGCTCCCCCTAAGGAACAGTCTTTTAATTTATAAGTGAAGGGTTTTAGTTTTCACTTCTTCAAATATTTTTATTTTAGGATCAAAGGTGAAAGTTCAGAAATCTTTTAAGTTCTAGAACCATTAAAATGATAAACACTTGGGATCCCAAAGTACACTTCTACTCTAACTGTCCTTTCAGACCTGCATTGACTGCACTATAATAGCTGCCAACATTTGGTAAGGATTAGCCTTTCATTTAGACAAAAGCAAGCATTCCTTAGCTAAATCAGCACTTTTTGCCATCAGACTCATAAAACCTTTCAACAACACAGATTTTCAAGAGAATCCTTTACGGTTTTAGGATGCTGCTCCTTTTACTAAGTAACAAAATACACCCCAGGGTGTCTCCTCGACCACACTCAGCTGTCCTTTGACCTCCTCAATTGTTTAGCCTAACTTCAGGGCCACAGAACCTGCCTGCCCCCTATCAAAAAGGCTAATGCTGCTTCCTCCTAGCACCTGGCAAAGCAAAATCTTAGAGGTTCCCCCCTCTTCCCGGATTCTACCATGTCCCAGATGATATAAAACGTTCCCACAGGCAGGTATTGGGAACCTGCAAGTGCCACTCAGAACCTGGGTTGTGGCCGTGACCCCCTTGCTCTGCTCAGCGCTGCCCCTGCCCCAGGGACACAACAGCTCATAAAGCAGAAATACATCTTCAGCCTTCTGGGTACACCGGTGATTTAAATAAAAGAAACTAGGTGCAGCCAATATTGTATACTGAGAGAAACCTCCCCCTTTAAGAAGTCAGAAAAAAAGACACGTGAGAAGCTCAGTGGGAAGCACAAACCAATGCTGATCATTACAAAGATCTGTATTCTTCTTCCCATTTGCTTTAAACCCTTTGAGAGGCCAAACAAACAAACATCCACCCTCCAAGTGCATAAAATGTATATTTAGCTCGTTGTTTAGGCATTTGCAGTGCTTCTAAGAAAAACAGCAGAAGAAAATTGTTACAGCCTCAAAAGAACTGTCACTAAACAATGAAGTTGACCTCATGGATATATAGGAAAAAAAAAAACAGCAGCCCAGATCAGACTGCTTTGGTGAAGGCTGTTTATTTATATGAACTGGGTTTCAAGATTTTTCTAAGAACTTGGACATCATACATGCCTGACACAACCCCAAAATGGTTCTTTACAGTCCATGTTTTTCTTAAAATGTGGTCAATGGGAATGAAAGCACAGATGCTGAACACAAACACACAACGCGTCCATTAGAAAGGCAAGTATAGTACCTTTTCAGACTCCTTTTAACCTATTTGAAATGTAGTCATGATTAAAGGGTGCAGCAAAGTGTTTGTGAAGCCTTGCTGGGAATTTGTTTAAAACTCCTCAACACCTGAAAAACAAGAAGGGAGAAAATCATTAGAATAACTTGTGCCGGCATATAATTTATATCAAGCCATATAATTTATAACCTGCCTATCTAAACCTGCTCTAGGGTGAAAACAGAACTGGGGTGGGGAAAGGAGGGCAGACCACTTTAAAAAACATCTTTGTTTCTACGAATACTGGGTCAAAGCTGCATGGCTGCACCTCGGCGTTCTACCAGAAGCACGTTTGTCTCACATTTTTGGCACTGAAATCAATGCGTGACATATTAGGAACTTAGGACATCAATATAAGAAGATTAACTGTCCCAGGAACATAAAAAGGTGATAATGTAGAAGTGATTATTTTACTGTAAGAAACTAAAAATGAGTGAGCAGTTGTCTATGCTAAACTTCAGATCAATATCCAAAATGAAATAAAATTTGCCAGTTGCTCTCCTGGGTGACACCCCATAAAAGTATTTGAGCAAAAACATTTCTAAACGAAATTGTGGATCATAAAAGAGAATACACCTGAAACACCCCAAAGAACGGCAGCAATGGTGGAGAAGGCAGCAGGCAGGATACTCTGGGACTCCTGAAATACCCAGGGCTGCACAGAATAGTCATTAGCCTCAGGAAAAGCTTTAAGTTCAGTTATAATTGAGTGGAATTTGACAAGACTTTCTCAGGCACACAAGCTACTTTGGTTTCTCAATCGAAATGGACAATATTTTGCCAAAAGATTTTATGGAATTTTCCCTGTTGCTCACAAAAGGTTTCTTAGGCCTCAAGCCCGGCCCCCAGCCTTGGGCCTGCTGTTAAAACCAGAATGAATGTGACACTTTCACCTCAACACCTGGAACTCGCAGGTTTTACAATGAAAAGCCATCTAGCTCTAAGGTTCCTCACTTTTTTGAAAATCAGCCCCCTGAAGAGCTTGTCTGTAACCCACACCTCCCACTCGGGAAAGGTTTTGGGCAGGAAAGTTGTTTCCGAGGAAAGACATTAATCACCTCTCCTGAGGGTACCACAGGTGCTGCCCTGCCCCAGGCACCCCGTCACTCCACCAGTGACTCCAGCACAGATGGCCAACCAGGTTAACACACCAAACTGGAGGGCTCTGCAGAGAATTCAGCAATTGCAGAATGTCAATAATCCGATTCCAACAGCTCCTGGCTCTGAAATTGCTATTTTTTGGACACGTGCTGAACATTTCACCTGCTAGTAATGACATTTTTGTATTTTCTTCTAATTACACTCAAAGCTAAGACCTTTGGCCCTAGGCCACAGACCTCTATTCAGCTTGCACACATTCTGTTAAATGCCCTGATCCTTTGTTGTCAACTCTCAGTCTTTCATCTATTATTTACATCCATTGAGAGGAGAGATACTCCACGATTTGTGAAGCCTTAAACCTTCTAATCATCTTAATTTCTTTGCCTTTCAACCAGTCCTTCCCCTTATGGACCAATGCCAATAGTGTGACAAAATAATTTTTCAAGCCAAGATCGTCCTGGACCTTTCCCAAAGCTTGACGCACACCGGGCTCCTCAGCCAGCTGCTTCTGTAAACACAGACCTTTACTCAGCTTTAGGGGGGGA
>VWZY01004501.1:80545-123453 GCA_013399075.1 Chloroceryle aenea | reverse complement strand
TTGAATTTACTTGTCACTGGCTTGGGGGGAATTTTCTTGGGGTTTATTTTTTGCATCACTTTCTTTCTGTTAAAATGTCTAACTCAATTAGTCCAACTAAATCAGAAGTACTGTAGTGAACTTTCTCTCTTTGAAAAACTTTCAGTACCTTCTGAAATACAAAGGGCTCCAAATTTCTTTCTTCCTTTCTTCCTTCCTTTCTTCCTTTCTTCCTTCCTTTCTTTCCTTTCTTTTCTTTCTTGCTACAGCACAGATATGCTGGTTTGGTTTTATACTGTTACATGCCAACACAGTCCGGACAGACTCACACACAGAAATATCACTAACCCTTTTTTTTATTATTGGCAGCATTAATTTGTCCGAACTGAACAACACAATGTAACAAAAAAAAAAAAAACAACCAACAACCAAACAACAATATCTTCATCTGATGTTCAGACCATCTCCTTCTGATCCTCCCTTATTTGCAAGTGAAGGAGGAAACAAATCAGCAGCGTTTTTGGCAAGGCACAGATCATCTCAGAATTCAGCAGCCACCAATCTTTGTTCCCAAGACCGGTGGGATCTGCTAACATGTGATCCATCTTGACTATTTCTTCTACTACCACCTGGCTTACTTTTGATTTCTAACAGTGCTTCCTTGTTGTTTGTCTCCTCTGGAGGGCCCCCAGCCCCCCTGTCTTTTCTTATTTTCACCATTTGCTTCAACTAGCAGTTCACTCGAGACTCATCCATCTTACAATGCCTAAAGTGACAGATGCTCTCAGGAATGACCATACTGCTGAGTGACCAAAAGATAACATCACCTCTAGGAACGAAGGCAGAAATACAACTTCAACCTTAAGATGGGGTTATCATGATGGACACAGCACCATAAACCTCTCTCGAGTAAAAGAAAAAAAAAACCCAAACATAAAAAAAAAACACATGAAGAAAAGGAATCTGACACATTTAAAGGCCAAAAAGAGTATTCTTTGTGTTGTAGCTGTAGCTAGTGCTATTAATGTGGGTAGGGTTTTTTTAATTTTTTTTTTTTTCCCCTAAAACCCCATAGAGGAATTTGGTAGAATATAACTGTGATAAAATCAAGAGGTGCTGAGAGAGTGGAAAAATTCCACCGAAAATCTGTCTCAGGATCCTCACAGACTTGAACGGAGGAAGGCGGCACTTTGGAACTCTTGTAGCAACATGTCACAAAAGTCCTTCACCAAAACACAAACATTACCTTGTTAAAATCTACACATCCTACAGACCAGCTGCTACTCGGTTCAGTTCTAGAGGAATTTAGAATCACTGTGTAAGCCCGTGCCCTTGACGAACGCATACTGTACCCGGAGCACGATCACTTGAACATTGCAGCTGCTTGAGAAAGCTGTCATTTGCAAGCAGACCCCCTCAATGTTTTGACATTTGAGCACACACCAGTTAGGAAAAAAAAAAGTTTAAATTAGAATGATAGCTATTCCAGCCAACACCCACACATCTGCCTACAGGATGATGCCTGTTTCTCAATGAGGAGCTGCACTCTGTGCCTAATAGAAACCAAGCAAAAAATGCTGACTTGAAATATGTCAAAAATCTCCATCCAGTCGGTGGAACGGGACATGTTGAAGCGAGAGGAGTCATGGGTGGTGCTAGAAATCTCTTACTTAACGAAGGAAAGGTTATATCAGCATCTCCCAGTGATACACTTGCAGAAGTGACACCACAGATGCTGGGAATCCCTTCTCTGCAGCAAGACACAAAGAATTCCCTTCTCTCTTGGCAAAGCTTTGAACAGCATCTTGTGTTCAAGCGCTACAGGAAATAACCATCATTAGAGTACATGAGATTGACAGCATCTGAGTTTAATGGGCATAACAGCTACAGTTCTAAAACAAAGACCAACACAGGGGGCCTATTAACCAAACGTCTTCTGCTTGGTGTAAAGTCAGGGGAAAGTCCCAGTGTGCACTTCTTTAGCATTACTTATTAATTGCCAGATCCATTTATTAATACTTAGTCATATATATTAACTTATGACAAGTTACAATTTTAATTCCCTATCCCAATCTGGAATCTTCATGTTACTCTTTCATAGAGCAGCCAACGTCTAACCACCAAATTGCATACGGAAGGTATAAACACATCACTTCTTAATAGAGGTGATGTTCCCATAGGATGCCATGCAGTAGTACCATTTTGGACGTTCAATATATGGAAATTATACTACCAACAGGTCAAGTTCAGTCCTTCCTGAAGAGTATCCCAACTCTTCACCTCACATCAGTTCCCTTAGAGTTCCTCTGCCATTCGGAGCCACCAAGCACTCTGTAACTGAACTCTTTGATGAAATCCCATTCAGACAGGGAAAACACACATAGGAAACTCTACAGAAGGTAATTATCAATACATGACTGAAAGAGTTGTGTGTAGAACACTGCTTTTCACCTGCCTGCTCAGTCACTTTTATCCTGCCTGCTCAGTTCAAATCATTCTGGAAGCCCAGTCTTCAGCGAGTGGCTGTGGCTACCGACAGAGAAAGCTACAGGAAAACAGAGTTTGGGAGATTTACTTTCTGCAATGGCATCTGAATCCAGTTTTTGTTATTGACTCTCTTGTACCTTGAGTGTCACTGTGTCCAGGATAATGTTCCAAAGCTCCTTCCAACCCAATCAAATCAAAGCAGATAGCAAAGGCTGCAGATAACATCCTCACAGGAAAAATCCTGAAAATATATAATGCCTTCCTCTGAAATACTAGAAGATCTTGGCATTAGATATGGACCAAAAAGTAGTAAACTGTATCCTGCCTAATAACATCTATACTCTGCAACTTATCATACAGACAGTCCTTACATGCTGTACTTCTAAATATTTATTGCAGTAGAGACAAGTGTTTATAGTTAAGATCCAATCCATCTTCTACCTGCTGCTGCTTTTAAACAAGACAAAGTGTGAGGTAAAAGGTCAAAACCAGTAGAAAGACCTCTGAATGAAATCTGCTAATACAACCATTTTGCTCAGAAGGACAAGGTCTAAAATAGGTTTTTGGAGTCCTTGCAACGGGGCAGGCCAAGGGCACTGATCCGAACAGCAGTGAACTGAACACAACTGTTGATGGAGCACCCAACTGCCCTGAAAGATCCCTCATTTAACAACCACCACACTTTTCAGTTGAAACTGAACATTTTTACATGCACAGATGTAAAACTAGTTCTCATGCAATGCAACTCTAACGGGGAGTAACTGAAATACTGATATTAAACTTCCAGGTAACTTCTGTCATTGCCATTAAGTTATTGACACTGAAACATGACCTTGGAGTAACAGCTCCAATAATGCAAGTCTTACTGGGAGGGTTTCAAAAAGCCCCGATTAAATTAACTACTTTTAAACACAATAGGATCAATATGTATGCAGAGAATGTACACCCCCATGGCAAGTTCTGCTTGCTTGATTGATCAAAAACAAAAAATCCTGTGGCCTTCCAGATCTCAGCTGGTGTCAGAAATCCACATAGAAAAAAAAAATCCATCTAAATGAAACTCTGAAAAGGTTTACCCTTCACCAGTCTATTTGCACTTCAAAAACTCCTTAAGTCCTTCAGCTAAACCCCAGGGTTGAATCATTTCAGAAATGAGAGGGGGATGGCCATGATTTATCTTCCTTCTGTGCTCTGGACAGAGCTGTAAAGTCTGCCTGCTGGGGGGGTGGTGTTAACAGGCTTGTTTTCAGTATTCTTGGATAGTTACAATTTTTTAGCAATAGCTCTGCTCGATTCCTCACCGTCATTTCCTCCTTCGAGCAGACTCAAGTACCATTTATAAAGCAAAACTCTGATTTCTGCTCAGGGGCATCTAAGCTGATGAAGCTGAATCAGCAAAAAAAAGGCTAAACATCTGAAATCAGCATTTTAAAGAAAAACATAGATGATCTTATTCATACCTGTATCAGCTGGCACCTTAGTGAATTTGTGCTGAGGGAACATTTGTTTAAGAATATAATTTAAGCCTGTCCCTTCTATTCAGTAGTATCGAACACATTGCAATAAGCCTGCAATAATTTTCCATTTGTAGATAATCAATACATCAGGTCACACAGGATGCATTTTTCAGTCTTCTGTACTTCAAGAAACATTACCAAGAGAAGGAAAATGGGGATTTCATGGGTCACAAACTTCTAGGTCACAAAGACCTTCAGTGCTGCTGTCAGCCCAGTAAAACTCAATCAATATACTCTTACTTTATATGTCCACTATTACAAACCCTGCACCTGAATTTCTACATGATTTTTCCTCAATTCGACAACTTTACTTAACACAAATTAATGCCCTGAGATCCAGTTATTGTGAAGTTAATGCTCTAATACTCAGTTAATGTGTTAAAAATATAAACACAGACAGATATAAATGAAACCTACACCTTCTCCAAACATTACAGATGAATCCCACTGCATCAACGTCACCTCAAAGCGAGTGCACTGAAACATGCCTATGTACTTTAGCTTTTCTAAAACTTTTTTCTGCTCTTAAGAAGCGACCCTTTAAACCACCTATCAGTGACACAACTCTTATCAGTCTAAATTCTTCAGAGTTGGATAAACAGATAGACTTGCTCTCAAGGTAAATAACAGTAAGAATAGATTCAGTATTATCTATTTTCCTATGGAAAGGACCCATTTATTTCCAAAGTCCTCTTTAAATTTTGCTTTTATCACAGATTTGCTATCTTCGATTCTAAAACAACAGATATGGATGAAAAAAATTTCATGAAAAGAAAAAAAAATAAATACACAGATCCTGCCACTGTAGCCTGAATCTTAATTAGATTAATGGTAAGTTTTAAAACCATTGACATTGTGCTTGGTTTTGTGCAAATGAAAAACCAGCCCTAACACAACTCAGAAAAAAAACCCAAACCACAAAACACCCACTAGTCCCCACTCAAATCCACAAGGATACTTCACTAAAAGGCTGCAGATATAAGAAGGGATGGTGTCTTACTCAGCATCTGGCATTCTGCTCAGCTCCTCAGAGGCTGAAACTCTAGCTGAGAAAGAGACCACAAGATGTTTTGAGCATGTATTCTCTTTTGGTTGTACTATTTTCATATACAAAAAAAAATCTCCAGTATAACTGCAGATGCTTTGCAAGAACTGTAATGGAGAATTTACTTGACTCTGTCCTTCACTGCCTCAAAATTATTAGCCTGCTCTGTGTTTCTCAACTTGCATCTGCTCCTGGTGTGCTTGCAAAATGAATGATTCCAGCCACAGTCACATTAGCAAAACAGTTCAACTTCCCTCCATGTGCCAACATTTGCTACTTTAATAGAAAGAAGTTTCAAAGGTGGAACTTTGTGTCTCCTTACTATGTCCAGTAGCACCACAAACAATTCAATTTTTGTGTATTGTTGAATGTAATAAAGAAGTTTTGAGTAATTGTGCAGTCATCTATTTTTCTGTATTTATTTACAAAACCCGAGAGAGTCCCAAATGCACATTCTGATCAATGTTTGGTACTTCCATGTAAAGCAAAATGAACCTCACTAAAACCAGGTAAAGAAACTTTAGGAACTGAAGGCTGAGCAGAGTGGAGGGGGGGTGGAGGGAACCAAAAATCTATAAAACTGGAAACAAATTGTGGTCTGCTTTCCAGAAAAAAACAAAAAAGCTGGAAAACCAAAACACAAACAAGAAATACCCTCTGGATTCATTAGCAACCAGGGTGGCAGGCTTTCCCCTAATTTTCTTATAAAAGCCCATGACTACCTGCAGAGCCTGAGAGTGCAAATCACATTAGTGGAGCCACCAGATGACCAAAGAAAGCACTGGAGGCCTGGTGAAACCAGTAAACAAAAGGCAGCATTCCAGCTGAATGCCCGCTGCTAGAGTCAGCATTGTAAGATGCTTGGATCTGATAACCCAAAAAGCAGATTAGCTGCAGGCAACAAAAGAGTAAAATGAGAAACAAAGGGGTCATTTTGACACACGAAAAAATCATTTCCATTAAGTCATCTTGAGTTTACTGTGTAGCTGTAAGAACTGCTCCTATCTGAAGAGGCATTTGAAGCAATAAAGCTGTGACAGTGAGGTGTCTCAAACAAGTTCACGAAATAATACATCCCTGACTGCAGTATCATTTATTTAAAGCAGCAAACTGGCCCCTCTGCTTTTGAATCTTCATGTCGTTTTAAAGGCCCAGTAATGATTTTTAAATCCGTCATACAGATTTCAGTTAGAAGACTTAATATGTATCTTGAGAAACAGATTTATTAGTTTTATCTGTATTTAAGTGTCTTAAGCAGAGAATACACAAACTGCAAATATTCTCATGTGATTACACCAGAAATGTTGCCTTCTCTCCCCAGTCTCCATCTGCTCTCTCCCTGGTCTTCATCTCTTCCCATGTGTGTCTCACTCCCTCACTCTACCCAGGAGTTAGATCCCCTACCAGAAGCTTCACCAAGGATTTTCATGCTGAAGCAAGCCCGGCTGTGCTTTAATCGCAGGGACCAGATTGCAACATTGACACGTGGAAGTACTTAAGAATATGTAGAGAGATAGAAGTCAAAACTTTCTGGGCTAAAATTGAAAAGCTTGCTAGTGTTTTGTTTTATACCATAAAGAATTCTATATACTTCACACCAAAACAGGTGTTTTTCTTTCTTCACAAGACAGTAAATTGTCCTGCTATGAGATATCCAGGAGCTGTAAGAAATACCTGAGGAACACTATGGCACACAGAGAACACTTCAGCTTGCTCACTGTGCTCTTTGCATCTCCCCCTGCTAGCACAAAATACAGAAACCTGACACACGATGAGGAAACAGACCCTCCTTTAACACAACTTTTCTTACCCAGTTTTTGTACACTAAACCTGTTAGCTTCAGTAGGGACGGGACTTCACAAGCCTCTGCATCGGCTAACTGGTTCTTCTTGGCAAAAGAGAAAAAATACCCAGAAAAACAGCTCAGCAGAGTCTGAAAGGACAACCTACAGCTGTGTTCAGATACAAATACAAGGTAGGCACTGACATGGAAATCCTGCTATCAAGGCTCTGTGAAAGGCTTGCCATAAAAAGTTCTGCAAACCTCTTCTGCTACCTGGTGACTCTGTCAAACAGAAAACCATATAGTTATACAACAGAAGACATCCTCCAAGGACATCTGCACCAGCACACTGACATCAGGACCAGCCCAAGATGTAGAGTAGATATGGTGCACATGGGTTCTACCCTGGGTTCCAAACCATTCTGCACTGGAGTTTCACTATGGTATCCATGCTGCTCACAGTATTTTTGCTGCATATGTGACCGGGGAGAGGAAGCAGGTGGATGGACAAAAGACAGAGTAGATGCCCCTCTTCTATTACTGTTCTTTTAAAGGTATCAGCTTATCGAAAGTAGCACAAAAATGGCTTCATAAATTCACAGAGGGAAAATGCAGTGAAATGTGTAAGGAACACAGCCAAGAAGGAAGCAGATTTTAAGAAGAAAAATGACTTGTGGCCATAACGTGCTATCTAAATCTACATGAAGGGGGAGCACAAGATGCTGTTGGACATCACGCTCATCTTGAACCCTTGAAGTGAGGAGAAGGAAAAATAAATTTAAGTTCTGAGATTGAGCCTATCACCATTCAGAGAAGCACTCAACTGTCATAAGCCAGTCTGAAGGTGAAGATGGATGCAGCTAGAAATCACAAAAATGATCCACTTCAAAGCAGTTGGCTTTTATACTGCAGAGAAAACAACACACATGGGCAGTACCTTACCATGAGTGATTTGTCACCGTATCTTTCTAATCAAAACGTGAGACCACTCTAAACAAAAGGGCAAACTGATCAGTTCAGGATATGAAAGAAATCTTCAAGTATTTAATCGGAGTAGACCCCATATTTAACTACAGGGGCTTTCCAAGCAAGGCTATTTCAGGTAGTATTGCCAGGGGTTCCCTCTTCACTGAGATATTCCAGCAAAACACAAACTCTGCCAGCACTTGCTGCTTAACTGCTGTTGCTTGTGCAGAAAGGTACAGTGTGACCAGACCTTCTTAAAAATGATCAAGCCTTTATCTCTTTGAGGAATTCTAGTTATTTTTAGAAAGGGACAAGCACCTGAGTCACAAGTCTTCGCTCAGCAGGGACTGCCATGGACCCAGTTCTGGGCAGTTGACTGAACACCCAGGTGGTTAAGAAAAATAGTTCCTTGTTCCCAAGGTCACTCAGCAGAGCCGGCACAAGGTCCCTGCAATGAAGACCCCCACATACACTGGAAAACTGATGGGATCTTTATAGACCTGACAGGAAAACCACAGACAGATCAGGGCATCTTCACTACTCGTGCTGATCTTCCTCTATGACTGCAGCTTGGGTCTACATCCTCTCTCACATTAAAATTCCTTTT
Source organism: Chloroceryle aenea (assembly GCA_013399075.1). Taxonomy (NCBI): domain Eukaryota; kingdom Metazoa; phylum Chordata; class Aves; order Coraciiformes; family Cerylidae; genus Chloroceryle; species Chloroceryle aenea. The sequence goes on along the minus strand of VWZY01004501.1, from coordinate 115,069 downwards.
GTCGAAGAGCCCTCAAAACAAAGACTTCCACGATGCTCACAGAGCCAATATACATGAGCTAAATTTTGGGTCACAAATACCAGACATTAGACAAGTTAACCCAGTAGGGTAGAAATCATTCATGCAGACAGATGCTTCTTGGCATGCTTAAAGTCCAGAAGCATTTATGAAAATGTATATTGAAGCATTTTACCTGAAGGTTGGTGGAGAAACCAAGCTGCTCTTTGAAAAACTAAAAGGCAACATAGTGTAGACAAAGTACTAGGGGAAAGACAGGGGGCTGGGAAAGACTACTACTTGGGTTACACAAAGGCAAGACAGTTGTTAGGGGTTTCACTCGGTTCTTCGACATCTCCAGTGCTCTGGCATGGAGAGAAAGAAAAAATAATTCATCAAGTAAAGAAATACCTTGTTCTCTCACACACAGTGGAGATCTCATGAAGGCTCAGGACTAAGGCAAAGATTATTCTACTCTCGAACACAGGAGCTGGGCAACAGATGGAAACACTGATCAGGAGCTCTTGCAGGGATTATGGTCCCGAGAGTGTCTGGTAAAGGTGGCCTAAGGATGATAATGGCATTTTCTTCTCCCAGAATCACAACCAACTTCCACTGAGCTCCTCAGGACAGGGCTGACCTTCCTATAAACTGACACAGACCTCTGTACTTGTCAGGGCTTCTTTAGAAACTACCACACAATCTATAAACTGAACAACCCATACAGAGACATCCTGGTGAAGAAAAGGCATTCCTATCCCCATTTATTAATTCTAGCAATTAGGACTGTATACAGATTAAAATAATCTAATCCTCCCTACAGGTCTATTAAGTCTGACTGGGTCTGAAATGGACGTCCTCCATCTGCCTTCTTCTATTTTCCTGGGAAGAGTCTCCATTGCTGCTAAGTGTGTTGGCTTTCAAGGCCACACCTACACACTGATCTGTACAGAAAGCAGCATGCTTTGACCGAGTAGGAGCCTTTTCACAGAATTCAAAAGGAGGACAATTTCTTGTTCCCCACTTAGGTCTATTGTTACTTTACAGGCAGTTTCAGAGGACAGGTTGTGTAAAAAGCTAAATAAGCAGAAAAAAATACTGGCTTCCCCACCCCACCCCCTTGAAATCCCTGCCGTGACAATAAGCAGTGCTTCCCCATCATGTGCTACATGTTTCTGGTGCCTTCCAGAAATCCTTTTTATCTGATGCTGGAAGCAGACTCCTGCTGCAGATCTGAATTCAGAGGACTTGAAAGTACTGCACAAATGACAGATGGAGTTGAGGAAAACGAGTGGTTGAGTATAGAAAGAAACAGGAAATCAGTTCTCAGAGATGGTATCTTCGCTTTGCTGCTTCTGTTTCACCTCCTCCTGCCACACTTGCTCTCTGTCCCTTGCCAGCATCCTACCATACCCATTCTTTTCCTAGTTACTATAGAAGGAAGGAAATGTTACAAGATGCCCTCTCCTCTGCTGGTGTGAGGCTGTATGTCTCTGTTGTAGGAGGTCTGGTTTACCCTGGCCTGTTTATGGCTAAAGCCACAGCAATTCTTCCTTCCAACCTTTTCTGCTTCCCCAGGTATCAATCCAGACCCCGTATAATGACGGGGTTTGACATCTCATGGCAACTCTGAGAACTCGCCAGAGGATGAACAGGACGGTGTATGAAGAACAAACAGCCATTTTGAAAAAAGAAACAGGGTCCAGCAGGATAACAATCCCAGATAAGATTTAAATAAACCTCCGTGGGAGGTAGCGGGAAAGGGCTGGTTCCTCATGCTCAGACACACACAGGTAATGACCTCTGTCTCTTGCTCTCCCAAGGCTAACAATGCTGACTATTGCCCTCCTCCAGTGTGATCTGGAAAGGATCCAACGCACTACTGATTACATTTCATCCACAGTTAGTTTAACCTTTGAAACATGACAGTCAGCAGCAGGAAACAGGCCAGCACATAAGGTCAGCTCAACCTTGTTGGTCCCAGCATTCTCCCAATGTTTGCACAGAAAACAACCCAGTGATCAGGGATTCCTCCCCCACAAATGCAAAAGACCCAACAGGGACAGCGCCGAAACGCTGGCTTTATTGCAAGGTGACATTCACAGCCGTTCATCTGCCAACACAGGAAAATACTGTTCTCCTTTTTCAAAAAACACAGGAACTAGTATTACATGGAAATAGTCTCATTTAGGAAAGCAGAGATGGGACTGATCTACCATCAGGTTTCAGGCAACTGCTGAGCATCACCCCTTCTCTAAGGGTATAGAATGAAAAAAACCTAAGAGAAAATAAGTACACTCTGAAATAACAGTGAAACAACTGGGTCGGCAAGTGTAACAAGAACACTTTGTGCTAAAAGCAAGGCTAACAAGGAAAAAAAAATAATCTGTTGAATTGCCCATTTTTCTCAAGTTCACTGCCTTCGCAGAACAGCCTCTTACGAAGCTCACATTTTATCTGTTACACACCCTTATTTTGAAGTGAAGAAACAGGATCTTCGATCACCCTGTATTTCTGCAGACAAGTGCAGGACTTACGAAGGTCAGATACTTCATCTCATTCTAAATATTATTTTTAAGTTTCAGCAAAAAACTACCACAGGAAACATAGAGAACAAAGGTATTCCTGGCTTCCACAAGCTTATTCAGGAGTTATCACATTTTCCTTGTGGATAGATGAAGATAATTTTGAAGTTATTAAAATGGAAAAAAAATAATCAATTTTCCTTAGGAACCACTGCCCTTGAACATAACAGCAGTGATGAGAACTTTTTTTCAGTGATGTTTAACTATCCCTTGGAGCACACACACTGAGATTTTTCATTATTTGGGTGTTTGTGTAGATGGCTTGGGGCATTTCAAGAGCCAGCAAGAGATGGAAAAACAGGTCACTTCGGCAGACTTAATTTTCTCTTAAATTCTCAGATAAATGCTGCTAAAAAGTGGCAGCAACAAAACTTTCACCTTTTCCTCTCGCTATGAGCATTTCCTAAGGTTCCTTCAGTTATAAAACAATAATATCTTTGGTTATACCCTGTCACCTTTTTCTTCCTCCTCTAAACAGGTATTTTAACCCAAGTACTGGCAACAGCCACGTGAAGACCAGGAGCTGGACTCGACCTCCAGATGCCCCTTCCAAGCGGCACTTGAGCGCTGCCACCAGCATCCCACTGCCACCAGCCGCATCTGGCGGGAGGGTCTCTCACGCCCTCTCACGCCACGGCCAATCCCCACCCCCAGGCACAAGCTGGGAAACCTGCCTCTGGATTTTGCTGGAGGCAAACCCAGGGTCCTTCCCAGCAGGCTGGTGTGGGCTTGCACAAAGTAGCAGCTGTGCGCCAAAGTTTACTGTGCTCAAGTAACTTCAGTTCTTGTATTTAGAGCGGAAAGAGGCTGCTGCTTGAAATACTCACAAGCAACAAGCACACAAACAAACAAAACAAAACAAAGCCTTTGTAAAAATCCACTCTTCTCACTCTGAACTCTTTCACTGCCAACTCTTCATGTCTCCTCACCCCCCTGAGCCTCTAAAATGGTCAAATGTCTGTCCCGAGTATGAACGCAAAGCACAATATACTTTTTGAACTGTCTGTCACCTTGGAGCTGGCAGTATATACGCTAGGGAAGATGCCACCTGACCTATGGCTTGGGTCCTCTCCAAAGCATCAACAGGACACAGCGTGGTGCACAAGGGGACACAGTTACCTCATGTGCCCACAGTAGCGTGCACTGGAATACAGAAGGTAGCAGAAAAACCTGACTCTGGAGAGTGGAACCAGAGGGCAGAGACATTCAGGCATTCAAGGCTACCTAGCAGGGCTCACCAGCGCTGGCCTGGCCCTGGATCAAGGTCACCTACATCTGCCCCATTAGGCACCAGGGGCTGAATGGGTCCTGTGGCCGACATTTCAATAACAAGGAGACAGAAGGAGCAGATAATGGAGAAAAAAAAAAAAACAAACAAACATCCTCCATGCTTTGAAGGTCTTCAAAGAGAAGATGAAGAGCTTAGTTTCAATGCTATAAAGACAAGAAAACCCTGGCAAGGGAATACAAAAAGAAAGGTAACACAATCAAGGTGACAGCCCAGAAAACAATTTTCACATGGAGCAGGCTCAAGGCTACATTTATCCAGGTCATTTAAGATGGTCTTGACACAGTGGAGATGGGCAGCAGAATCCTGGCCAGTGATGCTCCCTCACCGAATGAAAGAGTGAAACCTCCAGGTCAGAGAGGTTACGCAGGAGGGACCCACAGGACATAGCCCCGGCCTAGAGATGGCTCCAGGTGACAGAAGTGGCCCAGGCCCAGTGCAGGAGAAGGGATGCAGGAGGGAGGGAGGTCTGGGAGCTAAACATCCCTGAGAAGGTCAGCAACACCAGCCGAGATTTCAGCTCCAGCCCAGGGAGACTGATGACCCACTTCATAGACCGCAAGCACTTCCCACCAAAGCTCACAGAGGAAGGTAACATCCCTTCCCAATGAACTGACACTGACAGCAGTGCATCCGCCAGAGCATAAAATGATGCACTTTCCTTTTAAACTTAACACACTTGTGGTCCTCTGTAGACAAGAGCAAGTAAAAGCCACTGTCTGTGCGAGAGCAGCTTCTGCTCACGCCTGTTGGCTGATTTCTGGGGGACTTTAAAACACCCAAGTTACACAGGTCCAGAAAGGCACGTGATTGTAGCCCATTAAATGCACACCAAGTCCTTACTTCTCAAAAGATGTAAATGACAAACTCATAGACTGTGCAGGCAGATGCTCCTGCAACAGAACTTGTGAACTAAAAAAGAACACAAACCGGTACAAAGCATGCTCCAAAATGGACAACTGATAAAATAATGTGAACCTGGATATTTCAAGAAAAAAAAAATATTTGTGAGGCTAATAACATTTTTTTTTCCCTCTTGACTTAGATTAAACCCAATCTTTACTGACACTAAGTCTCAACAAGGTTTAAGAAAAAACCCAGCTGCTTCATAAAGTTATTCCTTGTCCACTCTATTATCCAGTTTCCTATGCTTTTCTCACATGAACTTGCAAACCCTGGTAAGGTTTACACATATGAAAATAAAGTTTTAAGCTGATAATCAGTAGCACCCATACGCCAAAACACTGCATCATCTCAGGCATCGACACAACAGCCACAGCACAGTGGTAGAAGGATGTTACAGAAAACATCTCATTTCACTACCGCTGAAATCAGGCATTCAAATTTGTTCCTTCATTTTTCTTCAGTAAAAAAATAACTTGATTGTAAAAGAAGCGTTGCTTGGGACGATGAAAGCCTATCCTACAGGAACCGCATGCACAAAGCATTTGGAAATTAGTGTTAATTTGGCATGCAGTTTAACAGCATTAGCTTTTATCAGCTGCATTTCAAGGTCAGACATCCATGCTGAAAATGTCTGGGTTTGTTACTATTTCAGCTGTAGCATATTGGAGTTCAACACACCTTAAAGCGACACTAATCTGAATGAAAAACCAAAAAAAACCCACAACTCCACCACTGCTCGTAGTTTAGCATTGCTAACATTAATTCAAGAAAATAAATATTTCAGAGAGACCAAACTAAAAAAGCAGCGTGCCTCTAACTCTCCAGTTCCCTTTTTATTAATTCACGACTTCACAAAAAAACCCACAATATGATATCCAAACCAACAGATTACAAAATATGGTCTCCACCTGAGCATGGAGTAAAGTCACAGAGCATGCCAAATGGAAGGAGTCCTTTTACTGACAGGAGTTTGTGCAAGAATTAAAGAGCTTTTGAAAAGACTCCCTTAATGTATCAAGTGACATAGTCAAAATGGCCTCATGTTTTAAGTAGTCCTCAAGTCTTTTTTCTTAAGAAAAAATAGAAACACTTTTCTTCTTTACCTAAACCTATTCTGTTCAGAATTCAAATGAGCACATTTTATTTATTCCCCAGAAGATTAATTTAGAATGTAAGGTCATTCATTTCTTACTGTATTTCACACTTTCTTTATTCAAAGAAGTTCAAAAGGACAATGGATAAAACAAAATCTTAAACAAAGTTGCTCAGCTCCAATAAACAAACACTCTACATACTCCACACTTAACTGGAGTTTTTCCCTTTTACTGATTTATAAACTTCAAACACTAATGAACAGTTACATGTTTTCATGTTCACTGCTATGGAAAGGTTTTCTGCTTCTCTCTCCACCAAACGCCTGGTCTTTATAAACGCTTTATAAACTACCCAAACTGCTGAGAGTCTTTACCAGGGGTTGGCACCAAAGGTTTGGTGAGATCAAGACCATACTGCACTTGAAAGAAATACTTTGATTAATCAATGCCTGGCAGAACTTCACAGTATCATGGGTGTATGCCTAAGAGCTTTACAAACGCTTACGGAATAGCGATGGTAGGGGATTGAAACCTCTTAAGCCTCCTCCTCTGCAGTTCTCTGCCAGAGCTGCCAGGAATTCCCACCCCATCACACCAAAACCAGGGGGGAGCAGTTGCTGTCGCGTGAACATAATTAATCTTCTGACACCTTGACAAAGCAGCTCGTTGATAGCCAAAGAAAGGATTTTTCTGATTTCCTTCCAAGACAGAGGATGGTCTTTATCCATCATCCCTTCTTCCTGCTCTCTTCTGCCAGAGTCCCCACATCAGCAGAACTGTCTCTCAAAGCAGACAGCAGGAGGGGAAGGTCTGACTGACTGATAGGGCACCAGTGCTCCACAGTGCTATTTAAGTGTAGGAACCTATTGTTAGAAACTTAATTTACAGCAGTTAAACAAATATAATGGCAACCAATTCAACCATTGTACCACTCGAGTAAGCTCAAGCTAATAAGTAAAGTTAGCTAATTGCACTGATCTGATTTAAAATCCAGACAATCTGGAGAGACAGAGTGAGTGCTGCTGCCAACTGAAAGAGCACAGATTTGAGAGAAAAAAGTTTTGCACATACTGTGCTTTCCGAGCTGAATTACGGGTGTTTCTGTCTTCACTCTCCCTCGTGAGCAGGATCATACACCCAGGTCTCCTTTCCTTCTCTCCCCATCATGAGCCTGCTAGGTATTCCTAATTAAGCAAAATAAAATCATTTTTTCTTATAATGAAGTTGAAATTTCTTCCTCTTTTCTTCCCTCCCCCAAGTTCTAACATATTTATCTGTTAAGACTGTTGAGAAATTTCATTTTTTTAAGGGAAAACATAAAATACATTCTAAAAGTAGGCTACTATATACTACAAACCACACCAATCTCCACCCTAGTAATCTGTCCTTGAGGTTACTGAGTTGGTGTAACCGAAGTACAAATGTCCTGATGTAAAGAAGATTCTGCACACTTTGCATACCAAGTCCCTGTGTTTGAGAACTGCTGTTTTCACATCTAGATATCTCTTTTTATTATATACATTATATATATTTACACCTGCCTTGTAGTTCCCTCCATTTATCCCCCCCCCCCAAAAAAAAAAAAAAACAGTTAAGAAAAAGACCTGGGCACATTTATATGTTCATTTAATTCTTTTGTGCACTGACAGAGAGAGTGAATATTGTGTTAAACACTCCTTTTAAATCTCTAATCCTTTGATTTCTGGTCAGGAAGGAAACCAGTCCAGGTCAGAGCGGATCAGGGCACGGCACTCTGGGAACTGCTCCCAGACGGGGCAAGTCTGACTCGGTTCTCGGTGGCCAATTTCAGTATAATTCAGGCCACTATCTGTACAGGTCTCTGTCTCCCCAGTGTAACAACCAAGGCATATGAGCATCTCTGTTCTCTTACCGAGGTTGCCAAGAAAGGCAGCTTCAAGTCACTCAGCAACTCCTCAGTTCAGCTCTGGCACTCTGACCTTGACTGTCCAGGACTTACCCCTCCATAAAAACAACTGTCTGTGCCAGATGGCCCAGAACAGTTCTCCAAGAAGTCTTCTTTCATTCAGTTACACCAGAAAATCTAACAGTATTATTTTTAGATGTAAGGAAGAAGTTCTTTACCATGAGAGTAGTGGAGCACTAGAACAAGTTCCCAGGGAGGTGGTGGAGGCCCCATCCCTGGAGACATTCAAGGTCAGGCTTGACAAAGCTCTGAGCACAACCTGCTCTAGTTGGAGATGTCCCTGCTCTCAGCATGGGGGTTGGACCAGATGACCTCTAAATGTCCCTTCCAACCCAGATATCTCTATGGTTTCTATAATGTATAAAATCAAGTTAGTAAAATTAGCTGTTCAAAAAGGGAACATAGTGCGCTTTCCATAAATGGAGTGAAATTTCAAGGGACACCAAGCAGGTTGGAGCTGTCTGTTAAGTTAAATGTTGTTTATGTCAGAGCAAGAGTAAAACACCACATGTTCTTTCTGCAAAGAAGACTGTAGTCTGCAATTTGGAGAAAGATCTCCCTGTTTCTTAGCATTTTCTGCTTGCAGATGTTAACACAGCAATGGGAAAAGCTACCTGCTATTTCCTGCATTTTCTCAGGGAGTTTTCCAAGCCAGCTGCAGGAACTGACAGAAGAACCATTGCTCATCCATCCTGTTGGCGTAAGTGCCAAAGATGGGGAACATCAGCATGGCTGACCAGACCATCTGCAAGCAAAGACCTGCGGCTAAATGCAGAGAGGATGCAGCTGGAAGGCAAAAGGGGCAGAGGTGGCAGAAGAGGGTCTCTGCTGTATTTTGATAAAGAATAAAAGGGACTTTCCAAGCTGAGAGGGACTAGACTGGGGTTGTCTAGACACAGGATGGCCAGGCTGAGCAATCTGAGCCCAGAGAAAAGGTAAGCGTGAACAAAGGGCTGTGGAACACAAGGACACAGGAAGCAGAAGGGATATGGGAATATCAGGCTGCAAAATCTGAGGTTATTCTCTAATCCCAATATCAAGCACCCCTAATGCAGATCTTGGTTTATGGATGTGAAAATAAATGCAAGATTGCCTCCTTCTTTCTTCCACTCTCCTTTAGCACAGGCTATTGAAAAAAATCTGTCTGTCTTCATACCAAAACCACCTTGCTTGCTGTCAGAAATTACACTTTTTTTCTGGATTGCAGACCCACACTGTTGGCGTGACATTTTCTTATGACTGGGAACGCTGAGTCAAAACTAGGGGAAGAAAATAAAGAAGCAGAACATTAAACAGTAAGCTGTAACCTTGCAAATACCCAGGCCAGCCAGAGAGAAGTTCCCCAGAGTAGAGGAAATCACAGAGCTTTCTGTCCATAAAAACTCTACTCCTCAGCTAGGCACTCCCTCTCTGTGTTGTCAAGTCGGTGGCCAGTATTTATCAAGTGCTTGCTGTCACAATATAGCGTTACTGGGCCACAGGAACTGGACAAGTGCATTCAAGATGACTGGAAGACTACAAATGATTTCCAGCGAGCCTTCAGCTACACAAGAATCCCTAGCACTGTTAATCTGCCAGGTCTGGATTCTCTTCCTATTTGCGAAGACCAAGCCATGCAAATCTCAGCATCTGATTGGTGCGTTGTGCATTACCCGCCCGAAAGCGAGGGAATAGCTCCCCACCAGTGGTGGAATGGGAGAGCACTAGGACCTGCAGCAGCTCTGGAGAAGTTTGCCTCTGAAATTGTTTCTCTTGTTTACACAGCAGGCAGCTGATGTACAGCCCAAACTCCACGGCATCTTCAGCGCACGCAGAGCAAAAGTATCTGCAGGCAGGCAGCGTGAGAATCAGGAAGAGCCCACCAGGCAACATGTTCTGGGCAGTGGGCAGGATAGCTCAGGTGAAGCTTCTTGATGTTGTGGGACAGTGCATTTTGAAGTGCGAGCTTTCTCTGAACAGCCACACTAAGGCACCTTTGCATGGCGCTGCCAAGAAATACCCTGCTCATGCTGCTTCTGTTTGATGGTAGGATGGATGAGGAGATTAGTTTCCTTGCAGTAAACTGCTACTCTAAAAGAGGGCAGTGCAGTTGTTAGTATATATAATGTATACAGGTATATATACAGTATATATAATGTATACAGGTTTCACCCTGTATACATTAAATAGAAGACTGTTAGTATGTGCACACCCATTTGGAGCAAATTAGCGGGGCACAAAGCTGGGGATGGCTTTTGTTGGCAATAATTGCCACAATAATATTCACCTCTCCATTCCAAGTACCTCTTTGGCACTTAGTCATCACCCAGAAGAGTCTGGATACAAGGTGCTCTTCACTAGAAACGAGAATTCTCTTTGGAAAGATGAACCCCATTCAGCTTGTAGATAAAAAGCCATGAAATTTGATTCAAATTTCATCTCTGGGACCGATAGAGAAGTATTGCACCGTGAGTGGATATTTGCTAATCTGATCCTTCTGATAGAAAATATGTCAGTAGGTTAATGTCAATGATCCCAGCCTACACTGGCACAGCAGCAGTGAGGCTTCATCAGCCCAAACCCAGGCCTGGCCTGGCCCAACCATTTTTAACCAGCAGAAGTATCTAGGTACGGCACGAAGTGTGCCTGTGCCCCTTGACAGCACAAATGAATGACAGCTGCTACCAGCCAGAGATGTTTACAAGGCACAGTCCAGCAAAACAGCAGCAACATACTGTGGCAGTGCCCCACTACTGCTCAGACCAGCCAGAGAAAGGAGCTCCAGCTGAATGCCACCCCAATAGCTGTACAACTGTCTGCAGGCCAGCCTGGTCAGGTCCAAACAGAGGATCTCCATAGAAAGCACCGAAGAATATTCTTCATATATGACAGCATGCAAGAGGAGAGCAAAAGGCAGTTGGGAAAAGAATTCCAGGGAAGAAAAATCCCAAAACCTACAGAGAGACAATTTGCTTCCCTCTTTACTAACAACCTCCACTCATGCTTTCTGGCTTGCTTAAGGTTTTAAGTCATTATTTACAGCACCATGTCAAGTTTTAACCAGATGAAGGGTTTCTTCCCCTCCCAATGACTGAGTAGGAGATAGAGAGAGGTGGTGTCCTATTTCCACCAGGAGCTACAGGTCAGTCTCTGGAAGAGCATTCAAGGGAAACCTGACCACAGCAGAGAAACTTCAGCCCAAAGTTGCATGACATTTTGGAATACTGAAAAAGAATATTCTGACTGATGTCTCCTCTTATGCTGACTCTTGGGGGCAGGGGGATGTTCACCAGTCAGTTGTCTGTAGGACATTATAAACTGTTTGCCTTCTTAAAACAGCGGAAGTGACTTTCCATCGCTACACTGATGAACAACAAGCTGCTATGGACTTCATTCAAGCAGAGAATTTTAGAGAGTTTATGTTTACACTTCTGATGCTCGGAAATAAAAAAGTCACATCTTTCGAATGTTTATCATGCAACCAGTTAGTTTGCTTTTCTGGGAACAGTATGCATTTCTGTCCCAGCACTGAGTGACAGTGATGAAGTTTCATGACAGGTTGCGCAACTTTTTTTTTTCTTTGCCTATTCATTATGATAAAAGTAAATAATAATAATAATAATAATAATAAACAAGCCAGAAGTTTTTCCTTGTCACAAAAAATCCTTGGGAAACTACAAATTACTAAACAAACAACTAACACTTGCTGCAGATAGAGCAAAAAAACAGCCAAGAAACACAAGGCGTAAGATAAGCAGATGAAAGGACAGTACATACAACAGCTTTATTTGGTATGCAACGGCTGTGGGTAGCGAGGAGCAAGCTGGAGGGTAGCACTCTACTGCAGGTCCTGACTGGCTTACAGACACAGGACACAGCTGCACCTTCTGAGATGCCCAACTTGGAACCGGCAAAAGGAAGCTCAGTGGAGTGTGGTGCTACACTGCTAGCATGGATCAATGAAATCTGCCTTTCTGGAACAAGGAGCAATAAGCAATTCTCACTTATAATAGAAACCTCCTTAAATGAAAAAAAACCAACCAACCAACCAACCAAAAAAACTCCACAAAACAAAACACAAAAAAAAAACCAAAAAAAAACCCAAACAAAAAACAACACAACAAAACCAACAACCCAAAACCAACCATCAACCAACCCAAAACCCAGACAACCCAAAACCAAACACACTACTTTCTAGCCTACAGTACATAAGACTTTCAGCCGTGACCGGTAGTATAAGAGTATTTAGAGATAACACAGCCGTGGTAAATCACCCATTTAATTTTTCTCCTCACAAAAGAAAACAAACCACACAACAACCCCCCCCCGCAGAATTACTGGTGATGAAAACTCGATTCCTCTCAATTGCAAGTCTCTCTCTTCTACCCTCTAAAGCACAAACAGCAAAACAATACAAATGCTTCTTACAGTTCTCTACAAACTACTGATTTAAGATGAGTATAAATTTGAATAAAGGGTCCATCATATCCAAAGCTCCCATAAGAATTTTTCCACTACTCTTAGTCATATATAATTTTAATAATTCAGGGAGACATTTTTCAGTGAGGTCTACAGTTCCATAAAGCTCTGTCAGATGTTACTGCAAAAGTAACAGAAGAACTGGGTAACATCACAAAAACATTTGGTGGACCTACATCTGGTCTTTTGTAATCAGGTCTTACATTCACATATTAATAATGTAATAAAGAGTAATAAACAGGTAATAAAGAGGCAAATAGTGAAATAGGTTTGAACACTTGTGGCAATTTTAACTTTTACTGAAATTCTGGCAAATTTTTTTGCAATTGCACTTGCTCTGAAATTTCCTGACCGATGGATCTTCCAGCAACACTCACTATTCAAAACCAACTTGTCCCAGATTTAGAAACGTGCCCATCACAGCTCTGTGACTGTCAGGGTTTGGATACTCTTGTCTAGCTACCCCAGAACATCGGGATCTCCAGACATGAGATTTTCAGTGCTGGCCCTGCCACCAAAAGCATCAAAAGCCCCGAGTGAAAATGTACACGCTTTTACCCTTGTCGGAGACGAGGCAGCTCTGGCTGCCTGCACAGTTCCTCGCAAACTGCTGCTGCACTCCCATTTGGGCCAGTCACTTAGAGACCTGCCATCAGCGCTGTTTGATGCACAGTAAGAACATAAATTACAAAAAGATGGATTTAGGAAAAAGAAAAAAGTTTCTGTATATTTATTATTACCTCAGCCCAATTTTACTTCACTTAAATTCAACACCTGAAATTTAAAGAGGTTTTCTGAATGAATTGTGTTTGTTCAGTTCATGTTGTTCTCATTATGAGCATTTAAAACATTTCTCATCTTCAAAAAGCACATTTTGTTCTCTGCCACTCAAGCATGTACACCAAACACTGCTACAAAGAAAAGCAGATACGTTAAAATGAATTATGGTTGTTTTTCATGGAGATGAAGTACAACAGAAAAAACAACAACTGTTTTTTTCCCTTCCCTTTCTCCACCCATATCCTTACGTGTGCCCAAGGTAAATATAGAGAGTGTATTCCTTGCCTTCTAACAAGTCAGACCAAAGGCATGTTTTCAAGTATCCGTTGCGTTCCAGTACTACACAGATCTAAAGCTGCTGCTGTTCTTCACATGTTACCTATTGCTCAGCGTCCACCCCATTAACACCCCCTCCCAAAGGGATCGTAGAGAAGTCACTAGGGGTGGTGGCTCCACTTGAACACTACGGGAATTCAGACAACCCTTTATAGGACAACTTTTACCCCAGTACTTGAATTAAACATAGAATCCAGTGTTTGGCAAGGCTGGGAACTATTTCTTGGTGTTGGTATGTGAGGTGTCAAGTCTCAGAGTATTTCTTTTAAAAGCAACTGCAGCTGGATGAGAGAAAGCAGGCGTTAAGTTAAGTGTGTGAACACTCAGTAATAGGAGCTTGGAGAGCACAGCTGAAGTGATGGTTTTACAGCTGAGTAATTTTTCATTTAGAAGGAATTTGTGCTTTATATGAAGCCCAGTTCAGAACAGATATGAGCGCAGAGGTATCAAAGCATTTCTTTTTTGTTCATTCAACATCCAACATGTTTACACCAGAGATATTTGAAGACCTATTCTATAATGCTGAGCAAAAAAGTAGACAACACAAAGTATTTTTTACCCATCTTCTGTATGTGGCCTGACAGATTGTTCACAGATTTACTTAAAAGTTTTTCAGAAGGAGAAAGAAATGGAAAGCGCAGATGTGAAAGTCTACAGACTTGTATTGTTTGCATCGTGGTTTAAAAATTTATAAGCACATAATGAGAGAAAAGAACAAAGTTACAATCACAAATCAGATAAATAATGCAAGAAAATGATTGACAGTTGTGCTGGTACATAGCAACAGCTAAAATTGTTGCAAGTTCTCTGGAATAGGTACATTTCACCTCGAGGGCTTCATAGAGTGCATTAAAAAAAATCAGTTTACATCCATTTCAAAGAAAAACTAATTGCAGTAGTAGCTATCAAAGTGACTTTTGAAACACCATGTTTTTTTCCAACCTATATAGCCTCATCTGTGCCAGTTCATTAACACCGGACTCCGAAAACAAGAATGCAGACAAGTTTTAATGCTAATATTTAAGGAAGGTGAAGCAATTTTATTTACTGCAGAGCTCTAACAGTTTGAAGTATTAAAAGACTGTTGAGTCAATGAAATTTAAGTCAGTCTTACAAGCATCCCAATGGCAACATCCTAAAATGAAATGAGCTCTCCTACTTGGCAAGGGAATGTCTCGATTTTCTACTCTAGTCAATTTAAAAAGAACTGTTTTGAAGGATTGCTTCTGCCCCGGATCTACCTTGCTCATGTGTGGTCTTGCCCAGTGTTTCACACAACACCATGTAGAGAAAAAGACCATATGGACACCACATAAACTAAAGGGACAGCTTCTGTTTTGTAATCAGCCCAATCAGAAACTGAGCAGCTTAAGAGGGATTCTTCTAATTCATCACGTACTGTGACACAGCGAAATATCGCCACAGAAGCTCAATTACTTTAGAGAAACTTGCTAAACAGCATACAGAATTTATTTGCACGTGGATTCTTCCATGAATTCAACATGATTAGCCCAAGGATCTTGATACATAGGCCAAGTGACTAATGACATATAAATACCACATGTACTTGTTTCATGACCACGGCAACAAATAGGCAGAGGGTGATGAGAACCTCTCCACGAAGCAAGCTCTGCCTGCCAAAGAACAGGCAAGCAAACAAAACAGCCTAACAAAAAGTTGGTTAGAGATATACAACCTGAAGAGCAATTTAAATAACTGACTGCGTGGCTTTTGCCCCTCTGCTACAGAAAATGCTAGATTGCTATGAATTCACATTGTAGTGAAAAGATGTCAGCTTCAAAAAATCAAATTCATGTTTAAATGTCGTTCTTCCTGCTCTGTCATTTCTGGTGATAAATACTAGGAACTCAGAGAGGAAACATCATTTGAAGTGAGCCATTCATCATGTTCCGAAAAGCGTAAGTACCCCATAAATTGCAGTGACCCATTTCCTATTAGAATCACACAACAGAAGGCAACAGCATTTTCATTAGCAATTTTTATGGCCTCTGTAGGTAGAGGATAAGGTTAGGAAATGGCTTATTTTTGTCAGCTGTAAAGCAGTTGGTGGGAAAGGTGGGGAAGGAAGGAAATTTTCAAGAGAATCAGAGTTATTAGTAAACGAAAGGGAGGAGGAGGAAGGGGAAGAGACAAGAAATAACAGCCCCACCAACTACATATCTCCATGCTTACCAAATTTGTGGATGGGCAGCTCTCCTAAGTAATGCTGAATATTTTAGTAAATTTTACAATCAGCTGAACTTTATACTGTAGGGTAAGTGTGGGCCCCAAAAAATTGCTATCCCTGCATGAGACTGTCTCCTAGTAAGCTGCCCTTCTCTACCATGGAGGAAACAGAGCAATGCTCAAAAAAAAAGTAAAATATATTCCAAGCCCTCTGTTAATACAAAGCAGAAAACAGAAATTCAAGCTTTAAAATTCAGAAGCAAATTTTACAAGGTCAAGCAGTGCATTGTCCCTTAGCCCTGCTGCCCTTTCCTACCCCACCCCGTGCAATACTCTGCACCATCTCCACTGAAGCCCAGCAGGACAGACCCTTTGGGTAGAACAGTAATTTTTGATGTGCCCCTTCACAACTTGCCTACATTGTATCTAAGAATATGACTGAATAGCAGTCCGGAAAGAAGGAACATACATAGAGGCTATACATGAATAGCCTACCCTGGGGTGCTGGGAGTGCAGCTGAGAGGCAGAAGGAAGAAATAATTTTATTTTCAAATAGTCCATCAATTATTTCACTGCATTTAATGTTTCTCAGATTCAGTTTGACATACCAGGGAGAGATTACAGTTTTAAGGTAATCTCACCCTAAACTCACAAGGTTCTGAAGTCCATGCATCAAAAGATAATCTAGTCTTACAAAATAAATTGTAGGAAAGCACCTCATTAAGTGTCTCAAAATTTAACAGGCAAATAAACACCAAATGATTGTAATTAAGTTTAAGGGATAGAAAACCAAATTAAATCAAACAAAATGATCATGCATCTCCTATGACCCAGGATTGAGTGTGCAAACCATTGGGAAAAATCCTCTGACCTATGTTATAGGTTACAATGATCTCAAGGAACATTGAGTCACTTCTGCTCTCAACTCCTCCCCACCTTCTACACATGCCCCACAAATTAACACTGAGTATTTCAACAGAATTCACCCCAGCTCAGAAACTCAAAGTTGGTATTTATTTGTACCAGTCTTTGAGCTTGGCTCTTCCTGAGTTTCCACCTTACACAAGACTGTGCAAGTCACTTGACTTGTCAGAGCCAAAGTCCCATGAAAATCCGGATTGAGAATCCTACACTCCATCAGGGTGAAACTGAAGCTGCAGGTGCCTCTACCAGCCAGGCCACTGGTCCACCCACTGTGCCAGTGGTGGTAAAAATCTGACACGATGGATACCTAGATCTGACCTCTCCCCTCAGTGATAGCCACTATCACTTTACATGCCACCCCCAGAGGAGCCCCTTCCCCACTAATGCCTAAGGTACTTTCTGTTGCTGGGATCCACTGAATGTTGTTAGACATGAAAGTCAGGGGCAGTCAGCCTGCAGACGGGATGTGGGCTTCACCTACACCACGGCTCACCATTACTTTTGTTTCTAATGTTTCACACCAGCTGTCACACACACTTCCTTCTTTTCCTTAATGAAAACTGAAGAATTCTCATTTTTCTGAAACAAGTGTATAATTGTAATAATTTAGGGCCTTAGTTGTTTCCCAGAGAATCAGTTTTGGTCTCCTAACAGTGCTATCAGGACCTTCTTCATTTGACTGTAAAATCAGAGCTCAGAACATAACTTCAACCTAATGACATTGCTTTGAGTCAACCTTCTTGGTTTGTTTTGTTTTTTGCTTCTTTGTTTGCTTTTTGTTGTTGTTTTGTGTGTGTGTTTGGTTGGTTTTGTTTTGGGGTGGTTTCTGTTGGTTTGGGTTTTTTTGGGTGGTGCTTGGTTTTTGCTTTTACACGTGAGCGAAAGGAGTCCCCCTTCTGCCCGCTGACCAGGCAGCAGCACCAAATTCAGCCATAAAACCAGTAAACGGTGTGTATGTCTTCACAACTGGTGTTCTGTAAGCTTGGAAATATTCCTAAAAACTTCTGTTGTGCTGCAGTTTGCAGGCTTTCCCTGATCCTACTTTCTGACACCTGGGGACTCATTCCCCCTGTCCTGCTTCACCAGGATCCTTTCCCAGTATTCACAGAGTCACAGCATGGTAGGGGTTGGAAGGGACCTCTGGAGATCATGGAGTCCAACCCCCCTGCCAGAGCAAGGTCACCCAGATCAGGTCCCACAGAACAGATCCAGGTGGGTCTGGAAAGTCTCCTGAGAAGCAGACTCCACAACCCCCTGGGCAGCCTGGGCCAGGCTCTGTCACTCTCACAGTGAAAAAGTTTCTCCTCATGTTTCCATGGATCCTCCCATGTTCCAGCTGCACCAGTTGCCCCATGTCCTGTCACTGGACGTCCCTGAGCAGAGCCTGGCTCCATCCTCCTGCCACTCACCCTTTACATCTTTAGAACCATCAATGAGGTCACCCCTCAGTCTCTTCCAAGCTAAAGAGCTCCTCCAAGCCCCAGCTCCCTCAGCCTTTCCTCAGCCGGGAGAAGTTCCACTCTCTTCACCATCTCTGTGGCTCTGCCCTGGACTCTCTCAAGCAGTTCCCTGTCCTTCTTAAGCTGGGGGGCCCAGAACTGGACACACGACTCCAGATGTGGCCTCATCAGGGCAGAGTAGAGGGGGAGGAGAACCTCTCTCGACCTCCTCAGCACATCCCTTCTGATCCACCCCAGGGTGCCATTGGCCTTCCTGGCCACAGGGGCCCATTGCCGGCTCATGGTCACCCTGCTGGCCACCAGCACCCCAAGGTCCCTTTCCCCTGTGCTGCTTTCCACCAACTCAGTCCCCAGCCTGTACTGGTCCCTGGGATTACTCTTCCCCAGCTGCCAGACGCTACACTTGCCCTTGCTGTATTACATTAGATTTCTCCTGCCCATCTCTCTCTGAATGGCAATTAAGCCTTCCAGTGTGTCAGCCACTCCTCCCAGTTTGGTGTCTTCAGCAACTGTGCTGACAGTGCCCTCTGTTCCCTCACCCAGGTCGTTGATGAATATATTGAATAGTACTGGTACCAGGGCACTGGTACCAGTCCAGTCCAGTCCAGTTCCAGTCCAGCCTCTGCTTTAGCCCATCCAGGGCTTCCAAGCATCTCTGGGCATGTTGCATGGCACAGCCTGGTGTCCGCAGCCCGGTCTGGCCTTCATGACAATGCATTTGTCTTGGCCCTCGGGTTGTTCCAACCCTGACCATGACCTGCTTCTAACCCAGCAGTTGCCTGACCCAGACACCAAGCCAAACCCAGAGCAGGGTGTCCTGCCCACAGCAGTGCTCATGGAGTATTTAAGCTCCAGACAGAGGGAGGAGGGCAGGGGTTGGTTGATGGTCTATTTTCAAGAAGACAAGCAGAAGCCAAGCGGTGCTGCCAGCATTGCTACTCACCAGCGTGAGCTCTGTGGTGCTCACTTTTCCCATGGCTGCTTTGCATATGGAAGGGGCATAGGTCTTTGGAGTTCCTCCTCTCAGGGCATGGTGTGCCATGTGGACCGCCAGCAATCAGGCAGGACACTCACAGAATCGTAGAATGCTTTGCGATGGAAGGAACCTCAAAGATCATCTTCTTCTAACCCCCTTGCCATGAGCAGGGGCACCTCCCAATAGACCAGGTTGCTCCATCCTCCTGCAGAGGAAGCCCCATCCAATCTGGCCTTGAACACAGTGATGGAGCATCCACAGATTCTCTGGGCAACCCCTTCCAGTGTCTCACCACCCTCAGGGTGAAAAACTTCTTCCTAATTTCTCATCTAAATCTGTTCTCTCTCAGTTGGAAGCCATTACCCCTCATGCCATCACTACAAGCCCTTGTAAACAGCCCCTCGACAGATTTCTTGTAGGTCCCCTTCAGACACTAGAAGGCTGCAGTAAGGCCTCCTGGGAGCCTCCGCTTCTCCAGGCTGAACAACCAGAGCTCCCTCAGCCTGTCCTCCCAGCAGAGGTGCTCCAGCCCATATTTCCAGTATGATGAAAGTGGCACACCCTGCACACTGACTAGATGCAGACAGTCAAGTCACCGAGTCAGACACACGCACAAAGCCAACCCTAACAGTCTCTGGAGTTTCAGTGCCTGACCTGCAGAGGGGTTGTAAGGACCAGGGTGCAACTGGAGGTTGTACAGCTGCGGGCCGTACCAGAGCCATGGGGGGGGACACTTTCAGCAGTGCAGCCCTAGCAAGCTACTGAGCATGAATCAACTAGAATTTTTGTCTTTTAACTTGACAGCTTGGGCTGACTTCTGAAGGGATAGCAAAGATGCAAACTTGAGATTGAATTTGCTCCTGCCAAACACAAAGATGTTCAAAAAAAAACCCCAAAACCAAACAAACCCCAAAAAACCCACAAAAAACACCAAACAAAACAAAACCCAAAACAACAAACAAAATCCCCAGGAAGAACTTTTTCCTAATATTTTCCCCTCTGCAAATGAAAGCACTTGCTTCATCCATGTGCCTGCTGGCAGAGGCTGCCGACCACGCAGACTGACCCAAGGGGTCAGAACTCTGCAGCAGCTGCTCCGCAAGCCCAAGTTTCACACACAGGGCTGAAGTCTGGTAAAGCACCAGATCACTAAATCATGTAACAGAAACCACGTGCAAATCTCAGCAGATTGCACAGATTACATTACCACTTTCAGCTATAGTTACTTCGGGGGGGGAAAAAAAGCAAAATATTTTTCCAAAAGTATTTGCTGTTTCCTCTCATTTGTTTCTAAAAGTCACTCTTCCTTCACTGCCAAATTTTAAGACTTTTAACATAAGACTTTTAACATTCACCTTGTCACCACTCCCCCAGCTCCCAAGGCAACTCAAACAAGAACATTCCACCTTACCTTCACCTACTGCACTGACACAACTGGTTCAGAGTCCTTTCACTTAAGACCAATTTCATGTGAATTTGCTATTACCAAACACAAAGTCATTTACTGTATAACTGCCAGTCTCTTTTCAGACACAAGTCAAGGTTCCTCTTTTTAGTAATAAATAACACTTTTGACAGCTGACAAAATTAAGTTCTACCTACGGTACCCACACAAGGCTCCAACTGACCAGCTCTACCCTGATGAAACTTTCCTGTACAAAATAAAATAAAAAGATGGCCTCCACACTCCACACTAGTCTTGGCAACTAGGAAAAGGAAGTCACAAGAATACAAATTTTAGATGAAAAAGATTAGGTTAGCTATTGCCTGTTGTCTGCTCAGGCCATAAAAAGAAAGATATTTCCCAGTGTTGTGTCCACTCCAGATGTGACTCAGCTTCTTGATGTGTGACCTGCACTCCTCTCCCTCAAAATACTGGTCTAGCATTTCGCTGCTGCAGCACAGTAATTGGAAACTAAGGTTTCCAAAGAGCCCAATAATGACTTTCTCTTCTTCATTTCTAATTTTCAATCTTTGTAAGGGCTTGCTAAACACACTGAAGTGCAGACTTCCAACATCCCACCCTGTCCAGCACACACACACTTACAAACAGGTGTAGGATCACTGTACCATGAAGGAATTGGTTCAGAATCAATTCAAAACTGATGGACATTCAATTTTGAACACCTGAGCTGGGAGAGAGAGGCTACAACAGCCTATGGCTGTACTTCCCACAGCTGCAATTCCCTCCACACATGATCCCCGGTTCAAAAATGAAAACATACATTCATATATTTTCATCCAGAGAGCTATAATGGAATGGGCTCAAGAGAACCTTATTTAAATTTGATTAAAATGTTTATCTTTCAAAAATACAGTACTGTCCCCACTCACATGCACGGTCTGGAAGTGCACAACCACCGTTTTATTCTCCTCCACTAACGTTTCAACTACAGACTAGAATGAAAAGAAACTGATCCCAAAAGCACAAAATGTGTCTTAAGAAGCTGATTTTCTTTTCCCTTTAAAGATGGTAACAGCATTGCTAACGGAGTAGCACCTCACAGGAAAATAAAGCAGGTGCTCAGGTTTTCCACAGAAATATGAAGGAAAACTCTCCCAGGCCAAACTCACTTCAGTTGGCCCAGAGCAGAAGTCAGACGGTTGCAGTGACTTCCTCACCACTCACAAAGCAGGGAAGGTAAGGCAATAAATTGGCCCTTTTAAGTTCTGTCTAGTTCAGCAATTGTCATCGCTCTCCAGCTGGCATTAAAAAAAGTAGTCATGATCGTGACCTTTGCATTTCTACAAACTTTCCCCATTGTCAGGAGGGAGACCTCTTTGGCCTCATAATTCACATGCTGTTAACAACCAGCAAGAACACAGCATGTGTGTCACTTACTAAATAATGTAAGAAAAATTGGATGTCACACATGAGCGTGTGCACCCCACTCTGTTCCTGTGCACAGTCGGCCACGTTGAAGCTAACCTGTATTATACTTAAAATTAACCCATTTCTTCAAATTCATGAGCCTTTTTTTGACTATATTACTGCTCTGGGGCAAGATGAAGGATTATTTGGTTATCTGTATTTATTTTGTACTGTTTCTTTCTGCCTTGGCTTGCAGTACCATGTTTTCTGTTAAACTCACAATGCCATACAAATCAGACAGAGGTGCAGAGGTCTGAAAGGTATTTCAGCCCCTCAGTATTCATGGGGAAACCCAGCCAGGTGGGCAGGACGTTTAACCCTGTCGCAGCTACAGGTACAAAAAGAAGCTACTTGAAGGGCTGACCCTAACCACATCCTAAATACAGAATACATTTCAAATCAGGGTTTATCCACCAAAAACTCCAACTCTTTAGGAAACCAAGCTCCTTTCATTCTGGCAGGCCTGAACTGCTTGTAATGCTTAGCTTTATTAGCTATAAAACTAACATGGTGCAGAAAACAAAACTGTACGCTGCTTTCATCTGGCTGAGTGCCTGCAGAAAACGCTCTGGGAACAAAGACAGACCTGGAAGGCTTTCTGCAGCCCACCTCGCCCAGCCCAGTGACCCGCACAATCAAAGAAGAACAATAGGGTTGTCAGAACAACCTAAGGAGAGACATGGCACGTCAGGACACAAACCTTCCCTAAGTAATGTAGTGGCCAACAGCAGATACTCAGAGAGGAACACAAACACTGTGACATTCCTGCAGCAGTAATTACCCGAAACACCCTCCCGACCTCCACTGATCCGCAGCTCAAGGCTCATTTAAGAGCAACCATAAATTTATCCAGCTGCTTTAGAAACCACCTAAGCTTTCAGCATGTCTGCATCCTGAGAAAGGAGCACCACAATCCACCTCACACTTCCAGCCATTCCCTTTTGTTCGCATTCAGCATGGCCACAGCCAATTTCATTTGATGCTCCTTAGTTCTTGTTCGACAGAAGATGTGAACAGCTATCCTCTTCTGCCCCACGTATGTTACCGACCTCAGACGTCGTACTGCCAGGCTGAAGCAGTTGTTCCTTACATCACAGGAGCTGTTCTACATCTTCCATCACCCTTACTGCTTTCTCTGTATTTTTCCCAAGTTTACTATCTGTTACTGCAGAAAAGAGAGGCAGATAAACTGCACATGACCTTCAAAGATGTAGGTATACTAAGCGTATGGCACAACTGTGGGTTTTTGCTTTGGTATCCCTTTTTACACACACACACACACACACACCCCCTTAATGAGCCTTAACACTTGCTTTTCTTTGTCTTTTTTCCCCCAACATTACAGACCCTTCAGAACAGCACTCTCCATTACAATCTCAAGACTTTGTTTCTGAGCAATAGCCCATCCAGAGCATCTATGCAGGACTGCCACACATGCACACTCTCTCTAAGTGATATCCTTCATATTGTCTTCATCCCATACTAGAAACACTGCTAGTGTACCAAGTAACAAAAGATTCAGTACAAAAGAGGATTAAATCATCAAAACATAAATATTTATATAGACCTCTGTAAGTAAAAGAAGTAATTTGAGTTCTTTTTCAGGACAAGCAAGCATTTACAAGGATGTTGTGAATACAGTTTAACTGTCTGCGCAGTCGGAGATCTTCAGCAGCAAGAAGATGATGTTAGAAATCAAGCCAACCCAACCTGTTCTGATGAGCTGTGAGCAGTCTGGAAGTAAACGTCACCTTTTGGATCTGAATAATCACACAGGCACACGTTGCTCTGTACTGACCAGTCATAAAAGATCACAGAAGCAGCAAAGCACACGTGGTGTGAGAACCAGAAGGTGGATTTTTCCTCTCTCTTCTGGAGGCTGGCAAAGATCAGTGAAATTAAACACTGCCCAAGGTGATTGTTAAAAGCAGTTTGGCCATTAAAGTCATGTCATCTGGTGACCCACTGACCTACATTAAACCTAGGCTAAAGGGCAATGTCATCTGTCTTTTCCTTTAGATCGCATGACTTTGCATCTTCAGCACAGATGGAACACAACCCCTTTGGCCTTCTGGTTTCCACCATAACCCTTTCTACAAACCAAAGTCAGCTGCAACCACTCTTTTGTACTTGTTTGGCCTTAGTAGCACTGTAGTGGTGTGAAACAGACATTATCATTTTAACCAGAGGCTGTAGGACTCCATATACTTAATGATGAGAAAGACACGTAGACAAATATTACAAAAATTGCCTATTTAATTATTATTACATACATTTGGTTTGGATAGTGTGAATAAATGAGACATGTTACAATCACTTTTCCATTAGAGCACTAAATGTCAGACAAGAAGTTACTCAGCAAGTAATTTACTCCAGATTGACTGCATGGCCTACAAACTCCACCCAAGTTTTGAGAGCTGACATGTTGATAACGGCACATTCTTAAAGAATTGTCTCTAAAACTTTTAACACTTTACAAAGATCATTCTCCATCTGCAGAAATGCTGCTCCACAGGGAGCAGAAGGGTTCATTTCAATTTGCTAATCCACTTCTGCACTCCACGCTGAATATCCAAAGCCATTGCCTGCAGAACTGCAACAGAAGCCCCACCCTTCAAGCACAGTTTGCCTTTCAGTAAATGCCTACTGGCTCAGAAGCACAAAATTGAGACCTTTGGTTCTGGATTATGCAAATTCATAATCCATATATGCTTCATAGCATGCTATTTCTCTAGAAATATACACCTCCGAAAGAATTAGGTTGCTTTTACCCCCACAAAAGAGTTATTTCTGTTTTTGAACCAGCACACTAAATGTTTCAGCAATTAAATTCTTGTTGGTTTTACCCATACTTTCAGACTTCGATAACTTTTAAGAGAACTGCAGAAATGTACAGAATGTGCAAGAACACAAACACTTAACTTTAAATTTAATTTGTTTCCAACAGCCAAACTGGGTAGGAAAAAAAAGTAAAAATCTGAAGCCATTCAAGAGACAACACCGTTGGATTACATTCAAACTACAAACTGTTTTCTCTGTTGCGCAAGCATACCTGGATCTTACCAGGGTAAATGTAAAGATACTACCGCTCAAGGGAGCATCTTACTGTTGAGAGATCTAAAGAGGCATGTAATAAAGAAATCCTTCTGAGTGGCATTCAAACATCTTCCATTAATAAAAAAAATTGTTAACAACAAAAAGAATTAAAAATAAAATTGAAAATGAACAAGCAAACAAACAACAATCAAACCACCACCAAACAAACAAACAAAAAAAAACCCACAAACCAAACAACCCAGAGTTGCAAAATTCTGTTCTCACATTCACTATCAAGACTGGCACCCGTACTTACGTAGCCCTAGATAGATATCTAGAGAAACATTACACATACAATTCTACAAATACACGTCAAGCACCCATAGAATCTCCTACCATCTAATCACCGATCAGCATGTTGAAGGGAAGAACTTGTATTTAGCACCTCAAGAAAGTTTAAGTTTCTTACAAATATATTTCACTGTTTGAAATGTATTCTTATGAAATGCATTCTTATGAATACATTTCTTATGAATCTTATGAAATGTATTCTTACGAATACATTTCAGTTTGTCCAAAACACTTATTTTCAAGAGAACGGTTTCCACTGGATAACCTTTCTTAAGATTATCATCAAAGAAAAGTTTTCAGAAGCAATTTTAAATGGCATCTGGTGAATTGACAGAAAAGCCCACATGGGCTGGTCAAATATGGAAAGAAGAGCAGAACAAGTTCTTCAGCTAGCACACTTAGACTCTGTATTAAATATGCTGGTATTTTTTATTTATTGCATTTATTTTTATTTATTGCATTTATTGCAACTTTTCATAAGCAGAAATGGTCATTGTGTCTTTTAAGAGCCATGGTGTAACACTTGCAAGCACTACCCAACCCATCAACCTAATGTGGAATGAAATCAAGCTTAGCAGAGAGAGACCTCAAACAGAAATAAGTAGCTTTTTGTTTGTTATTTAAACACCCATTTTCAGCAAAACTACACTCACTCATTCTTCTTCCAAAGGCAGCTGACCAGAGAGCCAGTTGCTGCATGCGATTGGAAACAAGGCAATGGGAAGCTTAACAGAAGATACCAGCCCCACTTGAAAATGGGAAAGAGGTGCAGCCTGGGAGCAGAACAGGGCAAGCAGGGCGGCATGAAGAAGATAAGGAATCTGTCCTCAGGATTTCCCAGTCCAAAATACAGTCTCATACCCAGTCAAATTCAGTCTCATACCCAGTGACATTTGTATTACTGAATATGTATTTGGTTTGGTTTTTTTTAGGGTTGATGGCTGGAGGCAGTGATCTTAGAGGCCTTTCCCAACCCATGACAATTTTGTGATTCTGCGAAGCTTACCTGGACCCTGCAATACATTACGAGATGCTTACCATGTACATTACATTTGCCTTTTCTCAAGTACTGATTCTCCTTGCCTCTTGGTGAGATGAAGTAACGTATTTGTTAGGATGGCAAGGTCACGCTTTCTTTAAACACAGGCCAGAAATTTCTAGATGAAGGAAAGCTTTTCCATTTAACTGCATATATGATTTGCTGTGAATTTCTGCTAAGCCCAGTAGGTCTTCTATTATTGTTTTTTTTCTACTGAGACTCTGACTTCCACATGATAAATGGATGCTCTTCCGTGCCGCATTTGGGAAGCGCTGCATGCAGGGCCCGAGGCAGCTCTGCCGCATCGCTCGCTGGCCCACGCAAACATGGAGGTTCTGGCTCTGGGCAACTATCTCTTCTCCAAAAAGCAAAGCCATGCAGTTTTCATAAAAACTAGTGAAACCTCCTTAGAGAACTCTCTTCATTTCTGTACCTGGCAGATTCAAGCATAGCAAGCAAAATCCTTACCTCAAGCTAGCTTCCTATCCCAATGAAAGGAGCAAGGACAGAAAGAGAAGCCCCAGCCTGTCCCAGTGCTCCCCAGCTGCCGGCACGGTAAGACAGCAGGAAAAGTGGGATGTGGACCCCCCAACAGGGACCAGCAGCAGGGTGTCCATGTGCCATGGGGAGGCCTCATTAAATTCACAGGTCAGCCTTTGCCATGGGATCCCTTCTACCTCTCACCTACCAACCTTCTTCATAGAACAGCTCAAAACAGAGTAACACATACAAAAAAACCCAGGACACGGAGTAAGGAATTTTAATTGCCAAGATCCATTTATTTTCAAGAAGCATTTTATTCATATATTTGCTTCTTTTACTATACTACCTGGTTTTTCCCCAGAAATGAAACCAGTATTTTTGTCAGCCTAATTTAAATTGCACACACTGTTTGTCTGCTCTTATTTGCTTAGGCGCAGGTTCTCTATACTCACTAATTTTCGGAGGATCAGTTTCTCTCTGGTGCTAGCCATTTTCTTTTTCTGATAGCTGTTAGGTACACTTGGATTTCCCGAATGTGAAACAAACAATACCTGCCACCACTGGACACGTTATTCTAAGCCCATGAACACGGGGTACCCACTGAGCTGCAGTCAGGAACAGCTGCTAAGTCTGGTTCCATTACAGTTTTGTGCTTCCAGTTCTGACTTCTCCATTTTCTCTGCCTGATGAGTGATTACAATTCAGTCTTGTTACAACAAAGTTACTGTCAAACCACAAACAATGAACAAACAAACAAACAAAAAAGCCCAAACAAACAAAACAAAAAGTAAATGAAGTCTACTGTTAAAACCAAGAAATCTTGCTTAAAAAACCCAGAAGCAGAATTGAAGAAAAAATGGGTTGAAAAATCCATTTTTGCACAAGACTTGCTCCTGCCTGTTGGATGGGGGAGGGAAGGAGGGAGGCTGGTTTTCATTCACAAAGTGCCTTGAGGCCCACACAAATGCTTTACCTTATATTTGGTTGTATTTGGAATGCCAGAGCATGCACAAAGCACCCAGACATCCTCCCCACTCCCTACAGCAGGGTCCCCCTCCAGTCTCCTCCACAAGGCTCGCTGCACTGGAGGTGAGTGAACGTTCATCCTTCCTGGACAGGGAAGGTAGGTGTGGAAAACATCTGCCAAAGGGTTACCACAGTGTCCTGCCACATTAACTTTCAGTGATTATTCCAAGTTTGTTAAATAGCAGTATGTCATTTCTATTTTTCTAAAAAAGCAAGTTCTTGTGAACCCTTCTGTAAGGGTCAAGTCTCTCCTTAAAATCTGAACATTTTGGTGAGGTTTTGTGGTTTTGGGTTTTTTGGTTTTTTGTTTTTTTTGGGGGTGGGTGGTGGTGGTGGCATTTTGGTTTGGTTTGTTTTTTTTTTCCTTTGACTTAGGAATTTACGAGCGCTTCCAGCATGCTTACAACTGCTGTATGTTGAATACCAGTAGCTTTGGATCTCAAAAGCTTCACAGGGCATAAAGAATTTGCTTCCCCCTCTTGTTACAGAACTTTCAGGAATTTTAAAAGAAATAAGCCCTGGAAGTGTGACAACGGGTTAAAAAAGAAAGAAGAACAATCACAAAAACAAACATTCAAATTTCGATGAAGAATTCTATCCCCGTGGTGCACAGCACAGTTATCGAGTTGCACAGCTGATTTCTCTTGTGCACTGGACATACCTGTAAGCGAGACGGAAGGAAGATGACCATTCCTTCTTCTATCCAACAGAAGCATACATATTCCCATCCATACACTTGTGTTCTTTCATTCAGCTTTTTGTATTTACCAGAAAGATTTAATTCTTGTTATAGATAGCTTATTATAAAGCTAAACGCTCACACACATTGTGATGTCAAATTACACCTTTGTCCAGGACAATGTAACAACCACCAGCGTACAACTAAGGAAATTACCTAATCAGGTAAAAAGCTTCTCTGTAGAGGAACTGTTTAGAACAAACTCTCCATAATAATAATTTGTGAGCGATGCGTGCCAAGCGCCTTCTGCCCTTCATTGCAGGGAGTAATTCAGTCTGCATTTGGCTTTACTCCTCTGGTGTCAGACACCCATCTGTCACCTCCCTTTTTCTGGAATAATCTGATCTGTACTTAAGGATATCTGCACACTAGCCTCCTGAGTCTCCTCTACCTCAGGAAAGCTACCTCTTGCTGATGCTGGTTGTAGTGACAGTTGTAACCAAGCATGGGGAACTACTTGCCCAGCTAAGCTCAAACCACCCTCAGCAGCAGCTCCAAAACTGAATAGAACGGTGCTCAGCGGGGCCTCTCCAGCTTATGCTTCCAAAGAAACCACATTTCGCTGCAACAGGAAGCAGGAATGGCATTTTATAGACGCTATCTTTATAAAACAATGTAATCTTGGGCCATACTTGGAGTCTTGCCTCGATGGCTGGCGGTGAGTTATTCCAGCAGCATGGGGATTTCATTTACAGTGCCACCGCACAATCTCAGCCAGTAAAGAGCTCTGGAGTACATGGCAATGGACTCATTGCAAGGACACATTCAGACAACAATACTTTTATCTTCCCCAGTCTGGTAGCATTCTTCTCAACTAGAAATATTTAATTTCTGCCAGGCAAAAAGGACATTACATACCACTCCTCTGTTGCTTACATTCAGCTTTGGATCGTGCACAACAGACAGCACTGAACAGCCACAATGCTGAGATGGCAGCATGAAAAGCTACAAAACTGCATCCCAGACTCAGTCTCAAGCCCCCTTCACACATCCAGTCTCACAGCAACTCTAACCATTAAGATGATCACCCTGACACAGCTTTATTCTAAAGGGAAAGAGATGGAAAATTAAAAGCACTGACTCAGTCACAGGAAGAATGTTGCCTGTTTCTGGGATCACTTGTTCTGAAATTGTTGCGTGTAGGGAATACATTTGGATAACAGATTTTAACAAAACTTAGTTTAACAAGGGCTTTTATAGAGGCTCGGAGATGCTACTGCTCTCTGCAGCATTGCAGATAAGCATACAGGGATGTAGAAAAAGCAGCTGTCTGTTTAGAGAAAGATGCAACAAACTCAGTTACTAGCGAGGAGAAGGGTTTAATGTGTATAAGTAATACTTTTTAATCTAAAAGAGCTTCAACAACAGTTCTAGAGCTTCCCCCGCCTCCTCCAACTCTGTTCACACTCTTTCTGGCAACATCAGCCACAAGCAGCTCTACAGCAAGGTGCTAACAAACTCTGATGCTTTAAAAGCTTTTAAACTGCAGCAGGCAAAGAGAAAAAAAAACTAAAAACATTTTGGAGGCCCGGAGGGTGGAGCAGGTAAAAAAGAAACTGTGAAAACTATCAATGAAACAGTACAAATGTAAACTTCAGCCTTTTTACAAAAGTAGGAATTATTTAAACTATGTTATAAATATAAAATCATAGCACTAATTGGCTGCATCGGGGCAATTAATTATATGGGGTTTTAAATTAAAGAACATATTAAACTATTCATAATTATTAATCTAATATCAGTATTTAATTGTGTAATGAAAAATGTACCTTAACAGAAACATGGGGAAATCACTAGTAGGAAGAATTCCACCCTTATCTTTTGCACATAATGACCTCAGCACGTAATTTTATAGATACAGCACCAAAACCTCCTGTAGCACTTCATACAGGCAGATAATATCTACCATGTTCCTTCCAAACTCGTATCTGGGCACTATCCAGATATTACAGAAAAAAAAACAAACCCTATGATGCAGGAATTTAAAAGTTACCTCACAGTTAACACAGAAATCATTGTGATGTAAACTCATCACTAGTTTCAAGAGTTAACATTTGCACCATTTTTTGACATCCCAGTTCTACTCCAGAAGGAGATGCTTGCTGCAGCAATGCACAAACTTTCAAGAAGCCAGCAAAAAGTCAAACAATTTAAAAATTCATCTTCTTGCAGATCCATTTCCAAGCCTGACCATCTCCTCCACAATCCAGTTTTCCAGGGGAGATGTGAACAAGCATATTTATGCCCGAGTTAAATGGACACAGAGGAGCATCAGTATAAGTAGGTTTGGCTACAAAGTTCTGCGTGTATTTCAACTTCTTCAGTAAAAGCACGTTCCTATTTTTCCCCAGCTGCTTAGTTTTGGAAGTGTGTTTTCACGGTAATGCAGAAGTGACCCAGCTTACAAGAGCCAAGGAACTGTCTCTCACATAAGCAGAGAAGCAACACCCTTAAGCAATTAGGAACTTAAGTTTCTTCCCGACAGCTCCATTGGTTGGAAAAGGCACTAAGGCACATGTGGTACTCTTCACATCTGTATTCAAAGAGTCCTGTAAGCATCATGTCTTAAAAAAAAAGCCAACATTTCTCCGTGCCTAAATTCCCTGCACTAAACCAATGCGACATTTTATATGTAACTTCTGAGAAGCAGCACTGCAAATTTAAACAAGAGAGGGTAATTGATTCATTACATCTATTTCTATTATATTTCTTTTTGTATTTTTGGAGCCCCATTTCAAAAGGCATTGTTTAAATTGCCCTAATCTGCAAACAGCAACAATAAGTGTAGCAAATACTTGACAATGAAGATGTAAAGCCTCTAAAAACCTGTTACCTTAGTAACCATGGGAATGCAGGAGAGTAAGAATACACGGAGTGTCAGGACATCATTTTGGATTCCACAGGGTTTGGGTTGAAATACAGTCAGCTTTCATTAGCTTTTTGTTTTTCTCAGTAGGTCCTTGGACTTTGAAACAAAACCTGAATGACAGCTATGAGCAATTCCAGCCTCACTCCTGATTAGCCACACCAAACAAAACAGCTCTCTTCACTGTGAAATGCTCCCTGCCCCCCTTCCTTGCACCCAAGAAGCCTCGAAACAAACATTATTTATGCTGCTGACCCCTCTGGATATCACTAATAAATCACATTCCAAAAAGAAGAGTAAAACAAAGAGTCACTTTCCTGGGACTTAATAGATAATTCACTTTAAACAAACATACCAGAAAAATAAAAAGCTAGCATAACCACTCAGAGCATTTCTGTAACCCCACAGTTTATTCACCGGCTTTACAGGGTACGTTCATTCAACACCAACACTAAGAAGAATTTAGCTGTTCACTTAAGTAATGCTGCATTTCTATTTTACTCATGGAGAAGGAAAGAAAGGAATTGATATCCATGCCCCCAACCCCACCAAGGTCTGTTGGGAAGCTTACGGTCAAAACAGAGCAGTGTAAAGATCTCCCAGCCACTGGTTTAGCCAGTTTAATTCAGGTCCACCCCACTGCTCTTTGCTGCTACCTAGTCCCTTGGGAAAACAACATGAAAGAAAAAGAAGGTCCAGGCAAAACCGTTGGAAAAATGAGCAA
This sequence comes from Chloroceryle aenea, assembly GCA_013399075.1. Classification (NCBI taxonomy): domain Eukaryota; kingdom Metazoa; phylum Chordata; class Aves; order Coraciiformes; family Cerylidae; genus Chloroceryle; species Chloroceryle aenea. Next base: position 82,997 of record VWZY01004501.1, on the reverse strand, counting down.
GAAACTCAACCACGTGGATTATGTTTGACTCAGTCCCCAGGACACTTAAACGCTCCTTGAACTTACTACACACAGTTTTATGTCCACAGTTTGCAACCCTCAAGCACGAAGCAGGTCTGTGCAGAAAGCCAGGGACGACTCTCCTCACCCAAGAATGCTGCTGCCAACTACAAACCACAAGCATGCAGCAGTACAGCCAACCAAAGCATCTGCCTATTAATCAAAACTAAGTGTTCTCTAAAAGCTTTCTAGATAGACTGGTAAAGTGGTGCTCTGGGTAGATGTTTGGTCTTGTCATGGCTGCTGCTCGGGATGTTTGCACTGTCCCTGTGCACACTCTAACTTCATTAACTATGACAGTATCAGTAACCAGCAAATGCCATCACGTGTTTATGTTAAGTTTATGAAGAGTCACAGCTATATTCTTGTCTTTCAGCTGCAGACATTTCCTTTTCCCATTTGTAGGTTTGAATAGTCCAAGAACATCTGTAAAGGTTTGTGCCATGCTTGGAAACAAAGGAAAGGAGAAACCTGCAAAGACAAGACTTCTCAATACCATCTCAGGGTACCCTATATTTCATCAAAGCCTCATGAACTTTCTTTGGAGAGGTTTAGCAAATTAGCCAGCCAACTCCAGAGTAGATCCCAGTACAAGATACAGGCGAGAGCAGTGGATGTTACCTGCCTTCACTTCAGTGAATAAAGTAGTGTTGGAGAGTGAGGAGAAGGGAGGGGAAGGAAACAAACCACAGAACATTAGGGGATGGAAGGGACCTCTGGAGATTATCCAGTCCAACCCCCCTGCCAGAGCAGGGTCACAGAATCACAGAATTTCTGAGGCTGGAATAGACCTCCAAGATCATCAAGTCCAGCCTATGACCCAACACCATGACATCAGCTAGACATCAGCTGGCATCACCCAGGGCAGCCCACACAGGAACAGATCCAGGCGCGTTTGGAAGGTCCCCAGAGCAGGAGACTCCACAACCTCTCTGGGCAGCCTCTTCCAGGCTCTGTCACTCTCACAGGGAAGAAGCTTCTCCTTCTGTTGAGGAGGAACTTCCAGTGTTTCCTTTTGCTACCATCACCTCTCATCCTATCCCAGGGCACCACTGACAAGAGCCTGGCCCCTTCCACTTGCCCCCCACCCTGCAGAGATTTGTAACCATTCATCAGCTCCCCTCTCAGGCTTCTCTTCTCCAGGCTAAACAGCCCCAGGTCTCTCAGCCTTGCTTCATATTTTGGTTCAGTGGGAGAAAAGTAGAACTAATGGCCTACTTGGTCATCCCATGATGACAAAAACCTTTGCATCAAAAAGCCTCAAAGGTAACAGCAGTTCAGAGACACCAGTCTTCCCTTGCCTTGCATACACTTACTTGTCTTCCAGCTGATGAGATAATGCTTCTCCATTCACAGAAATTGCTGTTCCAGGACCCCAGCAATTCCTGCAAGAGCTGCTACTCCATTTGCAGTGCTCCTCAGCCACTGACACACATCTGCGAAGCAGCACCACACCATGGCAACATGCAACTTTTCCCCCTCTCCGCTGCAGGAATGCCTGGAACACGTTAGACATCACTAGTAACCACAAAAGTTACACCCTCAAAGCACTGCTCCTTGAGTGGGACACCCAGGCAACCGTAACTTCCAAGTTAAATTAAAAAAATACTTTCTAGGTTAAATCCAACTAGTCATATTTACGGAAGAATACTTGCGTGCCCCATTCACACAATCTGTAGATATGTATAGAGAAAGGAGGTGCTGCTCCACACTCCTGAGCACAATGTGGCGCCCAGAAAAGGCTGGTGAGCACGTGCAGACCGGTGGGGAGGCAGCAGGTTAAAAGGAGCGCACTGTGCAGCCACAGGCCATCTCAGGGTTTGAGACATTAGCCTGGGCCTCAGAGGTCCAATCTGCAGGTCAACCAGTCCCTCCTTTTTTTGGTCACTCAGTTCTCTGAGGCAATAATGAAAAATAAACATAACCATAAAAATATTTTTTAGGAAAAAAGTCTCTCTGAGAAAACCACAAGTTTTGAGAAATTAAAAAAAAAAGCTTCCTAAATATTTAATTTCCTTAGCATACAAACCAATTTCAGCACCATATTATTAAAACCAGGTTTGAGTATTAGTAAGACACCACCTTTAGACTGGTTTCACACAAGAGTTCCTGGCTGCCTTGGCTGAAAAAATGCCACCTTTGGTGCCTTTTTATGATGGGGTCACAGCACCAGTGGGTAAGGGAAGAGCAACTGACATCAGCTACTTGGACATGTGCAAAGCATCTGTCACTGTCCCACACATCATCCTGGTCTCCAAACTGGATGGACAGGGGTTTGATGGATGGACCACTCAGTGGATAAGGAACTGGCTGGATGGTTGCACTCAAAGAGCTGGGCCAATGGCTCAATGCCCAAGTGGCGGCCAGTGATGAGTGGAGTCCCTCAGGGATT
>VWZY01004501.1:63310-80519 GCA_013399075.1 Chloroceryle aenea | reverse complement strand
TGCAGCCTTCCAGTGTCTGAAGGGGACCTACAAGAAATCTGTCGAGGGGCTGTTTACAAGGGCTTGTAGTGATGGCATGAGGGGTAATGGCTTCCAACTGAGATGAGAAATTAGGAAGAAGTTTTTATTCTGAAGGTGGTGAGACACTGGAACAGGTTGCCCAGGGAAGCTGGCTGTGGATGCCTCATGCCTGGAAGTGTTTAAGACCAGGCTGGATGGGTCTCTGAGAAACCTGCTCTAGTGGGTGGTGTCCCTGCCATGGCAGGGGGTTGGAAACAGATGATCTTTGAGGTCACTTCCAACTCAAGCTGTTCTGTGATTCTAGCCTTGACAGCTGACCTGAGTAGGGGCAGTTTGCTTGCCACTGCTTGGCCAGTCTTTGAAAAGGTTCCCCCAGCAAAAGAGAAGTCAGATTCTTTCCCAGCAGTACCTATAGCTGGAATGATCCTATTGTGAAGAAGTAGAAATACAACCAAATTTAACTTAAATCAGTCTATCTCATCTAACTTCCATGAATCTTCTCCATGGATGTTGCTCCCTCATTGCAGAGGATGAATAAAAGGCTGAAGTAACAGTTCAAAGCAGTCCCAGAAATTTCAATCTCTTACAGAGACTTCTGCCAACTACTAATCATTCCCACCACCCACAGCTATCACCCAAAAAGGATGGTAGGTGACCAAAAGACTACAGGGCAGAACTGATGGTAACAACTGTCTCCCTTCCAGAGACTTAAATAGAGCTGCCAGAACTGGCCTAAGGAGAGCAGCCCAGTCAGTAGCTCAGCCAGCACAAAGCAAAGATCAGAGAATAAGCACTGTTCAGTACACCCCGCACCTGAGGCTTCTCTAAATGGAAGGTCCACCTGGGGAATAGCTTCTAACACAAAAAAAAAAGGTCTGGGATGAACTGTGAAGTAGTTGGCCATGTATCTCCATTGAGGACACGTGTTGTTTTCTTCCCCAAGTTAAGCTTCAGCTCAGTGGCTTCAGTAAGCAATGAAAGGCTCCCTGAAAGTATTTGTTTCTTCTCCATCCTCTCTGGAAAGCCTGTCAGTGGTACCGATGGCCAGATCTTCCTAGACAAAGGAAGGATGCCACTTTCACCTTTGACACAAGTGGTTTTGGAGCTGGTATGGTGGTCTGCAGAGGAAAGGATTCTACTCTCTCCTTCATTCCTCTCCTTACAGCAGGCAGTCATTGTTACAGTGTCCAAACTCTCCCGCAAACCACAGACAGGCGTTTTTATCACAGTAGGGGAAGGTTTCTGAAATTCACATGCAGGACAGCAGCTCTACCAACTCAGTAAATGGAGGCTGAGTCAGAGCTGCAGTGTAACAATGACACCTGTGAGGAGCATACATGAACCCACCCAGTATGAAGAAGCAGCAGATTGTGACCCTACCTCTGTGCTCCCCCTCACAAAAGGAAACCCCTGCAGAACACCCTGACATTTAATAAGCATTGATCAGATTCTGGTTGACTGTTTTCAGAAAGCAAAATAAAATATACACAAATCCATGCTTGCACCGGCAACAGAAGCCAGCAAATGCAAGCAGATGCCAGCCTTCTGCCGACCTCCCTTACTCTAAGGGCTGCTCTCCCGTACGGAAGGTAGAGCCACCGCACTCTGTCTGCTGAGCAGCAGATCTGTAGCTGCTTTCTTCTGGGAACAAAGGACACATCAGATCTGTTTTAATGGGAGAAGGGCAGTACAACCTGACCTAAGCATGCATGAAGGTAAGCGCAGGCCTGTATTCTAACTACTCTGTCATCTGCACAGGCCGTGGACTCAACTGCTCACATGCTGGGAGAGCTGGACTGTGTTCACTCCAATTGGAGCCATACAGCTTAGTAAGATTAACAGCCCTCTTTTAAGGTAACAGTGAAAATCTGCATCAGAACAACCACTCAGTGTCCTTACGCCAGGCACAAAATTGCTCCAAATATCTGCGACAGGATTTTGAAGCCTGCAATAGAATTCTGAAGTTCTTTGAGGTTTTTTTGTGTTTTTGTTTGTTTCTTTTTTTTTTTTTTCTTCACCCCCTCACAGCATCTCAGCTCTAAGGGAAGAAAAAAGTTGAATCAGTTCTCAAACCAGTTCAAAGCAGTTCCTTCAACTGCCAAGTTTAAACTCCCTGGCCCTCGAACATCAACCTAGTTGGCACCAGCTCCACAAATGTTTTATTGATCTCAGTGTAATTTCAAGACAGATTGAAAATCTCTGAAAGGCATGTTGGCAGTACTTACTGCTTTCTATGAAAAGAAGGGCAAAAAGCAGCACATATGCTCAGTCGATTAATTTTATAGAAGTGATGTCTGCACACCTCTCCAGTTTACAGAATTTCCAAAGTAATCCCAAAGTAGGATTTCTCTACCGAGAGAGCGTGTCCTCTCAACAGAGGATGCACGTTTATAAACACCTCACGGTATAGTTGGCATTAATGGTTTGAACAAAAAAAGAAAAGATTCTGCTCAGTACTGACCATGTGGCACTGCACCAGCCAAGCTAGGTGTGTCACTCAGTGGTAAACTGGAGGGAGGAACTGATCCACTTACAAAGTAACTTGGAAGCCTTTTTTTCAAGTGGATCAGTCCCTTGGCCAGATCCCAGCATAAATCAAAGAGCAGCAAAACTGGGGAAAGGCTGAGGGTGGAGTGAAGAAATGGGCAAGCAGTGAGGAGGATGCAAGGGCTAACTGACCACCAAGCCACAGTGCTGTCACTCAGGCTCACACCTTCCTTATTTAAGCCAAATCACAGATTTTTGATTACCACATGCAACTTTAAAGAGAGAGAACATAAGGAAATCTCACAAGTATGCCTGAGCCAACATTCACTGGGTTAGTGTTCAGCAGGCACCTTGTCACTAGCCTCAGAAAGCAGAGCCTGACACACATGCAGACAACAGCTCCTCTACCTGTGGAAGGCAACCTGGACAGCATGTGGGAAAGAAAACAGAAGAAAAGGAAATTTACTTTTCTAACACCTTCCGCTCTGTTAAGTGACTTCTGGGAATTACCTCCAAATGTAACCCCCTGAGTGACAAGCTTATAAGCAAAGACCTGGAAGATGCCAAGACATTTGTACCGAAGTTCTTACCTTCTAGCCCTCCTCTGTAACACAGCATCATGGAAACACTCCAGGAAAGAGTCTCACTGACTGAAGGCAGTAACAGGGACTATCATCATCCTCTTCCATTGGGGAACTTCACTATTCTGGGGTTTTTTGTCAGCTAGTGCCTGTCTCTCCACACACATACCTGATTTTTCCTTCAGCAGATACCGGGAACTATGAACTTCATCTCTGAACACTGAAATTCAGGGCAGGGAAGGAAACAGAATTGGAATGCTTAACAAATAATGGCAGCTACAGAGGACAGGCACATATGCGCATATTTTCACATGCATGCACCTTGTACCCTCCATGCCTCAAACCAAAGGCAAAATACAGGCTCCTGCAATATCAATAAAGGAGATGACTTAAAAACAGTCTCAGTGGAGTTCAAATCTATCCAGCACCCTACTACTAAGTAAACATCAGGAGGTACTCCAAGAAAGAATGATTTTCTGACAGTTGAGCAAGAACAACAGCAAATATTCCATGTGCGGTTAAGAACCTGTGTTTTGTTTTCACAGAAACAATGGGGATTTCTTCAGTAGTGAGTGCAATTAATTTTTGCTCACCACCACTGCCACCACCAAAAGGCTTAACGGGCCCAAACCACGGCTGCTTTTTCCCAATGATTGCAGTAACACAAAAAACCCACAACACAGATAAATAAAGTCCAGCAAAACCAGGGTGAGCAGCACTGGAAAAACTAAAAAACATTAAATATTGAAAGAAATAGTAATTTAATAGCTCTGTTTTGTGGTTGCCAAAGCCAACCTGCTGATTCAGGGCAATGTCACCAACAGTGACCAACAGATTCTTATCTGTAAAGGGTAACAATCAATTGTTTGACAGAAACAAAAGAGAGCTCAACAGGAAATCAACCAGCTCGGGACAGATGGCCACTGAATCAAGTTTCACCCCTCCCCTCTCCAAAAATAGGCTTAAGAGGCATTTTCTGTTACCAAGCAACAGCCCAAAGGAAGGCATAAATCTTTTCCTACGTGTTATTCCCCTCCTCCCTGACACACAAACATTTCAATCTACCCGGGTGCTCTGTCTGTAGGTTTATTTTCTACCTAACTGGTAGGAGGGTTTATTCCACGCAGCGAAGTTCTGCAGGCCCACTAGCCACTCTTCCTTTTTGGTTGGGCTTTTTTAAGAAAAAAAGTGGCTAATTGTAACCGTGCTAAGAGAGCTACCACCAAGTCGGGTCCAATGATAGTAACCTCTCCATGTCTGGCTAAGGTTCACTGGAGACCTGAAAAATTACTCCCCTGAGGAGGGGAATTCCCGACGATGGTTTTATATAAAACCAACATGATTCTGATCACACCCTGACAAAAGGGGTGCCCAGTTTCTAAAAGCCATCATAAAACCCTCTACTTTCTTTAACCCATAAAAGACCATAAAATTTAATCCACCAAAAGCACCACGGAATCTTTAATGGAACATTAAAGCCAACTTTCAAATAATGATCAGAAAACTTCCAAATAATTGTAATTTTCAGAGCATTAATTCTCTATTACATGAACCACTCCAAATGAGAATCAACTACTCGGGGTATGGGATGAGTAGGAAAAGATAATCCACATTTAATTTTCTGCTGGGCCAGGGGAAGAAAGAAAGGGAAGAGGGGGGTGGAGGGGAGAAAGAGACCCGATGTGGCTGTGAGAGGAGGGAAGAGGGGGAGGGGAACAGAGAGCCCAGGGGGTAAAGCACAGCGGCTCTGAAATTCAGATTAGCATCTAGAGAACAAACTGGTTTGTTTGACCCCCTATCATACCAACTGGTAACAGACCACCAGGCCACAAGAGACAACACAGTTGAATTCAGCTATACAAAGAGTAATCCGCAATAAAATGAAACGTAATAATAATTAAGAAAAGGTTTACAATTACAACCTTCAGAAAAATTAAATGGGGGAAAAAAAAAAAAGCGCATCACTTTGGCAACAAACTGGGTAATCATCATTTAAAGGAGCAGAGCCTGGATTACCACTCACACAGACTATTAAAACATATGGCCAGAAAAAAAAAAGAAGAAAAAACTAGAGAGGAGTTACAGGGGGACGGCAAAAGTTGTGACAGCATGTGGCCTGCAAACACTTGATTTACTCCCTCCACAACTAAACTACCACTTGCTTTAGCCAGCTGAAAACCTTCTTGAAGGTGCAGCCTGGCCTGTTTCATATACTCCTTTAATACCACCGCAGGCACCAGTGAGCACCACCAGGCTGGGTCAGCAGAGCCCTGGCTGCTTTGCAGGCAAAGGGCCTTGGGCTTTCCAGCCCACTAGACCACAAAGCCATCCCAGCCGAGCCGCTGCCCCGGCTCTCCGCACACAGCAAACCACGCTTCTCGGGGGAAAAGGGAAACGGAGGCATTTAAATCCAATTCATTAAAATTAACTGAAATTAAAAAGAAGGGTAGAACACAAAAGCTAAATTGATTAACCGTTTGTATGCCAGGAACACAATTTGGTCTACTACGTCTAAAGCTTACTGACAGAAGCATGGAGCTCAGCTGCCCAGGGTCCTGACAGGAGACTTGAACTAAGGACCTTCTAGGCTCAGCCCTAGAAGACCATAATGGCTAATTATTAGTGGTCAAAAAACCCTCCAAGGACAACCACCATCCTTGTTTTAGAGACAGACAGGGAAACTGAGATGTGGAGAAGCCACGTCTTCTCTCAGTGACAGAATCTGGAAGTAAAACCAGACCTTCTGCAGACCCAATTCTACATTGTACTATCTCCCAGAGCATTCAAATGAAAGCAAGTTGGTTTTTATGTAAATTCACGGCCAACATCAACATTTCAGCAGTTGTTTTTCCTTTCCTCTCCACAGCTTAGTGACAGCCCTGTAGCACAAGTCCAGTTCTTTCCTGAAACAGGCCTCTCTGATCAGGCAGGCCATGACAGCTAGCCCAGGGCTATTCAGGAACATATATACCCATTTTTTCTACCACATTCAGAATTTGGCTATGTAAGACACACAGAACCCTCCAGTTTTTCCCTAATGCATGTTAGTAATTTGGCTATAGCATACAAAATGAATTATGGACTGCGATGGTTTTGTTTCTTTTGAACACCGGGGGAAATGGTGTGAAATCCACCATAGCAACAGAAGCCCTGTGCTCTTTACTTGCTAGTACACAATCCATCAGACGAGGAAAAAACCCTACAATATAGCTTTGCATAAGCATTTATCAGTTTTAGAAGAGGCATTTTCTCTTCCACTCACAAATGTTATGTCCTTTACACCCCTCTGTCATAATAAGAGAGAGAAAAGTGCCACATAAGAGGGGAAAGAAAGCTTGTTCCCTTTTGCCCTCCTGAGTAAGCCGTTGTGCTTTTCTTCAGTGACCAAAGGCACTTCTGTGTTCCTCAGTCAATGTGGAATCCCCAGACACGCTGCATGTTTTTTGGTCAAAATGTAAAAGGACACAAGTTTACCTCAAATCTCCCTCAATAATTCTGAGTCTATCAAGCAAGGCCTGAAGCACCTGCTTTCCAGTAGCTTTTTCTTTAAAAAAAATCACAAGGGATTTTTCTGGATTCTCTAGCTCTCCAAGTGCCTGTTTAGAACTCCAGGTCTTCTAACTCAATCTATTATTGTATTAAGTTGCACTTTGGAACTGGGATGACAGAATTGTTTTAAGGAATTGATCCTGAACCCAGTGCCCCTCCAGGCATACGGCTCAAACACACTCGATTTGGGTCCTTGGAGCAAATGTTTAGTTACGAAATCATAAAATAGCTCTGCTCCCTGGCCCTTGTTAACTTGCTAGTCAACTTCTTCCTAAAATTGAGATCTTCACTCTCTGCTTCCTAGTTTCTAGTTGCTCTTTCCTCCTTGCTGTGTTTTTTTTTATAAAACCTAAACTTCCCATTGTTTATTCAGAGAATCATTTGGAGTAGGAAATGCTGTTTTGTCATTCAGCCTCAATTCCTCTTTTCATAACTGGAACTAAAAAGCACAACCTCCTTCTTTCCACACTCAGCTGGTTCTCTCTATATGGAGTATGTTCAGATAGAGTACGGCAGCTAGAGGGAAACTGCAACCCACACACTGCATCACCACATGCAAATCAGTATGTCCAGAGAAACAAAGCATATGGACACACATACAACTCTGTTATCAGAAAGTTGTACAAGGACATGGCACGTAACCATGAACAGCAATTGCCAAACCTCACCAATTCACAGAATAGTAAGTAGAAGTGATTGATTAACATAAACATTCCTTTTTATGCATGCTTTAATTTAGTCCCAAAAAAGGTTTAAAATTCATAGAACAAGAGAATCATTTAGTTTGAAAAAGACCTTTAAGAACATCAAGTCTAACCATTAATCCTACTCTGTCAAGTGCACCACTCAGCCATATCCCCAAGCACCACATCCAGGTGGCTTTTAAACACCTCCAGGGATGGGGACTCGACCCCCTGCCAGGGCACCCTGTTCCAATGCCTGACATAGTACTGGGTTTATTTTAGGCTTCCTTAGAGTAAAAAGCTTGGTTATGAACATTAATCTAGAAAGACTGATTTTAGACAATTCAACAGTGTCAGTCCACCAGGAATCACGATTACCCTTTGATGCTCAATCCTCCATCCCAGACAGGCCAAAGAACCTCTTATGGAGTCACTCAAGCTGTGCAGTCTTCCTATTAACACATGCCCAGAGATGCCCCAACTACCAGACCATTTCTGGGTTGCCATCCAGTAATATGACAAGACCTGCCAGTAACAGAACTCGCTGTACCCCACCATTGATGTGTGTGACTGGGTGCATACTGGGTGCAGACATCTCTCTGCTGAGGAAAGGCTGAGAGCCCTGGGGCTGTTTAGCCTGGAGAAGAGAAGCCTGAGAGGGGAGCTGATGAATGGTTACAAATCTCTGCAGGGTGGGGGGCAAGTGGAAGGGGCCAGGCTCTTGTCAGTGGTGCCCTGGGATAGGATGAGAGGTGATGGTAGCAAAAGGAAACACCGGAAGTTCCTCCTCAACAGGAGGAGAAACTTCTTCAGTGTGAGAGTGACAGAGCCTGGAAGAGGCTGCCCAGAGAGGCTGTGGAGTCTCCTGCTCTGGAGACCTTCCAAACCTGCCTGGATCTGTTCCTGTGTGGGCTGCCCTGGGTGACCCTGCTCTGGCAGGGGGGTTGGACTCGATGATCACCAGAGGTCCCTTCCAACCCCTACCATGGTGTGATTCTATAATATACAATCAGTACATATTTCTGTTACACAGAAAATACACCTAGCACATAGGAGAAAAATGGCCAGCGAGAGGACAGCAGAAAGCAGGTTACCAAAAAAGTTCATGGTGCCAGTAGCCTATTCCTTAAGTATAGCAGCAAAGGTCTTGGGGGCCAGACGAGTTGTTTCAGGAAGCCTAATCTTGCCTAATACTGCCCAGTTTTATCATTTTCATACTACCTCACTTCACAACAAATCACAGAATGAACAACAGAATCACAGAATAACATGGGTTGGAAGGGACCTCTGAAAGTCAACAGTCAAACATCTCACTCAAGACAGGGTCACACTGGAAACCCGGTGTAATAAAACACTGCTTTGATATATTTTGGTAAATGGCTGTTTTGCATCAATGGCTTTGGCTTACTAACATGTCAAATTTAAATGTAAGGCTCTCAGTAATTTTGAGCTAGACTACAATGGAACAAGAACTGAAGGTCTGTGTCTTAAAGTTCAAGGCACAAAATAGAAGTCTTTCTCAAATGAAATGTTTTATCAGTGCAAATACTTCATCTGTTTCCCAACACACAGTTTCTGCTATTTGGACAAACTACTAATGAACTACAAAGCAAAGATCTAGTCATGTGCCAAGGTTATAGACTGGGGTTCACACCGTGTTTGCTTGTATACTGAATCCGAATAGAGAACACAAGCTTAAGATGTATCATCAGATATCAGAAGTACCTAAACTATGCAGCATATGTTGCATTCTTCTTTCTTTTTCAGCCCTAAGCCCCTGAGCTGTGTGCTACTGAACCCAAAGTTTATCCCATTTTCACAGGACAATTCAACAGAAAAGCACCTGGCAGAATACTGTCTGTTACTGGAAGTCTCAGATCCAATTCTCATTTACTACACTGCTGGGACAACATCCTTTAAACATGGTGATCTAAAGCAATCCTTTTCTTCCCCTTTAAACAGACATCAAAACCACAACGTTGGGATGAATTTTCTACTGTTCTGAACCTACAGGAGAGATAGATTTGCCTTTTTCAGTAGGATGAAGTTTGCTGCACACCCATGCCGCTCCACAAGCTGAACTGGGCAGTTAATCTCTCTGGCCTTAGCACAGAGTCAGATTTACTACAGTGACAGCAAATGGAGCTACAAACCTACGCTTCACTGTGTAGGGAACTGCTTAACCCCCATCTCAAGCACAGCCTCCCCCTTTTCACACCAAATCCACATCACAACTGGAACCACCCCAAAGCCAAACTTGGCAGATGAAAACTGAGCATGCTCCTGCAGAGCCACCAGGCACAAAGCATCTCTCAACAGAAGAGACATACTGGACTGTCAACGAGCAAATACTGTTCATCATGATAGCAAAGAGCAGACAGAAGAATGCTGCTTCCCCGCCCCCAGGCTTTCCTGACACAAAGTCACATCTGCTGTTCAAAGTTCAAGTGGTTGGTTTTGGGTGGCAGCTTTTGTTTAAGAGCTTCTGAGGCACAGTGTTTTGAGTAACATAACCAATGGCACATCTACACCACACTAAGAACTCCTGGTCTCGTTACACACACATATAAAGGCAAACTGTGGACATGAGGGTAAAGTTCAGACCAGAATAAGCCATCTCAGCCAAACAATCATTAAAGAATCCTACAACCCATGAAGACACTGGACCACTATGATATTAGATCCCAGCATTTCTAATTCATGTCCTTTTTCAAGTGTGTGTGTGTATATATATATATATGTGTACCTGCACACACATACACACTATCCTCCCTACTGTGTCAAGTCCCCAGCCTAGAGGACTCCTGGAAGAGGCAACTGTCAATGCATTTGCCATGCAGCAGCCAAAACATGCTCAGTAAGGAAGAACGGTATTGCTAAAGTAATGCTGCAAAACGAACATATCTGTATGTTTAGATGTCCTGTTGTTTCATAGCTCTTGACACAAAAGCACACAATTTAATCTTGATGCTCCTAAAATCCAGCTCACCTCCCATATCTGCAGACCTGGAGGAAAAAGGTGAAATAATCTGTCAGGCAAGTCATCTTCGCCCTCCTCAAGAGGCTTGGAAACTGAGAACTGACTCTCCTAAGACCAAAAAACAAATACATTTGTCAAGAGCTAACCTTCACAACTGCTGCAATAGGGACTGTGAGGATATGCACTGGGGATCTTATGAATGTCTATAAATACCTGAGAGGTGNCAATATCAGGAGAAACTTCTTCCCTGTGAGAGTGACAGAGCCTGGAACAGGCTGCCCAGGGAGGCTGTGGAGTCTCCTGCTCTGGAGATGTTCAAAACCCACCTGGATCTGTTCCTGTGTGGGCTGCCCTGGGTGACCCTGCTCTGGCAGGGGGGTTGGACTCGATGATCTCCAGAGGTCCCTTCCAACCCCTACCACTCTACGATTTCTATGCATATTTTTCACTCTGAACTTCTGCTTTCAAAAATCCCATTGGTAGTTCTCTGTTCAAGGCACTGAAGTCTTCTTGGATAACTTTGTCCTTTCTCTCCCCTCCCATTGGGTTATCTTCAAACTTGCTCCCCTGTGAGCTGGTCCTGATCACTTGGCTAATCCACTTATTGTTCTCACAGCCAGAATTTTCCCTCTAAAACATTATGATTTGAAAGAGTAACAGCGATGTCTTAATATTTCATCTTTATGAATAGGTTTTTGTAAGCATTTTTTTCAAGACTAGGAAACCACCAAGTTCTTAAATGTCACATACAACTTGACTGTCAGGAAGCTGTTTCCCTTCTCTTGTTACAGTGAAGGGCACTGTAACTGTAAAAAAAATCAAGACCTGATTTCCAGTCTTCTCAAGGGAATCACCTAGTTGCACACAGAATTTCACTCAATATAGATAGTTTAAAGAAATTACAAATTTAAGCTTCTATGAAACAGCTGTTCTCAAGGCGGGCTGAAAGTGGGAAAGGACGGGAGAATAAATCCACCTAAGGTTCTAAGGGAACACAGAAATTGGGGGGCTTCCTGACAGGCCACAGGGAGATAATCAGTGAGGCAGGAACAAAAGCAGTAACAGCAGACGGCATGATCTCCTGAGTGGGAGGATGGAGATGCAATTGCACACTGTGAAACACTGCATTACTACCACCACCTTATCACCAAGAAGATGGTAAGCAGAGAGCTAAGAGCAACAAAGTACTACACTAGCAGTGGAAGGGCACAAGGCTCAGGACTGGGAATGGAGCACTTGGCTCTCTGCGTATCACAGATAGCCACCAAGACAAGGCCTTGGCACATGTGCTCTTCATCCTGAGCTATCAGCAACATGGGCAGGCAACAGTAATGCCTACAAAACTGCTCACACTGTGAACATCCCTATTTCACCAGTGACTCCAGTATAGAGGTAGTTGCCCAGATTCCTCACAGCATCAGAAGCAACTAAACTCAGCTACTGGGCACTGTTCTTCCTCACCACTAAAGATCTCTCTGAAGTGGGCATGGTGAAGGAAGCTCTAGAAAACTCAGATCTCACTAAACCAAGGACGCTGTGACACATTTTTGTGTTTAAAAAGTGGCAATTTTGTCTTTATTCGGAAGATTGTAGAGGATCATTTACGCAGCAATTTCCAAGCACTTCACTCACTACTGCTGGCTGATAACACAACAGTGTAGAAGGTTAAAGGGAAGACATTTCATGTGCACACTAATACTTCTTTACAAAGCCAAATTTAAATGCTGTATGTTTCTAGAGAAAACGAGCAGCTTGAACTATTTTCCAAAGAAGGCTACTGATTGCTCCAGAACTGTGGTGGTATAAACCCTGTTCAACAGGGACACTGGTGCTGCGAGCGAGACCCAGTGGAGTTCAACGCAAGAAGACGGCAGAGTGTTCAGTTGCATTTGCCACCCTAAATGCATCAGTTTAAAATAGTCAGCTATCTCACTGACCTTAACAACTTCACACTGCATGTTCCTGGGAAGTCCTATTTCTTTTGGTGAGATGCACAGAGAACGCATTAAAAAAAAAAAAAAGAATGCTATTAATGAGTGCCTTTCAGACCATAGCTACAGTCATTAACTAACTTCTTCATTTGCCTCAAAGGGCTCTGCTCAGATCACACCGATGGTTTTGAAAAGAGCTAATTACAGACTGCAATGGAGAGAGAGAACAGAAGAATCTTTGCACAGCATTTTGTAGAACTAGTTACTCCAGGCTTGTTCATGGAACCACCACGGCAGATGTCTGCTAATCTTTTAAGTAACATTATCTTAAGTCTGCTCACACTGTTTTGCAGTTCACAGCTCCATCAGTTTGAGAAACTACTTCAAAATAACCTCTCTACATGTACATGGGGAATATTAATTGAAGGTTTCTATCAGATCTTGTCATACTGATGCAGGCTGCTCCCTGACATCTTACCCTCCTGGTGATTTTATGTCACAAGATACAGTTCTTCCCATCTTTTATATTTTATGAACATTTTTTTATTGACTGTAGTATGACTTCAATAAAAAAAACCTGTAAACGTTAAACGCAAATTAACCAAATAATTTGACAGTACATGCTGTAAGATCTTCACATCAGTATTTTTATTAAACCTCTGATGTTCCATGAGACATAAAATGCTAATTCAATGAGAATTACATTAAATAATCTTCAAGGAAAGTAGTCATTTACACAGTTCTCTACTGCCTCTCAAGTCCCAAAATAATTCCATGGAAGGTGTGACATTACCATGTAACAGAAACCATCTGACGTGGCTTCAGGAGTCACCCAAAACAAAACCAGTTACATTTTACCATCACAGAATCATTTAGGTTGGAAAAGACCTTTAAGATCATTGAGTCCAACCATAAGCCTAACACTGCCAAATCCCACTAAACCATGGCCCTAAATGCCACATCTACACATTTTTCAAACACCTCCAGGGATGGGGAATCCAGCACTTTCCTGGGCAGCATGGGCCAGGGCTTTACAAGCCTTTCTGTGAAGAAATTTTTCTTCTGTCTAATCTTAAGGCTCCCCTGGCACAAACTGGGGCTGTTTCCTTTTGTCCTGTCACTTGTTACTTGGGAGAAGAGACAAACACCAACCAGGCTACAATCTCCTGTAAGGGAGATAGAGAGAGCAACAAGGTCTCTCCTGAACCTCCTTTCACCAGGCTAAACAATCCCGATTCCCTCAGCTGCTCCTCACCACACTTGTGACCTAGACCCTTCCCCAGCTCTGTTGCCCTTCTCTGGACATGCTCCAACACCTCGATGTCTTTCTGGGAGTGAGGAGCCCAAAACTGAACCCAGGGTTTGAGATGCAGCCTCCCCAGTGCTGAGTGCAGGGGCAGGATCGCTGCCCTGCTCCTGCTGGCCACACTGTTCCTGAGCCAGGCCAGGATGCCCTTGGCCTTCTTGGCCACCTGGGCTCACTGCTGGCTCCTGTGCAGCCGGGTGTCCACCAGCACCCCCAGGGCCTTTTCCTCCAGCAGCTTTCCAGCCCCTCCTCCCCAAGCCCGGAGCACTGCCTGGGGTTGTGCTGACCTGAGTGCAGGACCCAGCACTTGGCCTTGTTGAACCTCATCCCATTGGCCTTGGTCCATCGATCCAGCCTGTCATTTCTACAAGGAGCTCCATATGTCTATTTGAAACTTCCAAGCCAACAACAACAGCGTACAAAATTTGGCTGCTGCCATTGTGAATAAAGACGGTTCCAAACTTCTGTCATCCACAAGTTCCTCTAATAGATATTCTCCGTTTCATTTTGGATTACAAAAGCATTATTTATTCTATTAAAATAAAGAGCCTAATGCTACTGGACAATTCACCACTGTAAGCACTTTCACAGCATGGCTCCTTGGTTTTGGGTCATCCTCACTACCTACCTGCAAGTTCAAATCCATTCGCAGGATGGAATGGAGCTATGCTCAGAGCTGCAAATGCGTCTCCGTAGTGACTCTGAAAATTCACTCACTAGTCCTCTCCTTATTATACGAGGACATTTTCAGGGTTCATAGAAACAAGGTATGTTTGGGATAGACGAGACAAAGAACTCGTCCATGAATCTATCTCCACATAGAATACAGCACAAAACAAAAATTAGCAGGTTTAAAATTTTATAAAAATTAAACTGAAACTATATCAGGCAAAAGTTTTGAACATGTCTTCTTACAAGCAACACTCTTCAAAACGCTTTAAGGACTGTCACGACATGACAGGTTTTCAGGAAAGTCAGTGATTCTTAAAGAAAGTAACAACAAGCTAATTGTAAAAAATTAGTGGTGTTTTATGACTGCTGCCGTAATTGGTTTCAGAATATTAGAGATATCTTAATCACTTACTACACCTAATGAACTCTAGTTTGTGGGACTAATTCTCTAGAAGACATCATTGTCAAAATGTCAAGGCTTATTACTCCTTTGTCAGCCTCCTCAACAGTCCTCCTCACGATTCCAGTTCGGAAGCAAAGGAAAATGTGTCTCCTGCACTGAGTGCAAGAGATTATGCAGCGGGAAAGCACACACGTCTCCGAGAGGCTGTGCCTCTAAGGGATAACACCAAAACACTGAAATGGTTTTTACATTAACGATTTCACAATCCTTTTTACAAGAGTAAAGATGAGATGCCTCAATATGATGTCCAAGATCCAGGTTTTGTTAATTACATCCTACCTAGCTAACTGCCCCCCGTAGTTTCAATTAGACATGGTATTCTTCTTCACTTCCCCTCTTGACTATTGTGCACTGTTGCTAAGCGCTAGTTAACAGTTGCCACATTCACCCAAAGTTGGCTGCACTTCAGTGGTCATTCAGAGAATTAAATACAAAACATATGGTACAGAACCACACAAAGAATAAAAGCACTTTAAAAAAACCACTCTAAAGTGCTTAATATGAAAGATATCACAAAAGGTTACGCCACTAAAAGTAAAAATCCTTACAGTTCTAGGCCTTCTTGAAATTTCCTAGAAACACTGAAAATCTCAGCTAAGAAACAGCTCGAATGCACGTCGCTATCATTGATAAGATTTCCTGGAGTATATATTCAACACCATACCAAGTGTAGTTGTACACTGAATGAACAGCCCTGCATTCATGATACAAGGGTTCATAGTACAGAGGTTTTTCCAGATTGCCCTTAAAAAAATAATTTCACTCCCTATATCCCATAGCGACCAATTAAGAATCCCCTAAATTGCACTACCAAGTTTTCTTCTTCCTTGCATCTTCAAAATACTTTGGAGGTGATGTGCTGAAGCTCCAAATATCAATGTTAATGTGTTTAAAAAGACCTTGATCCAATTCTGCTTTTTTGAATTGTACACAGATTTTTCAAGCCATAAGATCACCCCTCCTTTCATCGGTGATGTCCTCATGAGATCATAAGAAACTTCACATATTTTCATTATCCCAGTAAAAGCTCAGGCTTAAAAACTGCCTTACCAAAAAATCATCGCTCGTTCTTCATGTTACATTATCTACAGTCAAACCCAACTAAAATTCCTGGCAGGTACATAATGGTTTTTATAAGTAAACTCTTCTTCTGTT
The DNA here is from genome assembly GCA_013399075.1 of Chloroceryle aenea. Lineage (NCBI taxonomy): Eukaryota > Metazoa > Chordata > Aves > Coraciiformes > Cerylidae > Chloroceryle > Chloroceryle aenea. The sequence goes on along the minus strand of VWZY01004501.1, from coordinate 64,691 downwards.
ATGCACAAAAATCTTTTTAGACAAAAATGTGTGTTGTGCAAACACTACCAATAATAAACAAAAATATGCACGGTATTAACAGATGTGCAACTGGAACTTCAGGGCTCGGAGCCCGACTCTTTAAACAGGCACATTGAACGCTACTCAAGGACTTTCTGGAGCATTTTGTCGGAAATACCTGGGAATACGTGAGAAAATGTATGCGTATGTTTGAAATCCGTAAGTGTTAAAACAAGGAATAAGTAAATATTTCTCAACAGCTCGGAGAATCTTCACAGCACAATCCTTCTTTCTTTGCAAAGAGGTATTTAAAAGTTAATCCACCAGCTCTGTAAGTGCTTTTGTCTTACTCACAAGCAAATTCTTCAGGCTAAAGTTTAATATTTTCAAAGATTTTTTTTTTAATCCCTCTAGTGCATACGTAGTGGGCTTTGCAATCAACAGAGGAGTCAGACTCTTTGGAGGGCATATCCCTTAACAAAACCCAACTTAAGTGTGCCTTTGACAGCATTTGTGAGTGCAGAAAGCGTTGGCTATCCTCTCAGAAGTTGCATATAGAACTATAGCCACAGCAGGGAAATAAAAGCACTTTCATCTTCATCAGAATTTTATTTCAATCTTTTAAAATGCTCTTTATAACAAGGTATCAGTGAAGTACGAAATATTATTTCAATAATATTTAAAATATCATTCAGTGGAAAAGTCATGAAAGTCACCACTTCAAAGCAAGCCAGATGAAATAATCTAAAAAAAAGCTCGTATCTTCAAAGTATTTAAAGCAAACATATGGACAAGCAGTAGACATCGGAAACATTTTTCCACCAGGTTATCTTAAAAAGTATCCTGCACTTTAAAGAGCTCTGACCCCTGTCAATTCCCAAATTTCAGAATATGAATAAATATTTGCAGGCTTAGGGCTTAAACAAACAGCAACCCTTGGCCCACCCTCTGGAATACCCCAAATCCTGCGGTTTAAACAAAGTTTTCCTCTTTTGGAGGTTGCGGGAAGCCGTGGGAAGCACTGGGGCGGAGGAGGCCGAATCCCGGCGGCACGTAAGCGGCGGGGCGACCCCTCACGCTCACGGGGCGGCCCCGCAGCTGCCCTGGCCAGCCGGCTCTAGGTCCACCGAGGCCAGTTTCCCCCGCCTTTATCTTTGCTTCCCAACAGCAAAGTAGCCGTGCTGCGCGGTCCGGCAGCGACCATGGGGAAGGGAGTCCCCTGTCACAGGGGCACAACGGCAGCCGGCCCTCGGCGCCCGGGCGCGACCGTTAAATGCCCCTCGGGCTGCCTCGTCTCCAGGGGACGCCGCCGCCCCCCCGCGAAGCAGACCCCGCGCGCTGTTCGCCCCTCTTCAAAACCAGGCTGCACGCATCCAGAAAT
>VWZY01004501.1:48592-63171 GCA_013399075.1 Chloroceryle aenea | reverse complement strand
GGGGCCGAGCAGCAGCCCCCCCGCCCCCCGGGCTGGGCCCAGGACAGCGGGTCTGAGAAGGGGGAGACCGCGTCGTGCCGGGGACTGAGGGCGCTGGGGTGGGCACGGGTTACCGCAGGAGGCAGGCGGGGGGCAGTGAAGCCTGGGACATGGCGGCCGAGGCTGGGCGGGGAGGGAGCAAGAAGCTGGGGTGCTGCCAGCTGGGGCGGAAAGGGGTCGCGGCCCTGCACGGAGGGGAGCCGAGGAGAGAGCTGGGATGCGAGAGAAGCCTGTCAGAAACCCAGCGGCCGGGGGAGGGAGAATTGCCCCGCAAGGGGCGGCCCTGCACTGCGGGGCCGCTCAGGGCTGCGGGCAGAGCTCGAAGTTGGAGTGGTCACGTCATGTTTTGTTTCAGGGTTAGTTAGCAAGGGAGCTAGTGCAGGAGCAGTGAAACAGAAGCTGTAGGAGTTTAGCGGGCTAGGGGGACGCTGGAGACGGTGTAGAGAAGGGTGCTGTGGGTGTACTTGTGTCAGAGGTTAAACGTAGATAGGAGGTGATCTTCGTGTTTTGGGTGAGATGGAAACAGAAGCATCTGTAACATCTAAAGCAGTAAATGGAGCCCAAGTCTGCGTGGGAGAGCAGTGGGTTTGAATTCTTAGTGCATGTAAAAATGAAGGTCGGGCTTAGGAGGAGGTGGGAAGAAGGCTAGAAATAGAGCAGGGCACTTTGAGGGCTAATATCCATTGAACTGGGGAAAAAGATTTTGCATTTTCTTCCTTTTACCTTTGATTGATTTAGCTACCATATGAACCATCTCTTTTTTTTACTTTCTGCTTCTCAAAGGGGAATATTTCCCAAAGCCTTTCAAACAGCCTTTCTCTTCTCTCAGGACCGTAGGGCTCTATTTTATGCAGTGTCCTATCTTTCTGCTTCAACAGCTGAGAAAAAAGTGATAGTGCCAAAAGCAGTACTGTTGTTTGGTTCTTTGACACGAGCCTACTGCTGTGTCACGCTGAGGAAAAGATGTCCAGTATTTTTCTCGGACACTTTTTATGTGTGTGTGTTTGCTAGTTAAGATATTAAGTTCCAGCATCCTAGTGAGTGTTCGCATTACCAGAGATAATGAGACTCCATCAAAAAGTGGAATGACTGTCCCTACCTCTTGGAGAAGTAGAGCTGGCACAGCAATGCTGTGGCACTTCAGTACCGCTGCTCGGCTCTGGGGTGAGAAATGGAGGTCTGCCGGAGAGATGATGTAGAGGGTTTGGAGCATTTAACAAAATTAGCCCTTTTCTGCATTAATCACACTCTGATAGGTACTAAGGAGGTTTTCACTACTGATTCTGGTTTGGCTCACTTAATTTGAGCAATGCTTGTTATGACGTGATGATTTGCATTTCATTGAATGGGATGGCAAAAGTGTAGTAGTGGGGGTGTGTGTATCTGTGTAGGTAAAATAAGGCCCCAAAGGTTTGGGGCATCTTGTTATGCAGTCTTCACAGCAAACTTGCCAGGAAAGAACCTCCAAGCCATCTCAGATGATGCAACTTGTATGTGCGAAATACATCCATCACTGCTTTTCCTGCTTTTTTCCTATGACCCTTATCATTAGGTAGCTGCAAATGTAGATGGAGCAGAATTTAGGAGACCTTCCTGAGTCTGATCAGGCTTTAGAATCAAGTCCTAAAGCTTTGCTGCTTTGCCTGTTCTACGTAGTATGCTTAATTCTTCTGGAAACTTGGAAGTGGATAGCAGCAAGAGTTTAGGCTGCCATTCTCATGTGTAAGCTTGTATGCTGTGTACATCAACTGTACTGTTGATACTCTGCAAAACAGAATGGAATTATGTGGTATCGGTGTCAGTCCCTTGAGATAATGTTGCCATGTGACCCTGGACAGATCTAGACAGTGACTTTATTATTACTGTTAAAAGTTTGTGAGAGATTTGAAAGCATTTGTAGATTACCTGTTGTAGCCTAGGATCATTCCAGCCTAGATTAGTTAATTACATCTAAATGCATCCCAGCAGTTGCAGTCTAGATTTCCCTTGACATTTTAAACTTTAATTTTCTTTAGAGGCATCTACTGAATGAGTGACAATTGTTCTGATAGCTTTAATGCAGTGACTTTTCTTATTTGGCCTTATTTTGGGGTTGCTTTTTTGAAACGAAAGAAACATTTCATGTTTTCTTCTTCTAACTTTCTGAGTATCAACATTTACAGCTTGTAGGGTGGTTTCATCTGTACCATCTGTGGGCTATAATTGCACATCAGATGGCAGGATAAAATCTGTAACAAGAACTTTTGGGGACGTAAAAATCTCCCAAGAGTTTGAAGCCAGGATATTCACAACACAAATGCACAGAGCCACTCCTGTATTTGAAACGGAGAATGCAGAATGCCCAAGCAGCTGCTCGAGTGAAATAAATGAGACCACACAGCTTGGAGAACCGTCAAGAACAAAAGGAAGTTTGCGGCAACAAGAAAGTGCAACTCCAAGCAGTGAGAAATTGGAGCCGAGCATGAGGCATTATCGACAGCAGACGTGCAGTCAGCCAGCAAGTACAGGCTTTCTTCGGGAAGCAAGGTCAGGTAATATCGAGGGGAAGAGGCAGCATCAAAACGCGCCTGGTGTAGCCAGCAGCGGTTCCCGGTCGCTGCCCGGGCAGCAGGGAGCTGAGCGCTGCGTGGCCGCGCACTCGCCCCCCGCCCAGCTGGGGTGGGAAGGAGAACGGCGAGAAAAAGGCTGAGATAAGGAGAATTTAAGAGAACTACTCCAAGGCAAAGTAACGCCAGTAGCAAGGGAGCGATACATACAGTGCGTGCTAGAAACCACACTAGCTCGGCACCGACGGCCCCCGGCCCGCCCCCTCCCCGCGCTAGCGGCTGTGACATCAGCCCGGTATCGGCAGCCCAGTGGCTGGTTCGGTTGCCTGTCTTGGCTGTGCCTCTTGCCCAGCTTCTGGTGAAAATTAACCCTATCCCACCTGAAGCCAGGACAGCAACATCGAAGCAGATTGTCATTCCTGGTTGGGTTCTGGCCATTTTCATATTCACGAGCGAAGATACAATGGCATCAGTGTTTTTAGCGTTAATATTTAACACGGCTACAAAAAATTTTGATAGTGCACAGGTAAGATGAAAGAGACAGAAATTTTTTTACAACTAATATTAACATACTTGCTTCATCTTTCTGTTACTCACTCCATGGAAACTGAGTGACTAATCAGCGGGATTTTCTTCAAAGTCAGCAGTAGCACATGGTGGCACATTTATATTTTCTATTCCTTCTTGATTCCCATGGGATTGGCAGAATGACCACTGATAGGAGATAATCAGTTCACAAAAAAGAAACAGATGGTTGTAGAGAAGTCCTGGAGCTAATCACTAAAACCTCAGTCACCCTTACTGTAGAAACTCCAGTCAGTCTCAAACTTTTAGAACTTTCTATAAAATACTTGGTATTTTATGTCAGATATTGTTGAGAGGTTGGCATCTGTACTCCATCTATCATGCAGGACACAGCAGGATGCAGTTTCCTTTGCTAAGAAGCACATCCTTAACAGCAGACTGTGGCCAGCCAATGGGAAAATTCATTAGCCTGCCTAAATCAAAGATGTTCTTTGAGCGGGAAGAGTATTTGGCACCTGTATAACTGGGCCTCATGAGAGAGTCTGCAACAGTGTTTCTCTTGATAATTTTCTAAATAATTTGTGAAACTCACCTTTGCTTCAAATGAGGCAGTGCAAAAGGACTGCCCCTTTTTAGTACTCTCAGGGCCACTGTGAAAAAATAAGCTCTGTCTTAAGAGAAACTATAAGCTGTAATTGTCAGAGCCGAGCCTTTATATAGTTATTATAGGGTTTCTTCCTTGTATAAATTTTGATTTTATAATTCATTTTCAGAATTCACTAATTTTTCAGTGGAATCCTTTTTGTAACTAATCTGTACATCACTTTAGACTGTGGCTGATTGAAATGAATCATACGGTGTGAATTTAGGTGTTATGATTGAGCCTGGGTTTTATACACCACAGAATTAGCATAGTTCATTTTGACACTTTTCAATGGGAAAGCACATTCTGATTTATTTTTTTCCAAGCTGTCCAAAACTTGAACTCTAATCCATTTATAGACCGCATAACTAACTTGGCAGCTCCAGGAGGCAGGTTCACCCCATTCTTGAATGAACACCTTTAAAAGGCCACACGTCTCCCCTTGTTGTCCTCATGGACTTTTGGAGGAGTTTAGAGATCTAGATTAGACAGTGCACATACACACAACCAATAGTGGGTGAATTCTGTCCTGCTCCTTGTGATCATTTGCCATAGAGAGAGAAGAAAATTCCTCCTACTGTTCCTCATTTGACATGTGCAACAGAGCGGCTCACATGCCCTGTAATTCCACTGGCTCGTCAGTCATACACAGGAGAAGGACAAGTGGCAGTTTCATATAGGCCACTAGAGCTTATAAAGGTGGGTTTTTTTCATGGAACTGACATGGTTTGATGAGTGAAGCTCAACAGTAAAAGTTGTATTAATTTCAAGTTTGCAGTGCTTCCTGTAGCTGTTAGCAGTAAGAGCAGTGGAGCTCATCAGAGCCAGTAGGTCAGTGCTTGCTAATATCTGCTGGGATATGTATTCTGAACCCAGCTGGGGAATGGCAGTGAGTTCACTTGCTACTCTTATTTTGCTGCCTTTTTATTAACTAGTTATTTGCTCTTTGTAAGAGGTACTGCTCATGGACTATGGCAACAGTAGCACAGAAGATGGCCCTGAATCCACACTGGAGTCAAGCCATGGAAATTGGGCATTTTAAAGGTGAAAACCAGACATCTCACAATTACAGTACCCATTGCCTTACAGTAATATTTATAGTGTTTTTAAAATAGCATTACATTTCCTCTTGGGCTAGAATCTATGGAAGTTTAGCTGTGTAGGGTATCAAACTTTCCTCTTGGTTTGTGACTTTGTCTTGGTTTGCCAGAAAGAAGTGTGTGTGAGCTTTTGGGGTTTTTAAAAAGGGGAAAATAATTTTTCTGCAGTATGAGACTGCAGAAGCTCTAACCATTCTTGGTTTTGTCATTGTTCCCTTTACACAGACAAAATTCCTACTTGAAGCACCTTACGGTCAATTCCCCAGGCTTGTGTAGCTGCCAGAACAGTCGCTCTCTTCCCAGTTTTCTCACCTGGTCCACACACATCATGGTAGACCAGATTTAGCAGCTCAGTGAAGTTAGTCCAGCATTCACTAGATCTTAACAGGCTTAAAGTGCTGTCAACAGCAGGTATCTGAGCCTTACACAGCTGTCTACTCCCTTATTTATAAATTCCCCATCTTCTCCAAAAGAATTTCCAAAGGTGTGTGAACTCAGAGACATCCTGGCTCAGCTTCTCCAAGCACAGAAATCAAAGTAGGTGTGTGCTGTGGGGTGTGACCCGTCAGCTGGCTTTTCCACACTGAAGGTTCCCCGTAGAGCTTCAGAAACATGTCTAAGCCACCACGCCTCTCTTGGGCAGCTTCTAGGGTCTTGGCATTGAGCCGTCTTAAACTGCACTCCACAGGTGTGCAGACACAGAATATTGCAGCTGCTCATCTCCCAGCTCTTTCTCATGTTTCTCAAACAAACAAAAAACTNAAAAAAAAAAATAAAAATCAAACCCCAAAGTTAAATGTTTGTAGAAGCCTCCTTGCAAAAATAAATTTGTATATGAGTTATAATGTACTAATTATAAATACTTTTGTATAACTTACCCCTCTTATTTCTTGGGAGATTAATTTAGGTTAATGTCTCATGTAGCTACTGGCTTTAATACTTTGTTACAGCCATCTGGGTGTCAAGGAAGTCAGTTGTTTTGTCAAGATTAGTAGAATTTTGCTGTCTTTCACTGTATTACTCTGTCTCAGGTACAAATTCTAAATGCACAGTCAGTTATGTTTGTCAACAACTTGAACAGCTTTTGCATTTCTGAGGGTCTTCCGGTGGCATCAGTGAAAGGGAATCACTGGAGGTTCTGTACTTGCATTTTGAAAGGAATTTAGGCTGGGATTTGCATTTGGGTTGGTCAGCAGGGAAGGCTGCTCCGTGCCAACCCCCTGCATTGCTTCACCTTGAAACCTGCAACAGCCAATATATAGCCCTCGGCCCGGGTAGGCCTGCATCCTCATGACTGCAACGTGAGGTTTCAGGTCATGTTTTATTTACATACTGGGGGTTTGTGCAGGTTTTTGGTAAGTCCTGATAGTTAAACAGGAAGAATTGTGATTGCTGTCAGGCAGGGAAGACATCTGCCTGTTTGCACTGCTGGTTAGAAACAGTTCCAGGAACAGCTGCTGCCCAGTCAGCCAAAAAGAGAAAGGAAATCCCGAGGGCTACAAAAACTAGACTCACTAATGCTGTGGGTTCTTTTTTAATGTAAATATAGCAATCTCTGTTCATTTCCATTATTATATGTTTATTGTATAGAATGGTCCATGTCCCAGCAGCTCCAGAGAAAGGGTAGGTCCAGGTTATGCAAAACAAATCGCTTTGGGTTTTCTAGGTTGCTTGCAGCAGGTGTTGTTCATTTGAAGGAAGAAAAAGCCAGCCAAGTCTTTTACTATGTTCACTTATGACATTCATCAATCTCTGAACTTGTCATAAAATATGGACTACATAAACTGGACTTCTGCCTTCAGAGCAGTAGTGTTTTAAGGCCAGCAATCCTACAGTATGGTATCCTTGCCCTCCTTTACTTTCATTGTTGTGCTTGTTTTGTTTTCTTTAGCCCTCGAGGAGGGATTTTCCTTATAGGCAAATTCAGTTTTATGTAACATTTTGTAGTTAGATTCCTCCTGGGTTTTGCACCTCAAATAGAATTAAAATAAGGCATACTGCAGTCTGACTCAGCAGGAACTGCTTCAAGAGACCACCGAGAGTAACACTTCTCCTAAAGTACCAAATGTACTGTGTGGTGTCTTACAGATGGTGGCTCCAGCTGTGCCAGGAACTTCTAGTGTGTCCAGACAACTCTACTTGTGGTGCTTGGGTGCTGTCTACGCCTGCTCTGATCACCAGCACCAGGAACTTGAATATTATGCAAAAGTAGACTTGAAAATCACAAGTCTCTTGAACTTCTCAATTCCAAATAGAGTTGAGAGTAGGAGGAAAAGTGTATCCCTTGTGAGTGGAAGACTTGAGGATGGAGTCCAGTGCTATCGGCAAGTCAAGAGTTGAAAGCCCATGGATGTTAGGAATGGTTTATAAAATTATTCAAGAGATGCTACCAGAGATGGAACCAGAAATTACTAAAATTTGCATGAGAAGATAGACATGAATTGGAGACAGGTAAACAAAATGATTAAGGTACTGGTTGAAATCTACTTTGACTTCATCAAACACTTTGGTCAACTACGTGGTCATTAAGTGCTTGCTGACTGGGAGAACAGTGTTTCCACTCAAATCTTATCTGGTTTCACTGGAAACAAGTTGCTGAGCAACCAGGTAGACCAAGAGCATGCTGAAGACTGTAAATGCCACCTCCCTGCAAAGCAGTTTGTCCTTCATCGCATCGTCATCAAGCATACTGCCTCTTCCTGTAAATACCAGTTGATGCTGTTGGGAACAAGAAAGGGAAATTCCACCACAATGTTAGAGGAGAAAAAGCCTTTCAAGCACTGGTTGCCCAGAGGGACTGAGGAATCTCCATCCTTGGGCATATTTAAAACTTGACTGGAAAAGACCCTGAGCAGCATGTGCTAAGTTGGCCCTGTTCTGAGCAGGGACTGGAGCAGGCGCTCTCCAGAGGTCCCTTTTTCTCTAATCCTCAGTAAGTATTCTCAGTGTACTGGCTCAGTAAAAAAGAATTGACATTTTTAGGCACTTTTAACTTCCTGGTGACATGGGCTGTGCTGCTCTAGCTAACATAAATATATATATAAGTGCAGTGGTGAAGTGTTAAGATGCAGGGACTTTACAAACACATAAAGCCGTGCACGGGGACAGCTGCAAGCCCTGGCACTGGCTGCTCTGCAGGAAAGCAGTCCTACAGCAAAATACGAGGGTGGAAGGAGGGATGCTTGAGATTGAGGAAACCCTTGAAAAGACCATGAATACTTGTTCTTGCTGGATTTTGTTTGTAAGATGTTTGAATTAAGCCCCCATAGCAAACTGAGGAAGAGCTTTGAACTAATGGAAGGTGATGTAACCAGCATTAGGAGCTGGTTGCACAGCACAGTTACATGTTAAACCCTTTCTTTCTGTACCTCCTTTCCAAGAAGTGCTGGAGGAACCAGATAACATTCTCTCCGCTGAATGTGAGAAACTCCATCAAGTAATTTAATCTGGTATTTTCAGAAGTCCAGTAAAAGAAATGGTCTTGCATTTATCCTCAGAAATGCTTAAGGTTTTCCTGATTAAGGTAGCTACTCTTAGGATATATTTTTGTCCCCAGTCACAGGAGAGAAGCATGCAAACCATGACCTCAGAGGTACTGACTTCCATCTATGAGAAAAAAAACAGTTACATTGAATGGCTTCAGTACCAGAAAAGTAATACCTTACATCTATCAGAAATCAGTCTTTCAGATGTTAAAAGCTCTGCTTTCACAGATCTTATAATTCTGGTCATTTTCTTGTCTATAAGTGAAGTTAGGAGCTACATCTCATGCACTTTGGGTCTAATGCAGCAAGACACTTCTTCCCCCAACTAATGTGGTAACACCCAGCCTTACCTGAGCCTAGGAGAACTAGACCCAGCATTCCAGCATAATGGCAAGGTTAGTGCCAAATCCCCAAATACTCTTAACTTCATTAGCTCGACTCAAAACTCCTCTCCTGGGGTGTGTCTGAAGATTACATTACCCCACAAGGTCCCCTTGTAGTGGGAATTTCTGTTCAGCTCCTGTGCCCCTCTTTTCTGAGTCTTTTCCATAGCCACTGCTTCAAAGTACAGTTTCCCATCACAGTATTGTGGCCTTCATTCTCTGTTCTTATACATACAGCTTCGTGGTTACCTGTAATGAAGTTACATATAATGTGCTGGCTTTCTGTTTACCACCTGATTCCATGAGTGACTGTTCTCATTTGGTTCCTCTGATCTGTTGTAACATGATGAGTTATGTTTTCTGCATCACAGCTCAAAATGGAAAATAGCCAGGAGACAGCCCAGGTGGAGTCCCACTGGTTACCACACCTGAAGAAAGAATGATACTGAGCAATGATTGCTTAGCATCCAGACTGACGAGTTAACCAATGGATCTGGAACTATCTGGTACATTAATTTGCTATAACCTTTTGATGAAAGAACTGTTTAGAACTAAAGCCTTATGCTTTATAGTAGTTGTATATGAAAATAACAGTCTTTATGAATTAAGGTCTTACTCTGCTGAAAAAGGTAACAGAAGATCTCAGAAAAATCTACTTTCTGTAAATCCGTGTCAGTTGGCATAAATAATGTACTTCCTTTTATTTTATTTTATTGTTTATTAACAGAGTCATTTTGGGCAGCACTCATTTCAGGCTATGGGCTTCCCTCTGGCCCGTGACCAGAAGGATCCCGGCGATGTCAGGCTGTGGGCCGGAGGGAAGCCCACAGCCTGGCTTGCCTGGCTTCTTTTGTACACCTTTCAAAACACTGTTTCACTGTGAACTTCTTTCCCACTCCCTGGAGATCCCCTGGATTTCCAGTTTTTCTGAAAGTGCGTTTTAGTGACTGAAAGTGTTTTTCTGACAGCTCTTAGAAACTCCTAGGCTGCTAACAATACACCCTCTCTGATGCTAAGGTGTCTGATACCAGTGGCTGTGATGTTCAGAGCCTTTTGAGGCACCTACTCATTTCCCCCACAGCAGTGACACCGTTTGCTTTTTTTCCCACATGCAGAACAGCAGTTTTTACTGAAATTCCTAGAGTAAGTCTACTGCCAGCCTTCGGTCATCTTAGTTTATAGTGCGTGTAAGCAAAAATCCTAGGCAACCTTGAGTCAAAACTGAGAGTCTTAACAAATCCACTTGAAGTGTTTCCTAGTGCGAACATGGTTATGTTGGCTGAAGCTTCTCATCTGCCTACATCACTGATGGCTTTTCTGCCGTTCCCATACAGCAGCTAAGACATTATTAAAATCACTTTGTTCCTCTCATTTTAGAACTGCGTTCCACTGAAATGTTTACTACCCCTATTTCTGCTGCTCTTCATCTCTGTAGCATCCTTCTGCTTCTGTGGCTTCACGTGATGGCAGCCAGGAGGAGGCGGCTGCCACTCGTCATTCTCCCCGTGGAAGTGGTCATTACCTTTCAGAGAGTTTCACATCCGATCAGCTCAGCCGTGCTGTGCCAGGTGCGCTCAAACATTCTCGGTGCTCCAGCGGGCGGCCCGGGGGTGCGCCTGCAAACCTGGCCGTACCCTGCTGCCCGAGGCCTCGGGGGAACGGGACAAACGGACACAGCGTCACCGGGTACACACTCCACATGCAAGAAGCACCAAGGATATGCACAAAGCCTTTCCTCCATGCCTAAAAAAGATCCTTTCCCTTTCCTTCCTTCTCTTCCTCTTCTTTTTTCCTTTTCTCTCTCTCTCTCCCGTTTTCCATTTCTTTNNGGTCTACACCCTTGCAGCACCAGCTTGTCGAGGCCAGCCCTGGTGGTAGGGAATGTCTGTGTATTGACTCCTGGAGTGGGTGCCTAAGGCCTGGCATGGGTGGACTTGTGACGGGCAGAGAGGGGCGAGGGCGCAGTGTCAGCGTGGGGCAGTGGTCTGCAAGTGCCATCTCTGCCCTGCTGGAGGATGTGGCAGTAATCCACATAACGCTGACAGGATGAGCTGCCCTGTCACTCGGGTCAAAGTGTTCCACAGTGTAGCAACAGCAAATGCTGCCGAGGAGCCCTGTGAACCATGGGAAGAGCCTGGGCACACTGTTATCGGGGAGTTCTCAAAATGATCATCACCAATTAGAGCAAATTGATTTATTTAAGTAGGCAAGCAACAAGCAAAACAGCGCTGGCCGCACGGGGGTCACCCCTCCACAAGCGTGCGTGCCTNAGCTGCAAAAAGCAACTGCAAAAGCCTCCAGCTCCATGAGCTGCAAAAGCTGCTGCAAAAGCTTGCAAAGCAAGGTCTCCATGACTATTGTCAACTTTTTATAAACAAAACCTTTAAGTATTGTTACTATAATTGTCACATTATTTCAACTTAACTTTTTTATGAACAAAGCCTCCAAATGTTTATTACACACACCTCTGGGAGCATCTCTTCTCCCAGGCTCTCTGCAAAGCCTGCAGCACTGCGCTGTCAAGACACAGCTTGTTTCCACTGCTGCCGGGACGCTAGATGCCACTAAGGTCAGTTCAATGGAGAAATGCAGCTTTAGCCTAACTTCTCCAAACCATCTGTCCGAAATAAAGTGTGCTGGGTGGCACATGCGGGTGTGTGAACACAGCCCCGTCGGAGGGCGTGGAACCGGGATGCTGCCTGGCTGAGAGCGGCAGGCTGCCATTTGGCAAAGCACACAACCCATGGCAGTGTGCCCACAAAACCACAGCACCCCCCAAAAGGAGTAAAAGAAACAAAAAAAGGCAAGCAGAGAAAGCCTCTCAAATAGGCTTCCATACTCGGGTCAGACGCAGATTTTTATTTTTCTTATATTGAAGTCCTGTAAGCAGCACCCAAGGACAGGAAAGACACCGCCTGCCTACGCTTCTCCCCTGTGGCTGCATCTCCTAGGACAGCCCACTCACCGCCTCCAAATTCCCCCTTTTTTTTTTTGAAGCGAGCTCATTTAGGCCCAAAGGGAAGTCTGCCCTGCAGTAGCCAAGGTATGTGCTTTGCACATGGGCGGTGTCGGAAGCCAGCAGCACAGTATTGCCTCAGGCCATCCACTTCTGTCACTGGGCTTCCTGCAGTCCTGCGTCAAAGATTTGTCCCTGCAATGCTCCACTCTCTCTGGTGCCCGGCCTGCGATATCCACATGGAAATGTCACTGTGAACTACAGCACGAGGTAGGCTGTAGTTTGGGAACATGGTAAATTTGGCTGTAGGACTTGTGGTAGCAAATCAGAAGTGTGCAGTCTGGCGTGTGTGCGTGTCCTCAGCTGGGTCCAGTCTGGATTTTGGCAGACAGGGCTGGAGAAATACAAAGGGTGTATGAGACTTCCAGTGTGCCTCACTACTGATAGAATCCTGGTGCTGGCTCTGTCATCGTCTCACCACCTGAGGATACAAGGATAGAGGCAAAGGGTGGATGCAAAAGAAGGGGTCTAAAGCAGAGCATAAAACATGTCCAAGGCAAAGTGAAGTTGGTAGTTGGGAAGGGCTGCAGTTCAGAGATTAAAGAGGCACTGACTTGAATCTCCAGTTAAAGGACACCAGTGACCCTCAACAGTGACCTGGAGATGAAAGAATGACAAGAAGTCAAGAACTGGATGACAAAACTTGTTCTGACAGTATTAGTGCAAGCCCAGGATCCACCTGCACAAAGTTAACGTTGCTTCATTCAGCTAAAATCAGGATATTTCACCAAAATGTTTTACTGCAAACAAAAAATATGATTGCACACTTCTGATTTAATACCACAAGTCCTACAGGCAATTTTACCATGTTCCCAAACTACAGCTCCTTAAAATATCTTCAGTTTTTTTCTTTGCATATTTCTCATCTGACTGGAGGTCTGCCTCTATTTGGGTTACACAATTCAAAACAGCCTTGCCTGAGGTGATGAGATTTTCAGGGCAGTGTGGCTGCACTCTTTGAAGGTGACAAGCAGTCTGCTTTGAGCTACAAGATTGCACCAATTAGAGTCATTCACAAGGGCAACTCTGGCACAGAATTTAAGCTGCTTTTTTTAGAAACAAAATCAAAAAAAGAATATGTAGAAATGTTTGAAAAATTGAAGGAAGAAAAAAAAAGGATGAATGCATGTCCTTGTTTGAGATAGAACAGAATAATCTCCAACAATCTGAATTTTCAGCTCTTCTTGTTCTAACCAACTGCACTGTCCGAAGTCAAAGGCAGATTTCCTTGGACGGCCTCTGCTTCCAGCAGTGAGAGCGCCCAATGTTTACAGCGCCTACCAAGGACTGGTTTGCAGAAAGTCTCTGGTTTATACTTGGCCAATGGAGACCAAGGTCAAAGCTAAATCTTCTGTACCAAGTAGAGGGTGCAGAAAGTAAAAGGCTGCTCCTCTGGGGTGGAGGGGACACAACAGGTGACACTAAACTGACCAGGAAGGGATTCCATCCCATATACATCATATTCAGAATAAAACTGGGGGATCACAAGACTCGAGTCCTCTTCTTCAATGACCAGCATCCAAGGAAGACTCCATCCATTCTTAGATTCCAATCCATGTGTTCCTGAACCAAGCTCCTGAATCCAGTTCCCATCTTCCACTGAGTCCAGTCAGTGACTTCCCCAGTGCCTGCTCCACAGCACCAGTGGTGACAGNGACCATCTCATTCCAACCCCCCTGACATGGGCGGGGACACTTCCCACAAGAGCAGGTTGCTCAAAACCCCATCCAAACTGGATCTGAACACATTCAGGGATGGAGCATCCACAGCTTCCCTGGGCAACCCATTCCGGCATCTCACCACCCTCAGGGTAAAGAACTTCTCCCTGACGTCTAACCTAAACCTGCCCTCTCCCAGTTTGAAACCATTGTCCCTTGTCTTATCACCACATGCACTTACAAAAAAACCCTCCTCATCTTTCCTCTAGGTCCCCTTCAGACACTGGAAGACCTCTATGAGGTCTACCCTTGAACCTTCTCCAGACTGAACAACCCCAGCTCCCTCAGCCTGTCCTCATAGGAGAGGTGCTCCAGCCCTCTGAGCATCTTCACAGGCCACCTCTGGACCCACTCCAACAGATCCATGTCTTTCTTGTGTTGGGGCCTCCAGGTCTGAACACAATACTCTAGGTGGGCTCTCATGAGAGCAAAGGGGCAGAATCACCTCCCTCGACCTGCTGGCCACACTTTTCATGCAGCCCAGGATGGAATTGGTCTTTTGGGCTTCAAGTGCACATTGTTGGCTCACGTTGAGCTTTTCAACAACCAGCACCCCCACCAATCACCTCCTCATTTTCCATGTGCCCTATTAGAGCCTTCAGGAAGATCTTCCCAGGCACAGAGGTGACACTGGCTGGCCTGTAGTTTTGTTGTATTATTATTTCATCAACGCTGTTTCCCTTTTCCAACCCATCAGTCTCTTTCCCTTATTCTCTTCCCCTTGGGAAGGGAGTGGGGTTAACCTGTCACTTGTCTACTGGCTGGCTAACCCTAATCCTTGACAAGAGACTACTTTTTTTGAGAGCTTCTCCAGACACGAAATGAACAATTAAACTTTATAGTGCACTTTTCAACTACAGATTTTCAAGTATTTTACAGAAATGCTCAAGTAGCACTGGCAGAAAAATCGAGTCAAACCCCATGGCATCACTTGCTGCAGCACTGCTGAAGGGCAAAAGCAGAATGAATTGGTGGTCAATGTCTTGTCTCTTCAGTCTCTGCACTGACTCTCTCTGCTGTAAACTGTCTATACAGAGACAGAAAGGTGGAAAGATCCTTGCAGAGAATCACAGAATCCCAGCATGGTAGGGGTTGGAAGGGACCTCTGGAGATCATCTCATCTA
>VWZY01004501.1:22525-48368 GCA_013399075.1 Chloroceryle aenea | reverse complement strand
GCCTCACTGGATGGCAGCACAACCTTCTGGTGTAACAGCCACTTCTCCCAGTTCAGTAACTGGGAGCATCAGCAAACTTACTGAGGGTGCACTCTGTCCCTTCATCCAGGTCACTGATGAAGATGTTGAATAAGACTGGAGCCAGCACTGACCCCTGGGGAACAACACTACTTACAGGTGTTATTCTCTTAAGTTACTTACTCTTAATACTTACTTAGGCTTCAGCCCCTAGTGAGGATCACAATGCATATCTGCATTAATCAAATGTCACTCCATTGATCAAATGCTCCTTATTTTCTTTCTAGGTTAGCTTAAACAACTTTAAACCATGTAATAAATTTCTATTTGACTAATTCTTTAAAAATTCTTTGTTGTGATAGTTTATACACAGCACACATCTGTTTGGAAAGCAAAAGATGTTTTTGCTAAATGGGTTCTGCATGTTCCAATCAACTTACAGCAACCTCAGGAACACTGGAGAAGGCTCCCTTTGGTTTTGTCATCACCAGCAAGAAGAGCTACCAAAAGTGGTAGCTAAGGGTCTTCCTTCCTGGAATACACTTCTGGACCACCAAGGTTTTTTTACTTCAAATCCTTACATCTGGTTTTAGTTTTTTTTGTTTGTTTCTTTGGTTTGTTTGGGGTTTTTTTATGTGTTGTCTTTTTTTGTTTGTTTCTTTGGTGATTGGTTTGGTTTTGGTGTTTTTTTTTTGTGTGTTTGTTTTTGTTTGTTTTTTGTTTGTTTGTTTGGTTGGTTTTTTGTTTGTTTGTTTTGTGGGTGGTTTTTTTTTTGGGTTTTGTTGTGTTTTTTTTTTTTTCCCTGGAAACAATGCATGCTTAGTGCTGTGCAAGTTAAAATACCATTAAGCATTTCTGTGATTTAGTGAGGCAACACATTTCCTGACAACTAAGGAGCCACGGACATCTCAGACAACACTGCTGAGCTATTTGGGTGGCCTGAGACTAAAGGCTTATTAGGGTTTGGCCTGTCCACTGATCACACTCTGAAATTACACCCTAAAGAAACTCATTGCTCATGAAGGACCTTGTGACATCATTGCAGTGTACCAAAGTAACTCCTATTCTGCCATCAAAGGGACAGAAATGCTCTAACTAGAACAGCTTTGTAACATTTCAGTGTCTGATCCAAGCAGCAGATTTCTGAAGTGTCAAGCTGGCTTCGTTGGAAGACATTTAAACCTCAGGACTTGGTCTCAGGTCCACTGTTGATATAGCAAACGGTTTGAAGGTAGGGACAGGAGGGCCTTGCTGTTACTTCCATGAATTGCATTTTCTTCTGCTGAGAGCTGTTTATCCCAACATAGATGTAGGTACAAACAGATCTGGCATTTTCAAAGCCTGGATGTCCATCGCAGCCTCGCCAGTCTGGCGCTCAAACTACAGAGGTCAAGCCTTTCGAGTTCCAAACTATCCTACTTCAGCCAGCTGGAAGCCACTTGGGATTTGTTTGGGGTTTTCTAATGCCATTCTCATACTCAAAATTAAGAATGAAAAAAGTTACCCAGTGACTTGCCAGGAGGATGGCCAATAACTTTTAGATAAATGTGAACTGAGTCCTCTTGGAATCAGCAGACCTGACTACAGCTGACAGGTCAAGCAAGGGCAGAGCTTCACTCTGAGGGACTTTAGCTGAGGCTAACGCTCAGCAGTGTAAATTCAGTCCAGGACACCATCCTTCAGCTAAACACATCCTAACAGCAGGGACAGTCAACTACCTGTGCTTGAGTTTGTCAGTGTTTAAGGGTTATTTAGATGTTGGAATAAAAGGTGCGATCTAAAAATCACCAAACACGCTGGCTCATAAAAGAGTTGTTGTACGAAGCATGTGTTGCTGTCCAGTGCAAAACAGTCACGAAGGATCTGGTCTATTTAAGTATTCAAGGGAGTCATGCTGCTGGTACATGGCTTTTTTTCCCCCTACATCTGGAGACTTTCAGCTATATGTTACTAGGGACAGGCTTTGGAGTTCTCAGCACCAGTGGTGGTGTCAGGGAAAGCTCACACTCTCTGTGGTTCACAGCCTCCTGGGACTGAGGGGTGGTAGCAGCTCCTGGCAGGCTCCTGGTGACACCAGCTATCTAGTGACAGTCATCACTTAGCACAGCCTAGTCCTGCACTGCTGGTATGTACCGAGCGAATGCAGAGCTGACTTCCTGAGGGTGTTTCTCTTCTCTCATTAATAGTCCCATCCACCTCTGAGACTGCTGCTGCTGCGTGTGTTTTCAGTTTGTCCTCCCTTGCAAGGGAAGGCTCACCTTTCCGTTTAGTAAGCTGACTCTTTTCAACAATAACAACATGCTGAAAGCTTTTACTGGAAAAGAACAAAGAATATTTTTTCTTGTCTGGCTCCAAGTGACCCCTCATTCCCATTGCCTTTGAAATTACTGGCGTGTGCTTAGCCTGAAAAATTACAGCTATAGGAAAAGTTATGCTGCACTGATCTATTTTAAAAAGGAACAGCATAATTTTAAAAATAGAATCCCCTTTTTCTTTCTGACTGTGGCATCTCCAACCCAAGTATGTTGATGCAATTTCCAAAACACTGAGAAATGTCTTAGGTCACATTTAAGTCAGGTCAGCCAAATCCAGGATCAGTGGAAAAATCAGTTGTTCCTCTGGTCTGAAATGAGATCTTTCTTCCCATCATTCTTAGTTATAAAGGTATCTTCTGTGTGGTGAAGCTAAATTTAAGCCCAGGCTGAGCATTTCTGTGTATTCCCTGTGCCTGTTTTCTGCAGCAGCAGCTCACTGCTAGTAGACTGGACCATGAGTAGTCTGCATAATGCAGTTAGGGCTTTGAGGCTGGTTAACACAAAGATTTATGTATTTTTATTTTGTAGAAAGAGAAGTCTGGGAAGTAATGGGAATAGATGTTTCTTAGAGCTAGTCTGAGCCTCAGACCAACTCGTTTTGGTTTGGCTGCATTGTCTCCAGTGGAGTTAATCCTTACCCTGATTTAAGCACCAGAAGAGAAGAAAATCCATCCTGAATGTCCACCATGGGAGATCTACTTTTCCTTCAGCCCACAGTCGTCTGCAGGGGAAGGATCTGAGAGGGCAGCCTCTGCCATGGCAGCTGAACCACGCGGCGTGTTTCTTCTCACAGCAGCATCTCCATGCCCAGCACTGGGCTAGCTTTGGCAACCGCTGCCCAAAGGGGTGAGCCTGGTCCTGATGTGCAGCTGCCGAAGGGACCAGCTGCTGATGCCCCTCCGGGCAGGTGGGAAGAGGCCACAGAAAGAAACACTGAAAGAAAAGAAACATGAAAGAAACCTTCAGAGAAGTGTGGATTGAACGAAGGGAATAGTAAGGTGAAAACATGCTGATTCAATGTGTGCATCACTGTTTTGTAAAGAACCATCTTACAAGCTGTTTCTTTCTTTGCCAAAGGATACAGCTAGTGCAATAGGATTGAAAAGTAAAACGAGTTGAACTTTAACAGCTCTTCAGTAGCAGTTAGCTAACAGAGGAAAGTCCGTGTCTGGCCATTTCCTGCTGCTATAATGTTTTGATAACAGCAGTACACAAAGACTGGTTTTGTTTAGCATGCACCATATTACTGCATTTCAGACAATGGCTTGATTCTCTAAGTCCAAGACAAAGTCTCAATTCTCTCCATTTGGGACAAAAACCCCAGGATGAAAAATATGGATTTGGAATGTCCCAAACTACAGAGGAGTAAGGAACTAGATTAGCATCAATTGCTGCTTCTAGCTGCAACGAAAACAAAGATAAGGCAAGTATGTGTTTTCTGATCAGAGGGACAAATTTAGGACAGATTTTCTTCCTCACGATTCCCTGTCTAATTATGAAATCAGAAAAATGAAAATGTTCTTCTCATTCTCTGCATCCACATCCTACCCCAGGCAGACCTGGCCTTTCTGTACTGAGATTTGCTTTCCCACAGCAGTGGGTTTCCCTTCCAGAGCTCACAGGCACGGAGAGCAGCTCTGTTCACCACCCACAAGTGCAAACCTCACTAGCTAACATTTACTTCTTCTGTGTTTCAGCTAATGAGCTGGGTTAATGAATAGCAAAGGTGGTGGTGGTGGTAAGGATGGTGAGGAAAATTCAGCAGATGGTTCTACATCTTTCAGTTTTATGGGCACATGGGCACAAAGGCTATCAGCTGTAACCCAAAAAACCCTCCAACCCATGGACATGATGAACCTCCTACACAGGTTTTGGGTTATTTGTTTTTTTCAGGATGGTGGAAAACAAAGGGCAGCCAACCCCCTGACTTTGCACAGTTGTACAAAATTCTACTTTTGCCACCAGAAAATGCTGTGTCCTGTCACTTAAAGTGACTCCAGATGCTGTTGTACTTAGTACAATGCAAAAGTAACCCAACTGGATTGAAAAAGGGAGGTAATTGAGTTTACATTTATCTGTCAATATTCCTAAGGGACAGGCTGCTCAGCCTTCCAAGTTTGCTGTGCATGAATAACCAGGTATGAACTTAAACTAACTGGAGATTCCCACAGTGGACTCTCCCTGGTGAACAGGGGATCCCTGCTTCTGTAATCTGGCAGAGGTGGTGCAATCGCTTCTACCTTGGTCATTCCCCCATATCCCACAGTATTAGGAGGCGGGGTGAACATCTGGAAGGAAAAGAAAGAAAAGGTTGTGGTAGAACTGAGTTTCTCTGCATCAGATTTTCCCCTGACCCAAGCCTTATTTTCAAGAACAAAATATGAGCTTCTTCCTAGGTTTGTCTATGCTCCCCACTATCACAATACCTGGCAGCTTCACATACGCCTACTTTTCTTTATCTTTCTAATATACTAGTTGCTATCCCCATAGAGGAAACACAACATGGGCATCAAAGTCAAAAGTTTCTTTTAACTTTGGGTGAGCAGTATGGAGCAGGAAGGAGTGCACTTTTCGAAGTACTTGGCTATTTTATACTTGGAATAGCTATGCACTTGACTAACCGCTGTCCCTCAGTGGGGGTAGGTTCATGGAAAGGGATCCCATGTCGCTACGAGGACAAACAGGAGCAGCCTCCATCCTAAAGATGGGAACGAGTCAATGCCCATGGCAGAGCAGACACCCAAGAGACATGGGAGAGAAGAAGTGACTGTGTCCACTGTTCGTTCCACATTGGAAATATATGAAAGAAAAGCAGAAAAAGCGGGAGAATCCGTGAGATGAAGCAACAAGGTAATATTTGATTGTGGGGTCTGGGAGGAAACCAGGGAATGTGTCTCTGAAGAAAAATGAAATTATGAACCTCTTCAGCTGACCTCTGGGTGGCAGGAGCTGGTAGGGACAAGCAGAGGAACTGCCTCCTGCTCTTTGGCTTCTGCTGCATCCAAGGAAACAGCCTTGTAACTAACTCAGGGGAAAAGCGGCTCCGCTACGAATTTCTTCTTGCAGTAGAAACAACCCTCAGCACATTTGCTCCAATGCCACGTTAAAGCACAAGTCCACAGGCAAAAGCACTGGGTTCCCATTGGAAAGGCAGGCCCCAGTAGCAGCTGCCAGTGCTCACAGGTCTGATAGTGGGTGGGTTGGGTCCCCTGTGTCTACACTAGGAAGCTGGCACAGACAGGTCGCGCAAATCTTATACTCAGCTTTAAAGCTGGGGGGACACAAGCACAGGGATTTAGGATGTGTTGTGCGTGCAGGTCAGAGTTACCATCACAGACGTGTGCTGTGCCCAGGGCTGCTCCGCTGGGCTCCCCTTCTGGAGCTCTCCTGCTCTTCCTGGCAAGTGTCTCACTGAGAAATCTGGCCTAGCCGGTAGCAAGCTGGAGTTTCCCTTGTGGTCCACCATAAGGACCTGGGATTTCACCATCGGTGGTGGTGTCTGTGATGAGTGAGAAACCTTGCAGATGTGCAGAAAACAGTCCTGATGAACCGGAGCCCAAGCCACTTTACCCAGTGTAAGCAGGACCAGTTGACCTGAGCCTCCCAGTCTCCCCTGTGGAGAATAGAGGCAAGACTGCAAAAGAGGCAACCAGGAAGCAGTCAGGCACCCGGGGAGAGACAAGTCTGAGTGCCAGCAGCCCCTGAGACTTTCTGAGCACAGGCAGATAAAGGTCTGCTTGCTGAGCCTCTTCTGCTTTTCCGTGAATGAAGGACACTTTTTTTGGCACCAGCACAGCTAGGACCAGAAACCATGAGTCACCTCTGCAGGTATCCATAGAGGCCCTCTGCCCCTATGCAAAGCAGTGACACGGTGGTAGGATCACCTCTGGCCGTGCACAAGCACGGTGTGCAGTGGCAGCTGAAGGAAAGGGCAGAGTGCCCCGGCCAGAGGGGCAGGTGCGCGTGGAGGGCAGACCGCCCAGTGGCATCTCCTGTGCGTAAGGGCCTTTGGGCTTGGGAACTTTGTGCACAACAACAGGACCATGAAGCAAAGACAGCAGGTTTCCAAGGGTCCTGTGTGTGTCATGGGTGCTCTGTGGGGCTCAGCATGCTCTGCCCAGTCTGACAGCCCTAGCAGCTGTGGGACCTGCTGGTGCTCCCATGCCTCGGGCAGCCATCTCCTCCAGTGAGAAACAGGGCAATGGGCGAGGCAAACAAGAAAGGGATAAACAGTATTTTGCTCAAAGTGAAGTGGTAACTGTTCTGGCTCAGCAGTTGTTCACAGATATCCCAGTGTCCCAGGCCAAGCTCCCTTCAGAAAAAGCTGGTCTGTGCAGACTGATCCAAGTCAACATCTTCTGTAAGAGAAGGCAAAGAGGAGGCCAGGATAGGAGAGCAGACAAATTCAGTCCTTTTCAGTCTGTGTTTCTCAGATTTTGTTGCTCATCCTGAGTTCAGCTCAAGGGAATAATTACCAGTGGCATTTTCCTCCCTCTGTGCAACGCAGGAGGACAGCATTTGTGTCTCAAGCCTTTGGTGGTTCCTCTGCGGGTGGATATATACTTTCCCAAAACAAAGATTCTTCCTCCTAGGAAAACACAGCCAGCTGTCCAAATCGGAGTTAGAGAATCAACTGGAATATACATATATCAGCTATAATAAACTAGATAACACAACATAATAACAAAATAAATAATGAATACATTTTATGTTCGGGTAAATTATAATAAAAATAATATGAAACTTTTTATGCAAAACAATTTTTTTCCCTTCCCAGAGGCAAGTGCACAGAGAAACTCTTTGGAGGTGCATGGCAGGGCTGACAGCAAGCCCCAGTTCCACACCTTTCCCCAGGAGGACAGACCTGGAAGCACATCAAGTAGTTTTCCCAGCTGTTGGTGAGGGTTGCTGTGCCCTGGCTATTATCTCTGGCTCCCAGCAGGGCTGCTGATCACCATGCCCCAGTATGCAGGTTATTGTTTCCAGTTTCTGTTGTGCATTGCTGGGCTTTGCTGCGGCACTCACTTCTTCCCCCTCCCATGTGAATTGCTGCAGAGTAAGGGAATAGGCAGCAAGCCCAGAGGTGGGCAAAATAAAAGGCAGCAAGAAGCCCTGTGGCTTACCTGCTTTCTTCTTCTCTTTCCAAGCCAGAGAGTTCCTCAGCATGAGCAAGCCAAAAGCTAACTGGGCACCATTACCAAACACAAACATCTCTATTTTCCCTGGCAGTTAGAAAAAAAAAAAAACATTTCCAAGGGTGCAAGGAGATTTTTCTCTTAGAGGTTGGCTTCCCTGCTGCTCAGGTTCCTCACCTGCCACCCCTGCTGCTGGCTGAGCACCCTCCAGAGAGCAGGACAGCAGTTCTGCCGCAGAGCAGCCCTGAGAGCTGCTGGGTGAAGCTGCTGCCCGGTCAGTGCTCCCCAGGGAGCACGCATACGGCAGTGGCTGTGCCATGCAGCAGCCTCATCTGCCTGGGAAATCTACCCCGCAGCTCCTGGGTCATTGCAGGGTGGGCTCACACAAAATACAGCAGGCTACTGTGGTGCAGAGTAACCAGACAACTCACAGTCCTGCCTCTTTTGAAGGCTGCAGGAAGAAGGAAAAGCCTCGTGGCAAGCTGGAGCAGTCTGCCAAGTGTAGCAGGATAAATATCTCCTTTCAAGCAGCAGTCAAAGCAAAAATGGGAACAGCAGCTGCTCTCCCCACCTCACAACTCATCCAGCCTACTCCAGGTTGAACTCCAGGCTGCTGCCAGGCTCTCCTGCTTTGGAAAAACAGTTTGATCATAAGAGTTTGATCAGCCAAGCTCACTGGACAGCACCCTTTGGAGATACACAAGGTTTTCAAGATCCAGTAGCAATTCTGGAAGGGGCAAAATACAGCTTCTACTTATCCTCAATGCAGGTGTAAAAAGCTTTGATGTGCACACTATTTTTAGGTATCTGATGAAGAGTCATCTTTTGACCGCTGCAGTGCCGTTCTCTTTTGGAATCTTTTTTTTTTCCGCTCAACATTATTTATTGTTATTTGACCTTACATCTGTTTTCAAGAACTCTGTCTAGGGACATCAGAGCAAAGAAAACTGCATCTTCAGCAAAGAAAGTAATGCATGTATCTCACCCTGGACCTTTACTTTGTCTGTTTAGTTTTATTCAAAGGGAAAACTGAAACAGTCATGGTTATGGGCTGTGGATGAACAGTAGATACAGAATTTTATTTCTGAAGAATAATGGTAGGAAATTAAGATTATCGCAGGAAAAGCAACTGACTTGTTACTGGTGGCTATGGGAAAAGCTGGTGACCTACATGCTTTAGTAATCCAGCACATGTGTGATAGCTGTTGGGTAATTCCAGCTATTCCTTCTGCACTCTGACTTTCTTCAGCCAAAAGCATGATCCAGGCCCATGTGTACAATTTCCACAGCAAAAATTACAACAAATCAGACATGTTAACATACATTTAAAAAGATTCTTCTTAGTCTGGTGGAAAGGAGAAATGTTAAAAAGAAAGGTCATATCATTCACAAGCTGGGCAATGGCTACTTGGCTGGTGTGAGGCTTTTGCTCTCTCCATGAGCAGCAGATACACGTACAGAGCAATTAGTGCAACTGGAGTTTTCTTAATATCTGGGATGAAATCTCAGCTCTCAAAGTGAGAACATCTTCTGTCCTAGATGGATGAATATTTCTTCTCCTTACGCACCCTGATTAGCACTGGCTTGCAGTAGCAGTCAGATGAGAAGAGTCTTCCATGTTTAGGAATATTTTATTCACCACAAATCTTTTAATGGACTCTTTGATTCAGAAAAAGGTAAACAAAGCAGACTTTGCATTTGTTGACTCTTACACCCGGAGATGGGAGATGACAAAGGACATCTTGTAATTGGAAGGTGCAAGGTTTGTTCGTGACTTGCAGACTTCCATGCTGAGACCATGAAACACAGCTTTGGGGTTGTGTTACACAAGGAGGACTTCACTGGGCTATGTGAGACTTCTCCGTGGTACAACCTGACGTTTTCGAAAGTGGAAAGAGCTGTACATACAAAAGTAGATGTTCCTTCAGAGTCTGGGTGGATTTCAAGCTGTAAAATTAACTTGGGAACTTTGCACTGACTCCACATACCGGAGCTATGGAGTTACACNACTCAGTCTCTCTCCCTTATTCCTTTTCTTTCCTTTGGGAAGGGAGGGGGGTTAACAGAGAGCACCTGCTAGGTCTAAAGGGTCACCCTGACCCTAAACTGCAACACCACATCTCCAGTAACCCTACTGGTAGCTACTGCTTGCAAACAGGAGATTTTAATTTAATATCAGGATTTCTGTCAGCTCTACTCACTACTGCACGTGCAGCCTTTGGAGCTGTCATACACTTCAGGCCACAGCAAAACTGCGGAGATGTTTGTTAAGCGTCAAACTCCAAGCCTTGGGACAATTAACATCTTGGCAAGTCTCCTGAAGTGATATCTGGTGGACAGTCATTAGGACATCAAATTATGCACACATGGAATTTGATCTCGACCGACAGCTTTTCCCTCCCTTCTTTAGGAATTCTTTCACTGCCTTTAAGCCCAAGGGGTAGATGGAGAAGATAACTGCACACAAACTGCTTCAGCTCTGAAACTAATACTGAAAAGATAATCCTGCCTCTGTTGGTAGTGATACTCTGCTCTATCTGAACAAACG
This sequence comes from Chloroceryle aenea, assembly GCA_013399075.1. NCBI lineage: Eukaryota > Metazoa > Chordata > Aves > Coraciiformes > Cerylidae > Chloroceryle > Chloroceryle aenea. The sequence goes on along the minus strand of VWZY01004501.1, from coordinate 38,352 downwards.
GTGAAGTTTAGCATTAAAAAAACCCCAAACAAAAACAAACCACAGGAAAATATATTTCCATTTATCTAAACTGCCTTTTTTTATAGTTTACTATGGACTGTATGAGAGATAATGGCTTATCTATGGCAGAGGGGCAAGACCATGGAATCTTAGAATCACAGCATCATGGGGGTTGGAAGGGGCCTCTGGAGATAAGTGAGTCCAACTCCCCTGCCTCAGCAGGGTCACTCAGGACAGGCCACTGAGGAACAGATCCAGGTGGGGCTGGAAAGTCTCCAGAGAAGGAGACTCCACAGCCTCTCTGGGAAGCCTGGGCCAGGCTCCGGGCCCCTCACAGTGAAGAAGTGTCTCCTGACACAAAGAATTCTCATTTAGTAGGATTTGCATCCAATAATTTAGCAGTATTTAAGCACTTAAGAAAGCAGATCTGAATTAGCTGACTGTGGAATACTTCAACATCTGTAGAAATATTTTTTAGATATTTGGGAAATTTGGCACCTTTTGGGACATTTAATTTTTGTTTTCAGCAGGCCTTTAGAAGTCAAAACCATTCATCTCAGAGGAAACTTTTTTCCTTTGTTCTGTGAATTTCTGTGTAAGATTCATGGAAATGGCAGCTGTTGGGAGCTACCACAGCAGAGGAGTGGGGGGTCAGGAAAAGGAGAGGAGACGCATGGGCTGAAATGAACGTGGATTTAATGAATTATCAAAACTAACACCAGTGCCAGCACAAAATATACCAAGTTATACCCAGCCCAGCAAATGCTCAGGCCCCACAATAAAGAGGAAAGACGCCCTTGGGAGCAGGGTGGTAACCAACCTCCTGCAGGGATGGGGAGAAGCAGGGGGAGAAGAGAAGGAGGATCAGGAGGAGCCTGAGCACAAGTAAGAGGTCCCCCTGTCCTCAGCAAACTTCCTGCTTTATAAGAAACGAGACATTTATGGGATGGGATACACGTGTGAGCCAGTTTACTTGGCTGCCCTGGCAGACTCCACACTGCAGACCATGGCTGGCCTATGATTCTATCCCAGTTAAACCAGGGCAGCATTCCACCCCTTAACCCATATCAGTTACACCACACCTAAGTCATCACTGTTCTTCCAGGCTCTCCATACACACACACAGGTCCCTTGGTCCACATGTAATGTCTCCAAAGAGTTCATTGAATTCTTTTAGTCCAAAGCTGTGAGTTCCACCTGTTGGCCAGGCGAAGTTGGGCACAGCAGGATGATGTGCCCTGCATCTGGAGCTCACAGCTAACCAGCTGCATCTGGTTAGGTCCATGCTCACAATCTGTGATGAAGCTGATCTCGAGGAACTCACTGGGCACCAGTGACCAAGGTTCATTCTTCATTAATCTGGGTGATTCTTACTGTAATAGAAGGAATGGTGAAAAGCAGTATCGCACAACAAGTAGCATCATACAGTTTGAATTACTTGCTATTCTCACCCAAAATCAAATCTCCTTGAGGTACACATTTAACTTTCCTATCCTTCTGCATTATCCACCAAGCACACCCAGGTCCTTGAGCAAAAGCAACCCCATGAATAGATTTGCCTTGGCTCCAGGCAGGAGTCACCCAGACTGTTTTCCCCAACACATTCATTACGTGCACCATGGGGACTTTACCCCCTTCTACAGTACATAGAAATTCTGGCTGAGCAGGACTGGCTCAACTGACAGATCCCACGGTGTTCACTAATCATGTGGCACTTGCTAAATGTTCATCCCAAAGTTTAAATGTCCCATCACCCAATGCTTTCAGTGCAGTCTGTGATAGTCCATTGCACCAGCCAACCCTTCTGGCAGCTTTGGCCTAATTGCATTTGTGCATGACTTATCTCCACAGGCAAGTCCACTGCTCAGTCATGAGCCCATCTATATGTTGCATCTCTACCTTGATGGCCTGAAGTATGGGCTCACTGAGCTAAAAATAATTCACCCTTATGTTCACCCTTATGCTGCCAATCCAGCTCTACTTGAGACATTTTAACGTAGCAGTCCAGTCCTACCTGCTGGTTGTTTGAATGTTCTTCAGTGGCCTGACTCTTCAGTGTTTGGACATCTACATGGTGTACCTTTACCACTAGTTTGTCTAATAAGGAAGCCATAACTTGACACAATGGGGCAGACCAGATGGGTTTGTGTCTTCACTGCCAATTGTTTTTCTTCCACTGTTTTAACCACCTCCATAGGACATTTGCTGCCATCCATGAGTCAGTGCAGAGATAAAGTACCAGCCATTTCTCTTGATCAGCAATATCCAAAGCCAACAGGATGGCTTTACATCTGCAAACTGACTCGACTCACCTTCTCTCTCAGCTACTTCCGTGACTCATCCCATAGGACTCCACACATCAGCTTTTTTCCTACAATAGGACAGGATCCACCAGTGAACAAGACACACTGCTTCTCATTTTCTGATGGGTTTTGTATGGCAGGGCCCCAGCATGTGTCCCCTCCTCCTCTGGTGACATCACTCTGGTCTTTGCCTACTGGACAGCCCATGATCCCTTCCAACATTCTCAGGAGATTGGGATTCCCTCTCCAAGTCCAATGAGTGATCAGAGCGATAGCTTTATTCAGTGTATCAGCTACAAGACGTGTGGAAACATCCAGTTCAACAGTGACAGTCAGGGCACCAGGAGGAGCTGTGCCTCTGTACCGGTTACTCCTGAAGCAGCTGGAACTCTTTCCTATGCTGCCAGTGTCTCTTTTTTTCTGTGGGAGTGTAGCAGGCATCTGCTCCTTTATATCCTCTACTCCAAAATCCTAGGGGCTGACCTTGAGGCCCCCTGCTGCCTTCTCCCAGAGGCTTCAGGTAGGGCCATTCTCCCCAGCCGAGGTGCAGAGGACATTTTTACACCTTTCCCTGTTCAGACTGGCCCAAGGGCTACTGCATGAGCTATCTCTTACTTGATTTGTTCAAAGGCTTGACGTTGCTCAGGGCCCCATTTAAAATCATTCTTTTTCCAAGCCACTTCCTAGAGAGGGCTNATGGCATCAGGGTGCATTGTGCACTGGTGTCCACCAAAGCCTAATATTCTTGTGGTTCTGGTGAGCTAGGCCATTGAGCCCACACAGTCCAATAAACTCCATTGTCCATCTCCACCTGGCCAGGACCAGGGCCCCTCTGATTCCAGAGTGCTTGTTATCAACAGATGCATCCAAGCAGCTTACATGGACTACACCTCCATCGCTGTTACTCATGTCTCGTAAATAAGGATCAGAAGCCCATCTGTGCCATCTAGAGGGTGCCCGCTGGAAATCGGAGCAGCACTTTCCCTGGAAGGGCCCCCTTTGTGTGGCTCTTTGTCTTGCAATTCACCCATGTTTGCTTCTAGAGTGAGGTTGGTTCTCGGTCCCTCTTTCTCATGTCTTCCCCACAGTTACACAGGGAAANGTAACTTCATTCAGGCCAAGATACATCTACTGTCAACTTCCACTCTCTAATAGAGGGCTTTTGCCCTGGCAATATGAGACTGTTAAAGGGTGAACGAGTTTACCGATCACTCCTTGGCTCTCCAGTTGATGAATCAGCTTCTGGACAGGGATCAGGGAGTCCTGATCAGTGCAATATTGACACCAGATCACCACTGTAGAAGCAACTGGCATCTTTTGTTCCTCTACCCTTAGCAACCCTACAATAGAAGGGTCCCCTGACAAACCAGGCAAGGTTTAATTTTCTGCCTCCACTGACACACCAAACACTCACCAGTAACCCTTTGGGTCCTTGAAATACCCTCTCTTGAGATGATCTACATCAAGAATTCACGGGGCATCAGGGCCAGTCACAATATGGTGCTTTTACCACTCACGTCCAGTCAGACTTATTCAGCTTCCACTACAGTCAGTTCCTGAGATCCCCCATCACTCTGGAAATACAGACGGATTCCATCCCTTGGCAGCTTGATGGCATCAGGGTGCATTGTGCACTGGTGTCCACCAAAGCCTAATATTCTTGTGGTTCTGGTGAGCTAGGCCATTGAGCCCACACAGTCCAATAAACTCCATTGTCCATCTCCACCTGGCCAGGACCAGGGCCCCTCTGATTCCAGAGTGCTTGTTATCAACAGATGCATCCAAGCAGCTTACATGGACTACACCTCCATCGCTGTTACTCATGTCTCGTAAATAAGGATCAGAAGCCCATCTGTGCCATCTAGAGGGTGCCCGCTGGAAATCGGAGCAGCACTTTCCCTGGAAGGGCCCCCTTTGTGTGGCTCTTTGTCTTGCAATTCACCCATGTTTGCTTCTAGAGTGAGGTTGGTTCTCGGTCCCTCTTTCTCATGTCTTCCCCACAGTTACACAGGGAAAACCACAGGGTGCCTCATGGTGTGTACCAGCTCCCTTGAGCAGGGCTTACAGCAGAACGCTTTCTCCTGGAAGTCGAGATGCTCATTGGTACAGGTGGGGGGTAGATCCTATCCTCCACCTGGGACAATGCTTTGTACATCTCACTGAGCAGTTCCATAGATCTGTTGGATGTTTTTTCAACAGCAGAGTCATTGGCTCGTTGGGAGGAAGAGACATTATCTGCATATTGCCACAGTCAAGTGCCCATGTCACCCACTGCTGGTGTCTCATTGTCCTTCCAGATAGATCACACTGTGTTGGCACATGATGGTGGCATGCTCAGTGTGCCATGGTGCTGTGCCCAGACACTCACTTGTGTCATGCAGGTCTGGTAATTCTGAGTTCATCTGGATCTAAAAGTGCCCACAGTTCATCCAGGTCAGCAAAACTTGCCTCCCGTGCAGCTAGTTCCCTCAGATTCTTGACACTTCCGTCCACTTCCCGGGTGGTATATGACATCCTCTCTCCAGGAATACCTGTCCATCACACTCATCAGGAGACACCTCCAGAGAGAGACAGGATGTGCCTCTTTTGCAAGACCCCCCTCCACCCATTGCTCCCAAGTGCTTGGCTTCCCTGCCTTCCTACATAATGCAGCAGCTTGGTCAAATCTGTTTAAACTTCAACCCTTTGAGTAGCAAACAAAGGGTTAGGGATTCTCCCAGGTGAGCTTTTTCTGATGCTAAATAAACATTGGGAACGAAATCTGCCTACATTTAGCCCATATCTGGGGCTAAACTAGAGCAGTTGCTCTGCCTTCCCCAGCAGAAAAGGAAGATCAGGGAAATAAAAGAGAGAAGGCCCAGGGCTTGAAATGAAAATGGATTTAATGAAACAGCCAAACTAAGACCAATATAAAATAGACAACATTAGAACTCCACCACCACAACAAATGGGAAGCAGCCCCTGGGAGCAGCATGGTGAGCAAGGCAGCAGGGACAGACAGCCTCCCTGTGCTTAGTAAACTTTCCCCTTTATACTGAGCAGGCGACATACTTGGAGCCAACTCAGGTCAGCTGCCCTGTCTGACTCCAAACTGCTCATGGCCTACAGGCTGTAGATGGCCTCTGGTTCTGTCCCAGTGAAACCACGACATGAGGAAATGGCCAACATCCCCATTTGAAAGACCTGAGTTCTCACTACTGCTAAACCAGTGGTGAAGTGTTAGGAGAGACTGTACTGCAAAGCAAGGGTGAATTTTCTGGACCAGGTTTAACAGCGAAGAGGGATTAGGAAGATTTAGTATGGCTGAGGAAACAAAAACCCGATTTCTACTAATTGGTCTTCCAGCTCCAGGATCTGGACCAAATAACTCCTATTTATGCCCAACATCATCACTCCAAAGCTGCTGAAATAAATGCCTGCAGTGACAGCTCGTGTTACTGGGTAAATGGCAGGAGACTGTGTTTCTCTATACGTATCACAGGGGGTTGCCCTCCTCTGTTTTCTTTCTCCCTAAAATCAAGCTAGGACATGCTGTTCCTTATGCTCCAGTCATCAGTGTCACTTGAGCTACAGCACCAGTTCCTGCTACATTAGGAAATGGCATATTTAAGACTCTCTGGGTAATCTTTTGTTTTGTCCCTCCCCATGTGCATAAGTTTTCTGACAAGGCCTTCCACGAAAGAGTTCTTTTTTTAGACTTTCCCACAGGACGCATGCCTCCTTCTGTACAGCACAGGATAATCACACCCAGTGGCACAAATAAATTAGCATAGCAACCTTAGTCTGGTATTTCCTAATTTTCCTAATTTTCTTATCCTTCTACATACTGACACATTAATCTAAACAATATTCTATTAATGTCATTTTCTTTTTTTTTTTTAATATCATCATTTAAATATCTGTATGTGCATTTGCATATCTCTCCAGCGATCCAGATCTGTTAATGTATTGGTAAACACAAAAGATAGAAGTTGTTTGTTTTTAATTCTTCTTTTGGAACCGTTTGATCTCTCCTCCCTTGTTTTAGCAGCTGCCTGGCTGTTTTTTTCTCATACGTAAACTTCAAAGTCAGTCAGAGGTCAGAACTCTGGATGAAGATGGAGTGACAAAACCAACGGGACTGGCCTGTGTGACGTGAAGAAGCAGAGGAGCTGGGTTGTAGAATATTGCTCATTTCTGGACACAGTGGGGAGGAAATTATCTACCTCTTGGGCATAACATTTCTTGATCTGAACACTTGATGCAGTTGCCAAGGTCTGTATACTTGCCTGGAGATGTATCTCAGAGGAGTGAAGGGTACAGCCATCTATGTGTTAGGGGACTTGGCATTCTCTGGCTATTCCTGGTTCAAGCAATCCGAAAACAGTTTAATAGATTACTGTAAAAATGCTGGAGAAATCAGCCATTTACTGTGGTTTTTTACTGGTTTCTGTTGAATGCAGAGCTCTTCGGGGATGGTTATAGGTTTTGATTCCCAATTTGTTATTTGCTATTTCTGGCCATCGGAAAACAAAAGGAAAAGCAAGTGCTGGAGAGGCAGCTTCTGTAGCAGAGTCACATGGAGTGTTTTCTGTCGGCACGTGCAGTCACAGTACAGGATGCCTTGAGTTCAGGCCTTTGGGTTTTCTTTCCCTTTGGGAGAACAGCCTCCCTTCCCTCCTTTTCCTGCAGAATTGGGCCCCTGATCCTGCAGAGCCCGGCAGTGGGCTGCGAACAGCAACCCCGAGTCAGGGAGTGTAGCTGTGCAACCTGCCCAGAAGCTGGGGAAACAGGCTGAGGAAACTGGGAACACCCTCCTGATCCACACAGTCACAGCAGCTCCTGCCAGCAGAGACACTGGAGAGGACTCAGCAGAGGCAGAGGTCGATTCCACCATATACATAAATATATATAAAGCCATAGAAGGTTCTCAGCTTTTGTGCAGAGGTTACAGAATCACAGAATGTTTGAGGCTGGAAGGGACCTCAGAAGATCATCGAGTCCAACCCCCCTGCCCCAGCAGGATCACTCAAATCAGGCCACACAGGAACAGATCCAGGAGGGTATGGAAAGTCTCCAGAGCAGGAGACTCCACCACCTCTCTGGGCAGACTGGGCCAGGCTCTGTCACCCTCACCTTGAAAGTTTCTCATGTTTCCATGAACCCTCCCATGCTCCAGCTGCACCCGTTGCCCTGTGTCCTGCCATTGGACGTCCCTGAGCAGAGCCTGGCTCCATCCTCCTGCCACTCGCCCTTTCCATCTTTAGAACCATCAATGAAGTCACCCCTCAGTCTCCTCTTCTCCAAGCTCAAGAGCCCCAGCTCCCTCAGCCTTTCCTCAGCAGGGAGATATTCCACTCCCTCATCATCTCTGTGGCTCGGTGACACAGGAATTTGTGTAGGTGGCCTGTAAGCAGAATCCATTCTGAATGGAATAGTCTTTTCGGTTTAACCAACAGGGAGGATGGAAATGGGACCAGTGTCACCCTGTCTGTGGAGTGCATCTTCCCCAGTCTTCCTTGCTTTCATAAATTGTGGACACCTGCTTTTCACACAGAAGGCTTCAAAATCTGTGATTTGTACCATATGGGCCAGAACCCAGCTCCCTAGAAGCCATGAAGATAGAAAGCCCCTCTGCAGTGTAAACTGTGAGCAAAGTAACAAGGGGGTCTGAAAATACCAAAGGAAACCAGATGACCCTTCTGCAGGACATTGGTGGCAAAAACATCTGTTACAATAGAATTCAAATTATTTCAAGCATTTTCCTCAAATATATTAGCTTCTGTTTGTTGTTTGTTCCACTCCCAAAAGAAATTTTATAAATAGGTAAATAAATAAATGCCCATGTTGCAGTGATGCTGAAGTCAGGCTATGAACTCGGGGCCTGTGAACTGTGCCAGGCAACACCGCTCTCTGGAAGACACAGGAAAGACACTTTTTGTCTCAGAGAAGCAGGCAAACTTTCCCGAGGTGCACAAATAGTGGGAAAATCATAGCCCACCGCTGGTGGGAAAGAAGCTGTGACTGGGCTTCCTCATGGCTCATGGGACAGTAAATGACCAAGAGAGTGACAGGAGGCAATGTTATGGGCCAGACACTGGTGTGATAGGAAGAGAACACCTTTCTCCTACTGTGGGCCTCCCTGCCAGGGCTAAGAAGTTTCAGACTTGAAACCGCTCCTTATTCAAGGACCATATTTCATATGTGTGGCTTACTGTGCCTTGCTAACGCAACCAGAGGCGAAAGCATTCTCTGGAGGTCCTCATTGAGCAACCATTTCTATGCAGTTCAAGGCCACTTAACATCGTGCTTTCCCTTAATTAACTTCCCACCAGTTCTTGTTTTAGCTGGGAGTGTTAATTTTTGGGTGCGTTTCGATGAGGTTTGCGAGAATTGAAATTTTTCTCACTTCTTCTTTAGTGACTATACATCCCAAATCCACCAAATCTTTGCCACTGATGCCAAAGTGAAAATGAAGGTATCAGCAAGAAGCTGGTGTGAAAAAAGGAAGAAGTGTGAAGTATCCCTCCAAAAAGCACTAGGAAAAGGGTCTAAGTGGTGTAAAGAGAAGCTCAGGGGATGCTGGAGAGAGCAGAGAGGCTGCCAGAGCAGAGCAGGCTGTGACCCTGCTGGGAGGAAGCAGGAGCAGAACTGGGAGAGATTATGTTTGGTCTTTAAGCAGAGGGTAGGGAGCTTGAAGTGAGGAGCTAAGAGGCAGGAAGGAAGCCAGGCAGTGAAGTCAAATAGTGAGTGCAGGGTGTTTATGTGGTAAGAAAAAGGTTACTTGAGTGGTAGCATTGGGCATCATGTGCTGGCGGACTGCATAATGTACAACCAGCCTGAAGCAGCAGTCACGATTCTTCGCGAGATGACCTAGAAAAGAACACCGGGGCTTAATTTTAATCCTTTTTTAACCCAGAGTCTCTCCATATAAAGGATGAGCATTGTGCTGCCCTGAGCCCTAAGTGGAGTGCACTGTGTTTTGTGCATTGTCATTGATTCTAAATGCCTTTTGCATTTCGGGGCTCTGAAAACAAAGGTCAAGTACTCGCAAATTCTGTTTTCTGTGAGAGATTTAATTAAATCCTAGGGACAAAGGCAGACTACTAGAAACAGCTACTGAGTGTGAAAGATGTGTACATTTGCATTGCCATTTTTCAATACCAGTTTGTGTGTAACTTTGTCATTTGTCTTTTATTTTATTTTATTTTATTTTTTTTCCAGAAATGACAAGAGAATAAACATTGAAAACATTGAGATAAATCTTACAGATGTTTTTTTCTGCTAACAGGCTTGGAAAGAGATGCCAGGAAACAGAGTGAGGAAGCACACAGAGCAGGATGGAACAATTTCTGAATATAGTTTTTGGTTCTAGTAGTTTAGTAAGTGTAAATTGTGGGGCTTGAAATGTCAAAGATTGTTTTTTTATTCTTCGTGGACAATAGCAGCAAACCAGATGGTTTCAGCAATTAACAGCACACCACTAATCACAACTTCCTCATGAATAACCCAAGTAACTTGCCCAGGTAACTGTGCTGTGAAAGGCTCAGGAGTCACTGAGTGGAAAGTATTTTTCACTCGTTCAGTATTGTATTAGCCTACTGTGCTGCAGAGGGTTTCAATTTTGACATACCAGCCCCACCCTCCCCCCGTTTTGGGTTTTTTTCTTGTTTAAATAACAAGAAATGAAAAAAACATATTATGAAAACCTAACTTATTTAAACTGAATGCAGTTAATTTACTGACAGGTAGAAACCAAGGGATAGCACAGAGCTGCTTTGCTTTAACACACACTGATCCTTTCACTTAACGGGTGATAAGGGAGGGTTTTGTGTTCAGCTGCTGGTAAGGCAGCATGGATCTGCCTCTGAAGCAAAGAAGACCATCTTATGAATCTAGCTGTGCTGGTGCATGGAGCTGGGAAGATAGAGAGGATGATGGAGTCATACAGCTATGGGAGCAAGGAACTGTTTACCCACCGTTTTGCAATGTGTGAGTATTGCAGCTCTTCCTCCCAGTGTGGGGTTCGATGTCCAGGAAAAGTCCCGCCGGTGGTGGGTCTGCAGCAGACAGATCAGAACATGCCACCACCAAGGAAAGGCTGGGAGCTCAGAGGTGCAGAGCGGATCGTGTTCCAATGCCCCGAGTTCCACCGGGGATCACTCTTCCAGAATAGAGATTCAACTCTCTGCAGGGCCATGGGGAGATGTATTTCACAAGGGTGCAGCCCCCACAGCAGCCAGGCCAGAACGGAGGGTTCTGGGGTCACAATGAACCCATGACATCTTACCTGGAAGCTGCTCAACAGCCAGTGCAGACCCACCAGCCCTCCTGTGTTCCACTAAGACCTTTTCTCCAATAAATAAGATGTTGTACTCTGCCAGGGAGGTCTTCTCCCGTGCTTCCCACATGGATCCACCTCTGCACAGAGACATGCTGCAGACATCCATGCTGGCATAGGTGACTCCTTTCAGGGTGGGGTGTATACCACCTCTGTGTGGGGGGCTTTGCAACAGGCTGATAAGGATATGAAAACAGGCAGTGACAAAGTGTGTGCTCTGGAGTACAAGGCACCACATCACATTCACACAGATGCTATGAAGATGACCGCTGTGAATCGAGCTGCCAGCTGCTGGAGCTGGGGTGTTTAAAAGGCTGAGCCAGCTGAGCAGTATGGTGGATAACAGCTGACCATCCCCCCCACTGCACAAGACCAATGCCTCTTTCTTCATTCTCCCGTGGCACGGTGTTACCTCCAGTGCCTTGCAAACAGCTTCCCACCGGACTCAGTCCAGACTCAGCAAGCCCCAATAAAAGCTGGATCAATCACATGGCTCATGTCAACTAAAGGTGGGGACTTAAGCTGACAAGATGCAGAGCACATGCCCTTCTGGTAGGAGATGCTCTGGATGGGGGGTTGCAAAACTGATTTGAAGATGGTTGCAGTTACTGCAGTCTGAGGGGTAAGACTGTGATGTTTCAGTGACTTTTAGGAATGAGTCAAGAAATAAATAGTAACACCTAACCAAAAATAATCATGTGGTCACCAAAGAGCAGCAATATTGGCCACAAGACACTCTTGCCACTTTGACCCGTGGTGCAGGTAACATCAGTGACCGCTGGCAGTTAAAATTGCACAACTTTTTATCATTTGCATTTTCTATATTCAAATTACTGAAGCTACAAGTATCACATCCGAACTGGTACACAGTCTGGGTTTGTTCCAGTGGAAAAAGTCCTGAGTTTATCCAAGCTGAAGTGCTTCCCACTATTCCTCTGTGGTAGCCGTGCCACTGCTGTCCACACAAGTGAAGGCAAGGGCATCATGCTGCACTCCCTGTAGAATGCCTGCGGTGATACAGACCATGTGTGCACTGCACCCATCAGATGCGGTGGCGTAATCCAGCTGTCTGAGGAGCCACACGGGCTTTGGGGCCTGGGCAAGGTGAGATGGCCACTGTGGGTACCTCAGCTGGCTGGCTAGAAGCTAGCTCAGGTAAGTCTAGCTGTGCAGAGTTGCATGTCCCTTTTCTGCAAGCACAGTTACAGGCAAAAGGACAAGCTTGTGCTATTAAAACCTGGGGCTGGCAGGCAACTCAGGTTTGGAGTAAGGGGTTGCAGCTTCAGCAGGCTGGATGACACCATCACATCTGCCAGTGTGGTACGGGCGGGGGCTGAGCTGCCGTGGAGCTTTTACAGTGCAGGCAGCATTCTGTTGCTGCCTTCACAGGAGTACAAAATGATGGCATGGCCACTGCAAAGGAGCGCTGGGAACTACAGAAAATCAGGTAAACCAAATATATTTTCATTAAAACAAACCCAAACTCCATAATAATTTGTACATAGTACTTGTAGTTTTAAGAATCTGTTTAAAATTTGTTTCTCTAGTTCTGAATTATTCTAAATCCACAGTTTCACCAAAGTTTGGGACACAAAGAGTGAATCCCAAAGTGATTGCAGAGGTGTAATAATGTAACCGGTTGGTTACAGATGCTGCTTTTGCTGCTTTTCAAGACCTGTCTGGATGCATTTATGAGTGATCCTCCCTCATTTTGGTCCTGCTCTGTGTTGGACTTGATGCTCTTGGGAGGTCACTTCCAACCCCTACCATTCTGTGATGCTGTGATTCTGTGATACGTGTGCTCACATCTATGCTTTCATTTTGTGAGACTCTTGAGGGACAGCTTTGCTTTGCTGGCCATGCTGCCTTTTGCTACTAAGGCAAAGGTGCCAGAACAGCTGCCAGAAGCAATTCCACACACGTTCATAAGGCCATGGGCCATGAATATATCAACCACTTTTCTACAGTGCTTTACAGAGCAGCCTCATCTAGTCCTACAGCACACCATGATATGTTAGGAGTGTCATTACAAATCCACTGTGGAGGGTAATGAATTTACAGGAGACTGCAGCGCAAGGTTTGGACAGAGGATTTAAAATATTTTTCTGCCTTTTAAAAATACTCTCCCTTGACACAGTCACTCCAGAAAGAGGCGATTACACACACAACATGTAAGACACACCAAAGCAAGCTCATGTAAATATTTTAGAATGCTTCAAAAGAACTTTTTTATTCCTTTCTGCTTGCTTCCTCTCCATTTCCAAGCTCATAATAATGCCTTTTATCCACACAGGCATCCACCCCACGTTCTCAGCACACAGTTACACCTAGGTGGAAACCCCACATTCATCATCAGGTCTTGTAATACCCCTCAGGACAGAGTTTGCTGTGGATTTTTGTGTTCTGCACAACCCTGCTCCATGCTGGAGAGTTGTTTGCCCTCTCAGCTCTGCTGGAAGCTCTCCTCACCTGTGCAGGTGCAAGCGCTTCTAAGGGGCAGCTTAGGACACTCCTGCTGTTCTCCAGGCCTGGTGGATGGGCTATATTTGACTCTGAGGGTAAGTAGTGAGTTAGCTCTTTTTTTTTCCCCTCTGCCTAAAAAATGTCACCAAGAAGGCATTAATTTGGGTCTACCACACTTTTGAAACAGACCTCAGCAAAAGGCTTGGTCCTGGCCTTTAGCTTGTCCCTTTGTCAGGTTATTCTTGCTCTCATCAAATTAGGACTCTGTGGTGGCCCTTCTCCATTTCAGAACAGTTTAAGGCAGTTCTGCCTACTTGAAAAAAAAAAATGTTGGTGATGGTGCTGATGACAATGAAGAAGCACAATAATGGGGTAAAAATGATATAAAATTGCCACTTTCCAAGTATTAAGAGTTGAAGCCAACAGACTTGCATGGCATTTTGCAACAAGAAGTTTAGTGTCTTTTTTTCTTCAAGGAGGGGAGGGAGAGAAGGAGGACATTAACTCTTTCATTGTAGAACTGAGAAGGAGCTTGCTCACACATTCATACACAGTTTTCTGTCTATGATCATACCTGTAAAACTTCCATTTGATGGTGTTGGGTTGTTATGGCTGAAGGAACACAGAATTGTAATAAAAATCAAATTTAAATCCTCTCTGTCCACTAAGGCTAAACTTTCTCTAAGCTTACAGGTTTTACAGGTGTGCTCTAAGAGTGGCAGATCTCTACAAACATAACAACAGTGGTAGTGTGGTGTAAAATAACCGTTAGTTATTTGTCCATTGGCATGAGATTAACAGAGGCGTTTGAAAATATCCTGAGTGTGAACAAAGTCACTAATTCAGCTTCTGTGATTTACTTATTAAAAGCCACCGGAAATTACCAAGTTGTCTCATTTATAAGTCCTGCGGTTGCAATGAATTTGAATTCTTTGTTGGGGACTAAACTTTATTTGATTTATTTGATTTTTGATAGCTGGAAGATAGTCATATGAACCACATGGGGTTTGAAAACCTGCAAAGCTGGTGCCATTGAGTGTCTTGATTTTAAGACACAAGACATACAGAATCAGATGAAGCTTCATGATAGAAAAGAAGTTGTCTATAACTTGTGTTGCAAAACTGTATGCTGAGTGTCAAGAACCGCAACTTCTGTGCCCAGAGAAGGAGCAGAGAGGCCTGCTCCATATATTCCAGAAAAGTTACTAAATGTCTTATTTAGAAGTTAATTATCTGTTAAAGTCTGAAACTGTTAAATATTCCCCAGACCCAAGATAAAATCCCAGCTTTTGATGTATTTAACATAGTCTTCAAGGGGTGTAGATACTGAGGACAATAAAACCAGAGCCAGGAGAATCAAAGCTGCTTTACTTTTAAACTCAGCCCAGTTTACTTTTAACTTTTGCCTTCAGAGGAACAACTATTTGAGTAAGGACTGCAAAACTAATTCAGCCACAGGAAATGTGATATGTGTATGTGGAGGAAGTAGGAGGAAGGTGGCGTGGGAGAAATTTGTTCTGCGAGACAGAGCTTAAGGTCAAGGACTGGAGAAATAGGAAGAAAAATTCTTACTCTTGTAGATGATTCATAGCTAACAAATTAATAGCAGAGCAAAACGTCAGATTCCAGATAGCTTAATAAGAAAAGAGGTCTAAAATGATGGTAATCACTACACTTGGAATGGAAATAAAAAGACACAAATAATATATGTTTCATATTCTGATAGAGTATACCGTCAGGAGATTTATTTTTAGCTCCTACTTTAATATACTCCTAACTTTCTGAAACCTTATTTTTTTTCAGGCTATTTTTTCCTTGGCTTTTCTTTGACTTAGAGAGATTGTTTGGGTTTTTGAAGATTTCAAGCAAGAAGTAGTTGGGCCATTTTTTAAGTTCCAAGACAGTGAAAATAAAAAGCTTTTTCCCAGGGTAAAAGAAGAATTTCTGGCATCTTAATGTTTTCTGTACCCACTAAGTGGCTTCAGTGGGAAAATAGTATTTGCCATGGAAATTGTCCTTACTGAGGTATGAAGCTTTTAGCATTCCAGTGGAATTTTGTTTTGATTTGATTTAAAATCACTTTGTGAGCTTTTACCATACATTGGTCACAGGGTGTTTTTCTGCACTTTTAAGGCATAAAAGCAAAGGGAGCTTGCACTCTATGTATATGCAGTCATGGTTGATATTTGCCTGAGCCATACGGGGACCAGATATTTATCCTGAGGATTGCTATCTGTTTCTGGGCTTACAGCTCCCATCCCTTACAGATACACCAGAAGTTACTCCAGGAGTGTCTGCGCTGCACTGTTAATACAACTATGCCCTTGAACACATCTGTGTTCGCACTGGAGCAGACAATCCTGTGCAGTTTACTCCCTCCCTTGTAAGAGCTGGTTTCAGACCCAACCCTCTCCATCAAGCTGGGCCATTGAAAAGTTCCAAAAGATGGGGTTTTGGCCCATTTCTAGTTCACTCAATAAAATGAAACAAAGATCCGTGTCCCCCATTTCTTATCTATCACTAACCATGCCCAGGCAGCAGAAAGCAGTTTCTCCCCAAGGTTCCCTCTCTGCATGCAAACAAAATGTACTACAGTACCTGAAGATGTGCTGTGCTGCAAGAAGAAACAGCAACTGCCCTTTGTCAAGAGACTGGGATATGCTGGAGTATGCAAGGTTATGTACCAGAAGATCTTTATCAGATCTGGTGTCAAGCAGGAAAAACATACATATATTTATTAT
>VWZY01004501.1:0-15950 GCA_013399075.1 Chloroceryle aenea | reverse complement strand
GGCACCTGGCACCGACCCGCAGCGGCTCCCGCAGAGCCAGGAGGAGGACCCTCTACGCTGGCTCCCAGGGTGGCTTCCCTGGCTGGGAAAATGATGTTGCTGAGACGCTGGGGCCCGAGCAGAGGAGGGAGGGAGAGGCAACCTGCTGCGGCCGAGTCGTGAGCACCGCAGGGAAGTGCGTGCGTGAAGGAAGGGGAGAAGCTGCCCTGCGTGTCCCCCGCTGCAGACTCTCCTTCATTTTTTTTCTCCCTGTGGCGGGACAGCGTGGGGGCTTGTCTCTGAGACTTCTGTGATTGAAAGGATTTTGCAGGAAGCCGTCTTCAGCCTGGCACAGGCTGTGTGGTTTCTTTTTTGTGCGCACTTGTTCCTGTTTTTACTCGTTCATTATTTTATTTTTTTCTACCCTTGCTTTGCTCTGGAATAAGGGAAACTTTTTATCTCCGAAAACATGTCGACGGGAGAAAGCTTTGAGTCTCGGTTTGAAAAAATCGACGTGACTTTAAAGGACCCCAAATCCGAAGTAAACGTGGACTGCTTGCTGGTGAGTAGGGAGTGCCGATGGGCCTCCGGTCCCATCTTCCCCGAATTTCTTACCCTGTGGGACTGAATCTCGCACTGCTGGCTGAGTCACCACTCTGCTGAACTCCGCACTGTTTTGTTTACTCGGCGTTGGGCTAAGGGTGCGTGAGCAGCTCTGCAGGGAGAGCGGCTTTCGTGCCAAGGATGCGCCTGCCCCGTCCTGCCTCAGACTCGCAGTCTTTCTCTCTTTGTGCACCTTTTCCTCACTGACTGTTGCAAGGGGCGGTGGACGCTTTGTACAGAGGCGTGATTTGTGAGGACCAGTCCCCCGTGTGAGCAGAAGACTCTGAATAGCTCTGATATGCCAATTCCCTCATAACTTTAAGAGTGAGGTCCTCTTATGTCGTGGTTAGGCGCTGTGGCGCTGACTTCAGCCTGTTTACCATAGACCTTTGCAAGTGTTAACTAGCGACGTGTAAAACACAAGTCTAAGATTAACATGCCCTTACAGGTGGGGAAGTAGTCATGATACGGGTTTAAATTTTAAACTAGTTGGTGTGGAAAGCCTGGAATAGAGGGCTGCTTGCTTATTGTTTCCTTACTTGATCGATCGTATCTGATGGTTTTATAGATCTTTCCAGTGCTGTCAGTGTTAGAATTGCATCATAAGAAAACAAACCATAACCCTACCTGACATAAAACCAACATCGTTTAGTAGTTGCTTGACAAAAGTGGATGATATTTTGGTTCCAGTTATAAAAAGCATGTTAAATTGTATGCCAAATCCAACCAAATCGTTTGGGATGTACCTGTGTATTTAGATATGCCTGGAGATGCTCTTTAGTAGCAAATTGCAACTTGTGCTTTTATGCTGAAGTAGAGAATTTCTTTTCTTTGTAGCAAGTGATAAAAATTCTTTGGTTTATTTATTTTTTTTCTGGCTTTCTGCTGTCAGGAGAACAAGTGAATGGAATTTGTTCCTAATACAAACTCTGATTCTTGGGTCTGGGAGTCATGGGAGTGTAGGTAACTCTTAACAGGCATTCTGCATCCTCTGCTGCATGGCTCGTAGCAGAAAGTCAGCTCTCTTGACTGCAAGGGGTGGCGAGATGAAAAGACTCTATGAAGGAATCTGTACAAGCTCATGATACTGTGTATTCTAGTTAGCCTATTACCCATTTGTGAGGTTTCGGAGCGCTGACTGGTCAAACCTACATCTCTGGGTAAAAGCAGAGTCTTGTGGATACTGCTGCCACGAGGGAAGATCGTACTTCATCTTTCAGTTAACTTGCTGCTTTAATCTTTTTACATCTCTGTCATCGTAGAACCACAGTTAAGGAGAAGAGTTGCGATGCTTGGGATATACTGTGCCAGTTTTGGTAACTCAAGGCTGCTGTCAAATCCAGCACTTTTACACTCGGCTTCTATTGATAGATACCAAGAGTATAGAGCCCAGAGCTGTTTGTTAGCCATGACTCAGTCTGTTAGTATGTGCTTGAATGCTGGCCATACCGTGGAGACCTTCCTGCAGTGATAGCGAGGGGGTTGAAGGTATTGAAGGTGTAGTTGATAGTATCTTCATCTGTATTCCTTCACCTTCTAATCAGGTTAAGGACTTGCCCTTTTTCAGTTATCTTAATTGGAATTTGCAGCTAAGCTGTAGTCAATTTGGGAATGAACTTGGTGGGATGCTTTCTGTCATGCTTGAGTGAAGTTTTAGAATATGTGTTTGCATCTCAGATCTTAATGTCCTTTCAAATAAGAATTTTTTAGAAATCTGTCATTTGAGGTCATACCTTTGTGTATTATGTTGTTTGGGTGTGGGTTTTTTGTAGCTAGACCTCATTAGAGATACTGTTCTTTAATACCAACTAAAAAAGAAACTGCTGCTTTTGAAGAAATCATCTGGTAGGTTAACTTTTTATGTGTTTGGTTGCTATTTTCATCATCCTGCTGGCTGGACTTCGAACTTCGGTACATACCTCTCATCCTAACTTGGTTCTTGGGTCTATATAATTTAAGTATTTTGACACTTTCTAAAGTTCAAATTTTACACCAGTTGTTAGGGTGATGACTCATGCTGAAAACATCATTCTTGGCCCAAACTACTATTTATATATCAAATCCATTGTAATCTATGTGGATGTTTTTAAGGAAGAAATCTTTCGATGTAGGTGTAATTGATCTGCAGTTAAAATATCATCCAAGATGAACATGCCATTCTCCTCTCTGTAGCCCCTTGTTAAAGAGGGAGACTTTTCAGGCTCTAAGCCTTCGACACTTAAAAATAAAATAAACTAGTGCTTTTATTCTCAGTTTTTTTTTTTTTATAAAGATTTATGTAAACTTAAAAAAACCCCTAAAAACTAAAAACCTTCTTCCCTTTGATTAAACTTGTGAATTGTTGTTATTTATAATTGCTTTCCCTTTTCCTGAGGAAAGGTATTAAGTAACTGCATGGGGTTTGATGTTGTGTGTGTTTGTTGTTGTTGTTTGTTTGTGTTTGTGTTGTTGTTGTTGTTGTTTTTGTGTGTGTGTGAAGAAAAGTCTTAGCATAGCCCTTGTATTATTTTAGGATGGTTTTACCATCTTTTGGTCTGCTTCTATTCTTAATCAGCTTTACAACTGTGTTGGGTTTTATGAATGTGATAAGCTAGAATCTGCTAGAAAGATTCTGATTTTGTATGTGAAGTAGTATGAGAACAAGAAAAGATGATGAGGGGGATGATGCAAAAGAAGGCGTGTTAGTCTTTCAGGAAGGTGTGGGAGAGGAGTGCTTACAACAGAACAGGTGGAAAAGACACGCTGAGGACTATAGAACTGGTTTACATGCTGCAAGAAGGAAATTCATAAAGCTAAGGTGCAGGAGAGAGACATGTGTTTGTTTTTCCTGTTGTATTCAACTTTAATAAAAACAGAATGAGAGAGAAACAGTTGCAACTCTTCCTAAATTTAATCTGTTTCTTTGGGGCTTTGACACACTTGGTATAGTACTAGGCTGGGAAATCAGAGAGAGGCTGTACTTTCTGATGAGTTGTGAGGAGGCCAAAGCCTAAGCTCTGCATAAAGCATGAGCTGCAGCATAAATGTAGTGCTTTTTCTCAGAATGCCAGGTACTAGGAGTCATACAGTCCTAAAAAGATCCATGAAGACTGTTAGATAGGTGGTCACATTCTGGAGTGTGCAATGATTAGATAACTGCTGATTACCATAGGTGTGCTAAGTAGAGCCAAAAGCATTGTAACTAGCTAGCTATTAACTTGAGCTTAGTGATACTAAGCAGTGGAAAGTAGTATTCAGTGAGCATACTTGTACAATGACTTCTGGGATAAAGCCTTTTTTTTACTCTTCTGTGGTTCTTACTAAATCCCTGGGGTTTGCTGGTTTTGGAATGTAGGGAGAGAGGGGTGTAACAGGTGAATGGATGGGGAACACCTTGAAATGAAGCTGCCTGTGCTTTTGATTCAAAAATAACAAGTACACTTCCACGAAAATGCTTTTTTCTGTTCTCTGTTCTGATAAGAACTCGCAAAGTCTTCATATTTTATGTAGACACTTGAGTAACTCAATTATTCAAGCACTTGGTCAATTACTTGAAGTCAGTTTTTAAAACTTCAGACTTTTGATGGTCTTAATCTTCAAAGATGTCAAATGTTTCACTTGTTCATCACTTTGGCTTCAAATTAACTGACCACAGTAAACTGCCTCTGACAGACTCGTTTTATCTACTCTCAGGAGGCTTCTATTTTCACTGCACCAAAAATACACAAGGACAGAGCTTGTTTCTCCTGTTTTTCCAAGGTCTGTTGATGTCATATTCAGCTAGGTGAATTAATTTTCATGTGTCTTGTGCAGGAAAAGGTGAGGTCGTCTCATCATCTTTGAGATTTGGCGTTCTAAATCTCTGTGGTCACTAGACATTTTTTCCTCTCTGTTTAACTTGCTAGGAAGCACTTCTTAAGACCCTGTTGTTCCTTTTTGTTTTTTTAAATAAATAAAAAAGTATTTACCAAATCCCTAAAGAATATAACTTGAACTAGCATTACTTCAGAAGTTCTTATCTATCAAAATACCTGTTGAAAATCATCTTCACTGAAACCCTGTCAACTATGCTCTTAGAATCTGAGTGGTAACATGCTAGAGGAACTTGGTATCTGCAAAGCTTACCTGTTTGCTAATGAAACTCATGCATACAACAAGCAGACTTTGATTATTTGCAGTGTCAACTTCAGAATGCTCTAAGTTGTCTCGAGGTAGTTCTAACTAAAGGGAAATGTCCAAGGAGACTCAGATTTTTAGATTTAGTCAATCATGATATGTTTCTCCTGCTCTGTAGATCTAAGTGCAAGGTACTTCCCTGGAGTTGGGGCAATCACTGGTATCAGTACAGACTGAGTGTTGAGAGCAGCCCTGCACAGAAGGATTTGGGGATACTGTGAGAGAATATCTGAATATCCATCTTCTGATGGTCAGACACTTTCTAGCAGGACCTGTAGTAACAAGACAAAGGTCAACAGCTTTAAACAGAGTAGATTTAGGTTGGACATTAGATAGAACTTTTTTACCCCGAGGGTGGTAGGACAATGGAAGAGGTTGCCTGGAGATGTTGCAAATTCCCCATCCCTGGAAGTATGCAAGGTCAGCTTAGGTGGGGCTTTGAGCAGCCTGATCTAGTGAAAGATACCCTTGGAAGTTAGATAATTTGTAAAGATCCCTCCCAAAGGATTTTGTGAATCTGTGCTTAGATCTAAATTAAAACTTCTGTCTGACCTGGAAATATAATTGTCTTTGAGTTACCATATCCAAGCTTTATATGCAAAACTGATTATAATTGCAGGTTAATATTGCCTGCTCATCACTGAGAATTAGGAAATACATAGGTTCATGTGAAGTTAATGATGAAATATGTAAAGGAGTATGTTCTTCAAAAGTAAAATTCAACTATAAGTTGGCTTTGGAAATGCAGTAACTTGGTGGATTCTCATTTTAGGTTGCACCTTTTAGACTTTATGATGCCTCTAGAAGGTTAACAGTATAGATGGTGGGGCTGTCAAAATGTTCGCATTTGATTCACACTGTGTGGTTGGTTTTATACAGTAATAATAAACTTAGCCAATTCTTCCTGTAAAACTAGAGGTTGTAGGAATATATTTTTTTTCCTATAAAAAGTTTTAATCAAGAATGATAATAGAAAGTTGTTGCTAAGACATGGTTCAACAAGAGGAATTAAAAAAACCCAAACAAAACAACACAACCCCAAACTGTGTAATAGATTATACATGCTCTTATCAAGTAAAAATATTTGTAAACAATGTCCTCTTCCCTGGCCACTGTGGAGTGTTTTGTTTTCTTGGGGGTAGTGGGAAGGAAGAGGGAAACACCTGGAATTTGTTTGTTGGACAAATTGAAAATCAACCTGTTAGTCTGTAAATACTTAATGCTGAGGACAATGATAGCTTCAGGAGGCGTTCATTAAGCACTTAAATTTATGTAGAAGTATTGTGAGTAGATGATATTAGTAGCCTCACAGTTGCTGTTAGCAGAATTCCCTAAGACATACCTTGGGACTACAGAAAAATAAAAAACGTTTTTAGGGCTGTTAACCACAGAATACAGAGATGTTTGTCTCTATACAGGATGTTTCTCTGATTTGTGAAGTCTCAAAACTCAAATACTTCTATTTTTTTTTTTGTGGGTGTTCCTTGATGCTATTTATCAAAACTCCTTTGTCATCAAGAAATTGAAGTTCCAACTGGAGATACTGAAATACCAAACTTTCTTCTTTGAGAACAAATTTAGGGAATGATTGAAAACTATTTTGTCTTTGTCTTACTTTGTCCGGTCATTCAAGCAGCAATAAATCCAGAAGGATGAGGAGACAATATTGGGAAAACTGTAAGCACTATGCAGACAACACCCAGTTTTAGCTCATCTAAAGTACATGCAAATAATACTCTTTTAGCTTTCTTGGTCATCTGCTGAAATAAGCACCCAAATTAACAGTGGTGAACAAGAGCTGAAGCTCAATTATTGTGAAGAAGACTAAGAATGGTTTGGAGCTCCTCTTGTCTATGGTGTTTTGCTCTGAGATGATTTGATCTCTTGTAGTGTGATCTCTACTTGGGTTTCTTTTTGGGCTTTTCAGTATCGATGGATATCCAGAGTTCTGCAGAGTATAACATGCTGTGATACACCTTCAGTTACTTTGGACTGGAGGCTGTCTAGGCCAAGGGCAGATGCTTGGTCAGGTAGCTACCTGTGTTATTAAGGGAGAACCGACACAGAATCAGTACCAGCTTCTAACTGGAGCACAGGTCAAAGTCTATTCTGATACTGAAAATCTGGTAAAGGATTGGCTTTAAAAGATTGCCACTCCTTGTCAATATTTATACAGTAGAAACTGTCATGGGGACAGTATGCAAGATCTCTTTCTTAATGGGACCTAATTTAAAGCCAAATGCTTATTTATCTCTGCTTTACCTCTTATGTTTCCTAGGGTGTTCATTTTTTCACTTTCACATATTTCTCAACTCTTAAGTTGTGTGGTTTTTTTTTTTTGCAAAGTTGTGATTCTTGGAAACCTCTGTAGAAAGCACTACAGAAACCAAGGCTTTATAAAAGACTGTGGGTTGGAACTACTTAGCATGTGTAGAACTTGTGTGTGTCTGGGCTACAGAACTTAAAATTGACCTGGAAACAGAAGTGGAATACATACTACTTTTACCTATATCCCTTCATGAGTCATAATACATTAAATATAACTGAGAAATCCTTGAATTCTAAAAGTTACACAGCTATTGAGTAATTCTGTATATATCTCTTCTCTTAAAAAAAATAATCAAATAGTGCTGCATTGTATGCAGATGTATTGAATTCTAAGGTAGGAATACATTCAGAAGAAAACTGATACTTGTTGATAAAATCTATTGATGCTACAATCTATTGATCCTAGGTATCCGCACAGAGAATGCATTAATGCGAGGTGGCTGGTTTCCCATTAGTCACTGACTGCTAGGGAAATGCTGTTTCTCTGGAGGTGAAGAGGGAGGAGAGACTGCCTGTTGTAGAAGCTCAACTGCAAGGTGTCAGCACAAAAAGCACCATTTTCCTCGAGTATAGATGTCACAGTTCAGCTTCTTAATTCTACTGTTGAGATCTAGGAGCACCTTTGACTGGAAGTGTGGAGTGATTCTATGTTAAGGTACTTGGGAGGGGAAGAAGCCTCTCCAGACAGGAGATGATAGGAGTGGATGGGGAAGATGTGCCAGGGAGCAGCAAGACTGAAGGTGGGACAATGAATTTGTGCTGGGTATGTTTGTCCCCCCAGTGCCTTTTTCTAGATGCCAGGTTGTGCAGAACAGTGCCAGTTACGACATGAAACTATTTAAAAATTGGGTAATACTGGTGCCTCACAACTTGGTTTTGATATTATGTGCTGGCTGCCACTGTTAGAGGTGGAATCATAGAAACTTCCTCGGGAGCTGCTCTTTCTTATGAAATTTTAATGTACCAATATATTACCATACTGATCTCTTCTTAAAAGTAGCTTTGATTCTTGGTACACAAAGAATCCTGTCAGTATTAAGCTGAGAGAACTTCTCCCTTTGCAAAGAAGAAAAGTTCTTTTGCGTATGTCCACCTAGCAGTTCTAATGTCTTCTGTGGGCTGCTGTCCTCCTCATTAAACTCCAGTTACTTAGAACTGAGTTCATTGGCAGTTAAACAATTGCCACTGTACCGGTGTGATATAGTTTGTGGTGTTGAGAACATTCAAACCTCCTATTACATGATATATCTAGATATTGTCTTTTGTAGGCATATAAGGCCGAAAATGGTGCTAGACTTAATGAGGGCTTGAAGTTTTTTTTCTGTTATTGTCCGCAATTGCCACGGCTGTTGAAGCAGGGGCTGTTATTACATATGCTAGCAAAGCAAAGATCGTGAAGGAAGTAGACTCTTGTTAGGAAGACCAGATTCAGGAGAATTCTGGGGTGTTTAAAGAATCGAGTTGTAACACGTGGTCTTCCATCACCTTGCACATTCAGAGTTGTTCATTGATTCCACTTGATAGATTACATTGAAGTAAGGAAAGGACTAAGAGTGTCTTTTACTTTTAATTCTGGATGAGTGTAAGGTCGGAGAGGTCTTTGATGTTTTCTCCTATAGTTTCTTTCCTGTCCTAAAATGCTTCCAGGTTCTCATAACAAAGCTTTTATCCTTCTTGATGCCATGTAAATGTAACACTATTTTCATAAATAGTGTGGCCTAGAAATGTAATCAAAGATGCAGTTTAGAGGGGGAGATTGGAGTGTTATGGTGCTGGTGCTGCTGAAAGTGCTTCAGTTCTAGGACTGCAACTGTAAATTACTCCTATGTAATTTCTGTCTTCTGTGCAGTGCAATTGATTTTTGGCAAGGATCAGGAAAGGATCAGGATGGCTGCACTGTTCTTGACCTTGCCTTTTCTTTTGGTCATAGCAACTTCCTCTTTGAGCTCCCATCAAAGAAGGGAGTCAGATCAACTTCATCTTTGTATAAATAATTCTGTTATAATTCGTGATAAGTTAATGGAAAGAAGGCTCTTAATTCTAGGGGAAAGAAAAAAGGATTTTTTTTATATACCCTTTTTTATTGCGGTTTTGCAAACACATAGACCTGGTCAGGAATAAAAGAAAAGATTGATTAAAATTATGTATTTGCAGGTTGGGGAATTTCTTCCCCAGTTTGCGATGCCTGGGGAGTGGAAGTGTTTTGTTTTGTTTTCAATTTAACCAGAATAGGCAGTCAAAGATTTTCCTTCAGATCAGTCTGTCTTGCAAAAGGTTGACTAGCTGTACATCAGGACATCTTTCCTTTTCTTTCTTACATGTTTCAACATCCGCACACTTGCATTCCAGTGGTGTTGCATTGCTCACGTTTTGTGGGAGGAAATAGTATCCAACAAAGGTTTATTTTAGAAACAAGTTGATGAAATGGTAATACTTCTGCAAGAGGAACTACCAGTCATGTCTGCCCATTTAAATTAAAATGTTTCTCTTAATGAAGTGATGGGTTAGCAAAAGTGGAGTGGGAAGAAAAAGAAATATGGCTATGAGTTGGACAGATACTTTCAGGAGTAATGTAATGTTTTTACAAGGTATACTGTAACTTGCAACTTTGAGCTAAAGCTCATACTTCAGATTACACAATCTCCTGTAGGTCTTGAAATTGCATCATGATAAGAAATGGTTTTCAGGTACAATGAAGTGCAGTTTAGTCATCCTAGATAGATAGAAGTGAGCTGTTTTATTGGTTAAGCTTACTTTGCTTTCAGTTTCTTCTAAATAAAGAACGTTAACCAAAAGAGCTCTTGATTCAGTTGGAGAAGAAACCTATGTCCTTAGCTCTGCAAAACACAGGAATTGCTTAAGACATACCTGTATTAAAAAATGATCAAGGGCTCATGTTCTTAACCGTTCCAATCAGTTAATTTGTTTAATTTCTACTGCAGAAATAGTAAGGAAGTAATGAAGTCCTGATAGGAAGAGGGGTGACTAATTGGACAAGTGACGGAAGAAGTACTAATAATGCCAATCCTATCTATTGGTAGACTCTCAGGTGAATTATTAAACTTGTGTAGTGGATATTTGCCTTCCATCAATTTTGTAATTCTTTATAGCTTTTAAAACTTTTTTAAACTGCCTGTTTGACTTGGGAAAGTCAGACATTCCATCTAAATACTTTTTGTTGTTGGAGTATTAATCATGTCTCACCTGAAAGGACAGAGAAGTTGAAATCCAAGTTACTGTGCTGTATTATCCTCTTTTCTCCTACTACTTGGTAAATGAAATGTTAGCAAATAGGGAGCATCAGTGCGGTATCAGACTGTGATTTTTATACTTTTGAATATTCCTAACTGTGGGACACAAAACAGATGTTACGTGGTAGTGGCAGGGTACAAGAACACCAAAAAATGCTCTTAGTATAAAAGGAAATCTCGTCTAAGATATAAATACAAATACAAGGTCTGGAAAATGGACAGAGAAATTGGACTGTAACCAATGATGATTTTGGGGTTGGAGTTGTTTGTTTGACCTATGATGACTGATGTCAGGGTTTCTTGGTTTTTGAGACCCTTGGATTTCTATTTCTTGTTTCTAAATTAAGGAAGTACTTAATTTATAAATTAAGTACCCTGTCCCGTTCTGTGGGTTTGATTGTGTGGAGGCAGTCTACTTTTTAAGAGGTAGGGAATTTTATCTGGTAGTACCATGTTGTAGTTGAAAAACAGTCATCAGGCTTCAAGCACAAGTGGGAAGTATCCACGACCAAAGAAACCTCCACAAGAAGACTTTAAAATGAAGTTGTGAGGAAGGTGTGAGTCCATTTATAACATGCCAGGGAAGATGCAGTATTAAACTGTGCTATTTTAATATAAGCTATTGCTCTCAGATTCTGAAGTATTTTGAGGCAGAGTTGTATTTTCTTCAGTTACAGATGTCCCCATAGAAAAATAGGGAAAACTAATTTATGTGGTCGTACTTATGACTGCAAGATACTGGTTTTAAGTAAAGAAATTTTAGTTTCTCTGTGTATTAGTGCATATTAGTATATGAGTTTAAAAATTACTTCAGCATAGTAGATTTTTATAATGCTTAACTTTTTAGTATTATGGAAACTTGAATGTTCAAATGTTAATTAGCCTCTAACTTTGCATAAGCTGTGTTGTAGGGATTTATTCTATTTTCTAATGGGAAAATTGGTGAGACAATAAGAAGAGCTTAATGAAATTTGATGCTTTTTATGGAAAAAGTTCAGTACTGCCCGACTAAGGTCTGTTGTGCATGTATATGAAGCTGTTAAAATGAAGATGTTGGTGTGCACAATCAGTGGAGAAAAGATCACTTAAATGTTCCACTGATGTAAATAGCTCGAGGGTTGTAATAAATTTCATTACTTCTCTGAAATAATTTTCCTCCTTGTTAGCCTTACATGTGGAGTAGGTAGTATTTTTCTACCTTAATGAATTCACATGCAACTGTTGCTTGCCTTTTCCTTCTGAAGGTGTGCTTCTCAAGTTTCCAGGAAAGCCTTTCTGTGGAAAGTTTCATTAATCACTTGAGATCATCATTAAGTGAGTTGGCTAAAAATAAAAGATTTATGTTCAGTACATTCATGGTACTTATATGTGTGTGCATACATATATGATGAAAAATAGGAAGTCCTGACATACATTTTCCTTTAAAATAAAAAAACCCTGCAAATTAATTTGAAGTACTCTAAGCTTCAGAATAATTGATAGTTTTTCTTTTCAATACTGAGAAATTACTATTTCCTACTCCTAGATTTTGTTAGAAGGAACTATGATGAGTATAATTCTATATCCTGTGTGTGATAGGACCAAAAGGGCACAAGGAATTATCTGTATAAAGTTTGGTAGTTTGTAGTTGATCTAGCATTAATTTTGGTGAGATGTAAAATATATTATTTTAAGAATATCTCAGATCATCTCTTGGTGGTCATTTTATTTTCACTTAACCTGGCAGCCTGTCACAAGTGAGATCTTTCAGGGATGCATACTGGGCCTCATGCTGTTCAAAATCTTCATAAGTGATTGATCTACATGATGGGATAGAAAGCATCCTCCCCAGGACTGCTGATGACACTGAAGTGGATGGTGGTGGCCACTTAAGAAGGGAGAGCCATCTTGCAGAGAGACCTGGACAGGCTGGAGCAGTGGTCAAGCAAGTTTAGCAAGTATGAAATTTCACAGACAAGTGCAAAGTCTTGCACTTGGAATAGCATAACCAAAGAGCCTGGTGCAGGCTTGGATCTGTGTGGCTGGGAAGCAGCCTTGCTGACCTGAGAGTCCTGGTGGACAGCAAGCTGGACTCATGTCAGTGGAGCACTGTTGCAGCAACAAAGGCAACTCAGATCAGGAGACATGATCGTCCCACTCAGTGCTGGTCAGGCTGCATCTGGAGTGCTGTGTCCCGGTCTGATTAAAAAAAGATACCAGTGGGCTAGAGAGGGTCTAAAGGAGGGTCGGAGATGATCAAAGGGCTGGAATATGTTCCTTTGTAAGGGAAGACTTAAGGAGTCTCCCTGAGGAAGAGAATGCTTGGTAGGACCTCATCACTGTATCCCAGTACTGAAAGGGCATCTGGTTGTCCCTATTGCTGTGTTTTCAAGATGTGATTAGAGAAGGTCCAAGCACTAATCTCATCTAGGCTCCTTTTGCCATGAAGGGTTGGACCAGATGACCTTTTGAGGTCCCTTCTATGGGGTTCCATATGGACTGTTCCATAGTTCTACATTTCTCAAGGTTTTAAGACAGTACCTCTGCTGTGAAAGCTGTTGGGTCTTCTCTGTCTTTTTCTAGCTTTAGCTTCAAAGCATCAGTGAACTTCTCGAATCTGTTTGCAGCAGTGCTAGTTAAGTGCACACACTAATTACATGTACTCTGTACAAATTGCTTTCTCAGCTGTAGCTATCAAGGTTCCATTTCTGAGGCAGCATTATGCAGGATGTGATGTGTATGCTGAGCTGTTCAGAGGTCATGTCTTTTGTTTTATAACACCAGATTTGGTCAGAATAGAAAAGAGACAAGGAGGAGAAAAAAATCTTTAAATCCAGTGGTGTGAAGAAATGGAGGAAATTCAGCCCCAGAACACAAACACAGCTAATCTAGCTTCTAAATGGACAAAAAGATAAAACTGCTGCTAAATAATTTCTTAAATGGCAAATTGCATCTTAAATTGCAGTTGTATCAGAATTTTAAGAAAAACAACAGGAAAAACAGTTCTTCTAGGGTTATTTTTGGTGAACTCTGGAGGGTAGGAAAAAAAAACAAACACAAACCAAGAGAAACAAACAGAAGAAACAACCAAAAAAAACCACAAAACAAACAAACAAAAAAACACACAAAAAAAAAAAACACACAAAAACCAAAACGACCTAAAACTATTCACAAGATTTAAACCAGAAAGAAGTTCAAACCATCAATTTTGCTTGGGGGGAAAAAAATCTCTACAAAGCTCAGCAAAAACTTAGAAAACGCTCAGGAACTTGTAGGAGTTTGTATGCAGTAGGTTTTGTCTCATGATGGCTTCAGTTCGGAGGTTGCTCAATTAGTATATAACTCTTGAAATTAAGAATTGCTGGGGAGTAATAGGGATCTAGCTCTTTTTCATGAGTATGGCAGTAGTACAGATAATTGAGATTATGAAAGATTGTTACTGTATATAGCCAAGCGTAGCCAAGCAACAGATAAGTTTTACTGCCGGAAGATACGCAGTTTCTTTGGCGTGAAGTCATTGCTTCAAGTGCACGTATCAATCTACTTTCAAAAAATAACAGGAGTAAATCTGGTGTCTTTGGGATGGAGCCCTAAGAATTAACCAAACAAAATAATTCCCAGACTATGCTCCAATTTTAAGTGTATCTTTTTCTTGAGAGATTATTGTTCTGTAATCAGATTTCAAAGTGCCAGGGATTCATTTTAGAATTTCCCATTTACAATTAAACATGTGTTAGGGGTGCTGTGTAGCAACAGTCCCCAGCTCAGCATCCATGGCGAGCGAGACTGCAGGCTTGCTGCAACAGCATCTTGTCCCTGTTTTGTAAATCAGCATCTCATGCAGCGAACTGCCCTGGTGCTAGATGTGATAGCGCTTGTACTTAACATCTGTGCCTTTTAAAACTTAACTTCCTTTTATGGTTTGGGCTCTTCCTCGTGAAGGGGCAGGTGCCATGATTAATAGCAGGAGAGGTATTAGATGAAATGAAAATGCATCAGAAAAACTCAGTGGAAAGGGCAAATCAAATTCCAGCTAGTGCTTTTGGTCTTTTCTCGGCTACAGTTACGGAAATCTATTGGCAACCTCTGTTTGCTGTTGACAAAAGCAGCTGCTCCAACATCTGTGCCAAAGTAAAAGAGGTTAAATCAGGGTATCCTTTAGTCATCCTTTCACCATCAGCTTTATGTTTGTATTTCAACTAGCTGGGAATACAGTTTGTTGGTTGTTGGCTCTTGACAGAACTGAAGATGTCAGCCACGTTTATCTTCTAAGACAAAGTTATGCCTTTTCCTTTCTATAGAAAGCAGCAAATGGGTAACATATGGAAGCTGTAATATCTTCTTGTGGGCTTTGCCATTCTTAAGACCTTGCTGTTGCTTCTGCCATAATTATCGATGGCTTTGGCATTTTGATCGTTAAAAGTTAAGATGATTTTGATATGCTCATGGTACTGAACAGTGTTTGGAACCAGAGTGAATCAGGTTGTAGGATCTGCAGAAGATTTGCAGTTGTTAAAATGAACTTCTATGTAGAAACAGCACGTGAGAATTTAGAACTACTCGACTTAACTGAATCTGAATTTTTTTTTCTCTTGTCTTCTGGACAGACAGGAACTTTCATATTGGTTTTCAGAAGGAATAACCTGTCTATTCATAGATGGATTTGTTTTGACTCGATGTTAATCTTCTTCTGCAATTTTATTTCCTTACAGCAATGAATACAAAAAAAGAGGTATAATCAATGATACAATAAGTGACAGTCATCTTTCAACTTGCATTCTTATTTATAAAAAAAAAGGCTTTTAAATGAAGGTGTTAAACTGAACTGTCATCCTCTCGAGAATAAATGGATTAAGAGGTTTTTAGTGAGCTACAATTATATAAAAGTTGAGGTTTGTCATGTCATAGTTCGATAGGTAGAGAAAGGGACAAAATTAAGAAAGGACCAGTTCAGGTGCTTCTCCTTTAAGTTCAGATCCGATGGAGCAAGAAAGAAAACTAAGCAATTGAATGGGATATGTTCTTGAAGCTGATCTACAGTGATTCAAAGAAGAGAGGAAATTCAAGGTTTTTTTATTTGCTCCAAATCATACAATGTGTTATCTTGACCAAAGCAAGTAAGGGGGGTTTTGAGTGTGTTTTACATGCTAACATTAGATGACAAGCCTTGCTTGTCTTCTCTGAAGACACTGTCTTAAGCATAGAGCTTTGCAGCATTGTAATATTTCAGGTGTGAAAGTGTGCGTGTCAGTTGCAGTTTTTGGTCCTTCTTATTTCTCTTGCCAAGCAAACAATTTTAAAAATGTGAATCAAAACGAAAGTTATAGGTCAGATTCCTTGGATTATTTCTGAGGGTTGGTAGTTTGGGATCTGTAAATGTGTACAAAGGTATACAAATACACTTCCTGCTGTTAGACCTTCCTTAAGGACAAGTGTTGTATTTTTGTTGTGTTTTTTTTCCTCCTTTTTCTATATGAAATTGCTTATCTGTAACTCAGAATCTAGTTAACCTTAGTAACAGGGTTAACTTTAACGGCAGTGTTTTGTTCGGATGCCACAGAAGATGTAACTGTTTTCTGCATGCCCTCCGAAGTCTCTGAGGCTAGGTAAATATTTTCAGCTCGGAAATGCCCATATATATGTGTATATACACAC
>VWZY01004500.1:109921-129553 GCA_013399075.1 Chloroceryle aenea | reverse complement strand
GCTACACCTGCTTTATGCACACAAGAGAACCCTGATGAGCATCAGCCTTCCCCTGATGCTGGAGGAAAACAACTGTTCCTCCTGACAGACACTTCAGGTAATACTACAATATTCTGCTTGCTGTCTTCCCCAAGGCCACAGCACAAAGGTATGGTGTGTGGACCTTGAAAGAAAAGTAGGCTAAGGAGTGATAGTTTTGAAATATGGGTGGTGTTGTTTCTATGTTTGTTTTCTTTCTGGGTTTTGTATGAAAAGCAGAAGTTAAGAAGCTATGGAGAGGCTGAAAGATAAATGTATTCAGGTCCATTTAAATGTAAAAGTTACCTTAAACTGGAAAACTAAGAATTTGCTATTTCAAATGTGAAAATAAGAACAATATCTTGCTATGATGACTTGGCTGAATGGATCAAAAAGGTATAAAACCATAAACTTCATTACTGAAACTATTTTGTATTAATATAATCTAGTCATTGGTATAAGCATTTTACAAAATATTAGTTTAAAGAGAGGATTGAAATAGTCTTCAAACTTTTCAACCATGTATGACAAAATTTCAAGCATATATGAAAAATCAGTGTTTAGAGGAATGTAATTTAGACATGCTTCCTGGAACATGGTGTTTACCACAAATCAAGAGAAAAGCATTTAATCAAAAAAGTTTTCCAGCAAACCTAGTTGGATGAAAAAGGAGACAAAAGATCTGTTAGGTTTCACTGTACAAGGTTGTATTTGATGAGTTATTATACTGCCTTTTATTTATTTATGGTACTAGCTAAAGATGATGTACTTGATGTTTTATTGCTTGAAGTTTTCTATAGCCTCATATATTTTAAAGTTCATTTTTTCCCCAAGATACTCTATATTAAGATTCTGGGATCACACAAACAGAGAAACACACGCAGCTATGTATTTATGCAAACACAGATTTAGAAATGGTTCTTTTCTTCTTTACTCTTTAACAAATTAAAAGAAACCTAAAGTGTTTTAAAAGTATTAGTGAATGAAGAAATCAGTGCACTTCCCTTTGAAGTAAAACGAGTAAATATTTTAGAAATGCTAAGAGAAGGATATATGTTTGTTTTATAAACTTTGTAGATTCACACAAATATTATTGTAAAGAACCCAGGTCTCCATCAACACTTTCTGTGAAGATGTCAGTTTCCTTTGTAAATTCAGCTATTTTCATATACTAGACAGGCATGTTCATATCTAAACCATCTACCTGTAGTCTGTAGTTACACTTACCTATAATGCAGCTACAGAAAGACTAAGTTTAAGGTAGATTCTCCAGTCATGTGTGAATCATGCTTCATAATTTATCAATATCCTACACAGGGCAGGAAAATACAGTTGTAGTGTCCACAAAAGAATAGATGATGGCTATATTGAGTACAGACCATGTCCTTAAAAAAAGGTCTAAATTAAACCATAGTTAATATTCAGTATTCTTTATATCTTCAGTATTCTTTATATCTTTAGTGGTCTTCCTCTTAGTTTCTGCTGCTTATAAACATCTTTCAAATTTGTCTCACTCTGCCAGTCAAACTTCTATAAAGTAAGTTTTTGCAGCAGAGATGAGATCATTTAGAACTGACTTGCTGTTCTCTGAATTGAATTAATAGTTTGGTTTTTTTTCCTACTCTTCAGACCTTTAAAAGAATACATTTTGAGGGGCTAATCCAAAACATAATCTCAAAAAGCAACTGGAATGAGCAGCTAAACATTGTCTCCTTGGTTACCCCCAGGCTGGAGTAACTATCTTAAAAGACTGCACTAGAAAAGGGTATTTCATACACTGCCTGTTGGCTTTAGCTCATCTCTTTAATAAGGTTGTAATATGAGGTTTTTGAAAGTTTTAAACCTGAAACATTGGAAATGTTCTCCTGATAATAAGGAGCTGTTATCACTCTGCTAAATCTTAAACTGTATTTTCAACTGCAACAGGAAAACAACCTGTCAGAGTAACACCTGAGGCAGTAAAGGACAACATATCAAACACTTGCTTATCATGTGCTCCAATGTCTCCTGGAATAACAGACACAGTGTATAATAGGTGGGAAGAAAACAGAAAAACCTGTAAAACTGGAGTTTGTCTTGACCTCTTTTCATTAGCACATGACATTTCCATTCCTTGGTCTGTCCTCTTCTGATGCCCTTCAGAGATTTTGCTGACAGGGCATAAAAAAAAAGACTCAGTGAAAAATACTGACAAGGGATATTGCTCCAATATAGTTTGTACTGAAAAGGAAAACTGTTAGATAGGTAGGAGATGGGAGAATAATCCATATTAGTGTTTTCCCTAGTCAGCATAGACTGTGAATCCCTCTTCCCTGTACCATATGACCACTTCATAAGTCACCTCATTAATTCATGTGTATCTGCCTAGGCCATAACATGCTTCCTTTACTATCAGAAAATGAATAGGAGATTATCCTTGTTTGGAAAGGGAGAAAACTTTGAAGACTTAGAAAGTGACTGCTCTAAGTACATAGTTTGTATGTGTCCTGGGTTGAGTAAGAGCAGAACTAATTCTGTTCAGTGATTTTACTTTTCAGCTAGGTTGTTGTAACTGCACTGTCTGAAGTTAGCAGCCTGTTTTCACAGGCTTGTCTGGTTCTGCAAGTGATAACACCCCATGTTTGGAGTTAGTACCAAGGCCACTGCTGGATCTTCTGCAACACATTGCTGGGTGCAGAAAGTAAAAGGCAGTACCTTCAGGGAGAAGCAGGCAGGACAGGTGACCCCAAACTGACCAGCCAGGGACCCCATCCCATAGACTGCATATCCAGTATAACACTGAGGGGTCAGGAGGGTCAAGTTCTGCTCGTCTTGGTCTTTCTTCCAGCTTTTTCCTCACTTCTACAATGGCTGGCATCTGAGGGAGACTCTGTTCTGCCTTTGATCCTGATCTCTGTGTTCCTGAATCCAGTACCAGGATCCATCTCCTTAACGTTGTTCCTATCTGTCACTGTCCCCAGTCTGGGACTCTCCTGGTGCCTGCTCCACAGCATCAGTGGTGACGGTGACATAACTGCCATCAAAGGGGACTGGGTTTGATCCTGGTTTTGTACATCTCTCTCTATATTCCATTTTTATTATTACTCTTATTTTCATTTTCATTCAAGCTGTTCTAGTTTCCTTCCCTAATCACACAATCTCTCTCCCTTATTCCCTTCCCCTTTGGAGAGGGAGGAGGGTTAACAGAGAGCATCTGGTTTAGGTCTAGCGGGCTGCCCCGACCCTAAACCCTGACAGTATGAAGCTGCCTTGGCTG
Source organism: Chloroceryle aenea (assembly GCA_013399075.1). Taxonomy (NCBI): domain Eukaryota; kingdom Metazoa; phylum Chordata; class Aves; order Coraciiformes; family Cerylidae; genus Chloroceryle; species Chloroceryle aenea. The sequence continues at coordinate 126,279 of VWZY01004500.1, read as the reverse complement.
TGTCATTTCTCCAGAGTAAGAACAGTGCTAAGCAGTGAGACCAAGCACTGGGCAACTGATCTCCACACTGCTTTTATACCCTGCTATATCAAACAGAAACAGCCAATAGCTCCTGAGGCCAAGAGGCAGACTATGTCCAGACTGCATGCATTGCACTTGGCCTCCTGTGCTGTGTAAGATGCTCCTGGAACTGTAGTATATAATAATTATTTTCTCTGTGTTTTCATTCTAGGATCTGTTGGATGAAGGCACCAAGGGTGAGTGACATTTCTTCATATCATGCACTGATAATGATTTAAGGTAGCTGAGATTCTCCCCTTTTGTCTGGGCATCATCTCAGAAATGGCTTTTGGCAAAAGTCAGGGAAGGAAACATGCCAGCAGTTAATGTAGTGGGAGGGCTGAGGCAGGGGAGCAATTGGAGCAGTGTCCTGATTCTGTTCAGCGTAGTGGTATGAACAGGGTATGAACAGTCTGTGGGTCCACGTCAGTGTGCTGAAGGTTAAACAGGCCTGTGATGCTTTAAATGTGAAGGACAAGACATGCTGTTTTCCTGGGTGAGATTTTCCAGGACAAAATGCAGGACCCTGACATGCAAGTTGCCATTCTACATTGTTTTCTCTGTTGTCACCCAACAAAGCAACTTCTCATCTCTGTTGGAGTCAGAGTAGCAACCACCCTTCTTTAGGAAGTCTCCCACATTTTATTCCTGAATATATAGTCTTTTTGTCTTGAATGAATTCACTAATAATCTAAAAATGTATATGATCGTTAGCTTACAATAATCAAAGGCTAGGTTTGTGGAGACCTGTGTCAGAACTGAACCATTCCAGCTGGAGTTTTCTGTGCCACGTATTTTCCCAGTGGTGACCCAGGCAGTTTCTGGAAAAGTTTTTCTAGAATTCAGCAGTGTTTTCCCTTTGAAAAGTTTCTGGTGGTAATAAGCAGAAGTATTTATTTACTGTGTTATTTACTTCTGCCAGTGAATAGTCAGGAAGGATAGATGTGAATAATATGAAGTATTTGACTGATAATATAAAAAGAACTTGAGGAATTTTCCTTGAATTGTGAGTCTTGATAGCTAGGTCTATTTATATTTGATACTGTGTTAAAAGTCTACTGAGAAAGAGACCACTCCTTGGTATTCTTTGCTTCAATATGAGTGAAATTTTGCAGGGGAATTGTATACCTGAGTACACACGAATATTTGCTGGGTCTTGAATTGAAAAAAATAAGTATTCCTTGCAGTTTGTGGGTATTGTTTCTACTGTTGTTGAGTTGGTTTCCATATCAGATTTGGAAGTTAATCAGATCAAGAACATTGGTGGTGAAATAACAAAATGTTTCCTTGAACACACAGGGTATGGTTTAGATGAATGTGGATAATACTTGGTGTAAAGTTAATTTTGCAACAAAAATCTCCAGCAGAAAATGCTGTACCTGATGTTTTTTGTCATCATCCGTGTAGCTGCTTGTGTAACTGTGAAGTTTGAAAATGTGAAATGAAGTTGGTGTTGTAGGACACATCAGGGTCAGATTGCATTTTATGACCTTTATGGAATAGAGTAATATACTGCTACTTCAACTGCACTGGTTTATCTTGTATTTTATTTCTGGAAATCAAATAATACTACTTCCTTGTTTCTGACAGGTGATGTTAGAATACACCATGTTTTGCATAATGAGTAGCTATCACTGATTTCTTAGTTGACTATGAGAGGCAGGACTGTGCTTGCCTTCTATGCACCTACTTCCCAGAAAAAATTGGCTGGGGAAGGAAAGGAATAGATTTTATTATTTTATTTGATAGCACCCCTACCCCTTTTTGTGCCCAAAAGTCATTTTCATTTGCAATGAGCAGTTTCTGTTACATGGTACGGTTCCAGCTGAGTTCCTTTCCTAGTCCAGTGTGCAGCAGCAGCCAATGTATAAGGAAATAGGATTTAGTGAAAGAGGCAGATTTGGTAAGACAATATTTTTCCTCTGTGGTCTTTGTGATACATAAGTCTTGTCAGTTTGCCATTTGCTACCTTTGCTTTATGATTTTTTTTCCCTTTTTTCTTCTTCGGTACCTATGCTATCATTATCATCCTAGCTGAATGGCTCTTACTGCAAAGGAAGGTCAGAAGGGAGAGCTGTGTGTTGCTGCAGTGCTCTGCTTTTGTCTAGATGACAGGGAAAAAAAAATCAGTAGAGAAAAAAGTATTTTTACTGTGGTTTTGGGTATTACAATACAGTTAAGACATCTTCTGTATAATCTTACTTCCAGTCACTGATTGCTTAATGGCTATTGCTAAATGTCAAACACAGTCATGGATTACCTTGTTATAAATCCTCTCATAATTCAAGAAAGATACCCCACATTTGTAGCATGAAATGCTCCACTATCAGTAGCTGGAGGAGACTTTAGCAATCTCAAGCTCCCTGTACCCAAAGGAGACTATTTAACCTGTCAGAACAGTCAAGCAAAAAGCCCATCCCTGTCACTAAGGTTCTAAGATTAGCTCAGAATTTGAGCTGTTGGCTAGATATACTTGTTATTTATCATACAGTTTGACTGCAGCCATGAAATAAATTGCATAAACAAGTTCAATGGAATTAAATAATTTATCTCAAGCCAGGAACAATTTCCAGTGTTGCTGTAAATTCAGTTTTGCAAGAAATGTCTTTTGCTTAATCACAGAAATTTGCAGCAAAATAGTTATTACTTTCTGCTCGTTGTAAATAATAAGTTATGGAGACATTTAATAGTAAAATATGGAGGAACATTATTTACATAACATGTAGTCAAAGAGAGCAGCTCTCAAAAAAATACTGTGGGCAAAATCAGAGGCAAAGGCAGCCAGTGAGGCTCTTGTTCATCCTCATATATGTAAGTTGTTTTGACTTTGTCTTTAGATTATTTAATTAACACTTTCAGTGAGTTAGTCACAACCAAAACATGTCACTGGATGTGATCTGAAGTTGAAAACTGTCTCTGTATCAAACTGCTTTCCGCTTAAAGATTTTGACGTGGACAAATTTGAACCGAGTCCCCACTTAGCTCCTGGGACATGTCATTTTGCAACTTTGCAGCCTGTTAAGCTCACAGAATTGGAAACAGACAGAGAGAAATAATGTGGAAAGGATGACAGAACATCAAGTGTAAATATAAACAATCTCAAGGCTCCCAAAGGCATTAGGAGATGTGAACTTACTAACCATCTGAGTTAATCAAATGTTCAATTTAAGGAGCAGAACAGGACTGAATACATTTTTCACCTCTGTTTAACTAAAATGGTTACCCAACTTTAATGAGACATCCATGTGAATAGCTGATAAAGCCATGGGATGGTGTAGAATAATACACCAATATCCATAAAATGCTGCAGCCCACTGTGAACTGAAGTACATTTCAAAAAGCTGTGACACATAAATCCTGCAGATGTGGCTTAAACTCACTACCACGGGTTGAAAACTTCTCACCCAGAGCCTATAAAAAAGGACAACCTATCCCATTCTTTTTTTCTTTTTTTTTTTTTTTTTTGGTTTTCTTCTGTGCACTTCAGTTCTATTCAGTTAAATACCAGATATTGGAGTCAACCTCAAGAGTTATTGCTTGGTCTCTATTTTATATACACCGAGCTCCTTGCAGTGGGAGCTTTTTCAATGCAAGGATTGGAAGACATATTCCATTTTGTATACATTTGCACATTCCACCATTTTCTTATTACTCTTTTGCATTAAACCTTATTTATGTAACCAACGAGAGATAAAAGCAGTCATTTCTGTTGTTAAGTAGGCACTGAAAACCACCACTCATTATCTATAATAGCACCTTGCACACAACTTGAGAACATTACCTGTGTGCAGTATCACATTTGTCTCACAGGTCTGCATTTATAAACAATGAAAGTCTGAATCAAGGCTGGGCAGCACTGCAGACAGCCAAAATGATTTTTTTAGCATTTATTGTCATTATTGCAATTTATCTCCTTGCAGGGCTTCGGAGTGGGAAGTTAGTCTAGCTTACCAAAAACCTCTTCTGTTATACACAAAACTGCTTTGGTCTTCATTGATCCCCATGAGTAAATCCCAAAGGCCTGGTAATTTTTTATTCCATTCAAAAGCTACTGCAAATAATTTCTTTTACCATTTAAAGCACTGAAAAATATTGACCTAAACTAGCTTGGCTTTTTTACCCCTAATGTCCCTCCTTCTGTAAGTGCTTCCAAACAGCTCTTCCATAAATGTCCCTTCTGTGATGCTGTTCAATTTCACAGTGAAATACAGTCTTTAGAAAAAGTCCCAGGTATTTATTAAAATTTAAACCCAACTATATATTTATATTTGTACTTAGATAAATACCAATAGAAATTGAGATTTCTGCAGGCATGACTCTGTAGCAGCTGTTGAGATTCTGACATTTGTTTAATTTTTCACTGGAATGAAAAAAAAACAAATTCCAGGGGAAAACTCCTGTGCTGCAGGAAGACTTTTAGGCTTGTTACTCCTGGGCAAAGTTACTCCCCCAGCTGAAACACCCCACCACACACACACGGTTTTGTGTATTTATAAATTGAGGCATCTAAAACATACAGAGCTTTTGAAACAAAAGCAACACTTTAATGAAAACATTTTTTGCAGTCTTCTTGCCTGTACTGATAAAGGATCAATACCAAATTCAATATAAGATTTCATTTCTTCTGCAGGCAAATTATTCACGTTAGTTTTAGCAAGTGAAGAAACAAAAGTGAAACCTCGTGACTGGAGAAATGCAATTCAGAAAAACCTTCTTTGCTTAAATCTTGTACTGAATTGATGTTTGTGCCAAGGAGGGCAGATTAAAATTGAGAAGTGAAGGGTTGACAATGTGTCTTTAAATTGACTCATACTCTTTCAGTGGCAGATCAATGAACTGTATATTAAGAACACAGCCCTTTAGTGCAAAAGAACGTTAACTGTGCATGGACGTGGTGGAGTTTATTGCATGACAACTCAAAGGCACTGGATCTTGGGAAAAGAAATGCATCTCATAAATACTGTGTAATTGCAAGTGTGCTGGAGTCTATTCTGAAGTTAAAGGTGTCACAAACAAAACCACTTTGTTCACCATCACACTGGTTGGGGGTTTTTTGCTTCATATTCTAAACACTGTATGGCTTCTCTGGCATTTTCAGCAGTTTATCTCCTCTGTCTCCCCTATCAGATTGATTCAGTGTCAGTGTTATTATGCCACAGTAAACATTGTGAATTTAAATTGTTGCGTTCATTCACATTTAAGCTCCCGAGAAATTGCTGAAGTAGTACCTTTAAAAATATAAATGTCTTTTTTTCATCAGTTTGGGCTTTTTGTTCTCATTATAGCACAACATTCCTCATTAAGATAACTCAGGAAGAACAAAAGCTCCACAAAATCTCCATTGCCTGTTCTGTCACAGGAGGCTGTATTTAACAAGGCAGATGGTGTTCCCCCGATTCAGAAGGTCTAATAAATATGATTTCTGTCATATTAGAATGACATCATCAGGTAGACTGGATCTGTCATACAGAAAATAGAGGTGCCTAATATCTACTTCTGTGCAATTATCCTTTCCCCAGTGAAGTTCTGTGGATTTGAGTAAGAAATAAATGTTCTGTAATGTGAATAACACCTGCCTGATCACCTGATGAAGAAGACTGCTCTTGTAGAAAGATCTGACCAACAGTAATTTTCAGTTATTTAAAAACTGCATCATGAAAGGAAAACCAAATCAAACCAAAACACAAGCCAAATGAATGTTGAAAGTGATAGCTGTAGGTATTTTTCTGATAAGGGAAATAAAATTGCTCAGAATAGTGCTGTCACATTTTCTGCTTTGATTGAAGTAGACTTAGCACATTAATTAGCCAACAGGGAAATCTCAAAATTGAAGCTTAGAATTAAAAATAAACACTTTTTGCAGTAGCTTGATATGTTTTCTGATGAAGTATCACCCTCCAAAAATCTGTATTTAGAATGGTTTGCTAGGCTGCTTACCTCTGAGCTGAAGACCTTCCAGTGAAGAGCTAAAACACCAGGAAGACTTGGGCAGACTGATTTTAAATAGGGCTGTGTTTGTGGGGAAATAGTTGAGTTTTTACAGATTCCCGTGGAAGACCTTTCTGTTGGAAGCTTCCAGTGAGCTGTACTCCAAGCTTCCTTTTGAATGGGAAATACTCTCTTGTGTTTCCACTACTGGAACTTGAGGGTTGGTTCCTGGGTCTACAGTGTTGATAATTTTTCTCAGGTAGCTGATAGTTCCATAAAAACCATTACTCATGAAATTGCAGGAGGAGGTAAACTACCAAGAAGGCAGGTCCCACTGACACATAGTGTCAGGAAGCTGAAAAAAAGGAAAAGGATACCACTTTCTTTTCCTTAAATATAGGTTTTGTTGAGTTAACATCCTAACTACACAGGTACATTTTTAGCATGTCAGAGTCCTCTCTTCTGGCTTGTGCTGTCCCATGGGAAGGATTAGAACATCTTCTGGGATAAGCATGTTTGTTTGTTGGGTTTTTTTTTGTAATAAAATGCAGTGCCTCTGGAAAACCTTCTTAGCACATATTAATTAGCCAACAGGCATTCTGGGTTATGAAGACTAGTCCTGTATTCTAACCAGGGCTGCACTTCTGCAAATGCCTCCATCTGCACAGCTCCACCATGTGCTTTGCACTGCCTGGGCTGGGCTTCTCTGCTCAGTGAGGTCATGCACTGAGCTGGCAGAGAAGTAATCTTACCCCCTCAGAATGTTTTTTGTTCATTTAAGGACCTGAAAAGCTCACCAAAGGATCAGCCAAGCAGCAGAACTCAGGAAAGAAAGGAGGAGGAACCATCTCTTCTGGCAGAAGCCAGTTATTAGATTGGTTCAGGCATCTTGAAAAATAAAATCAGCTAAAGTCAACACAATCTGATGCTGTTTTCAAGGAAATATTTCAGCCCTCTTTTCTGCCACTGGCGGGATGCCTATATTTATCAGTTCTTCTGCCTAAGTGAGGATCCACAGAACCACACAGTAGATCTTCTGGAAAACATACACTTTAAGCCAATTGTGAACTTTAGAACAAATTATTTGATTTTTACCAGGATTATTTTGCTAACAAAATTCACAACATAGCTGCACAAACATATGTGCCAATAAAAATGAGATGATGTTGTGAGAAATGTCTAGGAAGAACTTCCTTGGCAGCAGGTCTAATTTATGCTGTGCTAGTCTAAACTGCAGTTCTAAGCATAAAACTAAAAGGGCTATTGCAGCCATTAGACCATTTAAAGAAGATATTCTTAAACAGGAGGAGAGCTACATGTATAATATTGCAGTGTTTTGTCCCATTCAACTTGAGAAAGAAGTTGCAGGAATAGTGGGGGCAAAGAAAGACGTTCTGAGAATCATTAAAGAACGAGGAAGCATCATAATTCTTATGTGACCAAGTGAACTCAATCTCTTATTTTAAGTAAAAAGAAGGTAAAAGATTACTTGATGATAGTCTGCATGCATCACACATAAATTCATGGCTTTTCTTAACTTTTAAGCATTTTAATCTCAATATTCTCTTAAAATACTGAGATTAAATATATTAAAATATAGTCTCTTTTACTTGTGCATACAGAGCAGTGTCAAATTGATTGTTTTGTTGATATTAATTTGTCTTGGATAACTCAGTTCCTTATCTGTATATAGAATAGTTCCTTATTTGTGTAGTTAAAATTTATCTCTATGATTGGATTTACTTGTGAGATCATTGTTTATTAGCAACAAAAACAATCTTAAATTGTTTCAATCTCTTCAGCAATAAGCTGAGGCCTAACTTGTTAAATGGAGTCTTGGCATGAGAAATAAATAAAATACTTTCCAGTCACATATTTTTCTTACATTTAAATAAAGATGTTAGAGAAGTAAAGCACACAGCACAAATAATTAACAATAATAATAATAAAATAAAAAAGAATAATGTAGGAATCTTTCATGAGGAAGAAGAGTATCAAAGATGCTACTTTCTTATCTTTCATCACTTGATGATTATAAATATTATTATTATTTCACCCTTGATTATCCTCACTGATATGCAAACCTGTGTTTTGTATCATCCCAAACTGTATCTCCACATCTTTTAACAATAGAAGGGAATGTTTCTGCCCCATCAGCTCTAAGTAATTGCCATGGCACAATATACAGGTGTTCATCATCCTTGCATTGTCATTAAATATCACTCACATATGCTTCATGATTTCCAACAATTTAATAACAGCCATGTCTTTCAGATTTTGTATAATACCAAACAAAATACAGAATGCTAAAACAATCTGGATTTCTAGACTGGGAAATAATTCCAGACTATTCATTACATCTGGAGTTGCCAAGGAAAGTCTAATTCTTCTCTTTAATATTTTCAATGTCTGCCATTGAACAAAAGATTAAGTACAAGTTAATGAAAGTGACCATTTAATTAGTAGCAAATGGAACATGAGATATTATTCTCAGCATATTTAAAAAATATAATTGTAAGCATTCCTGAAATCCAATAACAACGAGTTTCCCATATCCTAAGGTTACCTCTACATACATTATGGGTTTATTTATTTTGCAGGTTTATTTTCTACAGAATATTAAGAGGAATATTGCACTATATTGTCCTTTTAAAATGAAGGATTGCTGGGAAAGAGATGCATATGTCAATAACTGAAAGTATTGAATTGAAAAACTTTCTTTAAGTGCAGGTGGAGAAAATAAAACTGAAATGAGATCATAAATTGGTGTAATAGTCACAGTGGAGAAAGAGCAATTCATACACCAAAGCGTAGCAGGAAACAAGTAAGATTAGGTTGGTTGTTTATGAGTTTCATTGCTTTTAAAAACTAGACTAAGGACTCAGAAAATAGTTTTCTTTGTGGACTTAAAATGCAATTTAATTTAATGAACACTTCTTCATTAAAAAACATTTTCTACTCAGAGTAACTAACCCAAAATTTGAAACTATGGAGTTTCCTTGAGAGTCTTAATTGATAAAGATTGGGGAAGCTGTGATTTGTCATCATCCTGGGGGCTAATATGGACGTTAGGAATGCTAGGATCTGCATTCCCATCAGGTGATACCACCCGAGAGAAGGTGTTAAGATGGAAGAAATAGGAAGCTGCCTGAAAGTTAGGATTTTTCTTGTTTCTTTGTAGTATTGCCCAAAGACCAATGCATGGGGCATTGTGAGTCAAATCTTTCTTAGCCCCTTCTAGAAAAGCCTTTAAAAGAAGATATAGCATAAAAGTTGAAAAAAAAGAGATGTGTTAAGCAGTACTACTTTTGAAGAAAATGCCTATCACATCCAAGGACTTCAAAAATTCAGAATAGGTTTGGATCGAGCAATTCAAAGCTTCCTCCTTCTTAACCTGACAACCCAATGCAGTAGCTCTTCTCCTGTCACAGGCACCACATTGAGGGGATAATATCTGTTATTAACTGTTTAGGATAGGAGACACTGCACAGACCAGACTCTGGTTATTGCACGTGGTACCCTTCCTTTTCTTAACAGTGACATGAGGCAGGGGAAAGAAAACCAACAACAGTCACATAATCATCAGCAAGCCTGGGGGAAAAATGGAGAGGGAAGCGAGGCAGACACTGTTCCTTTGGATCTTAGTTTCCTTGGGTCGTGCTCTTTCCTTGTCCTTCAGATCCTTTACTCTGCTTTACTCTTCTCCAGGATGCACTATATCAAGACATAAGGCATTTGCCTGTACATCTAATAACACAAACTTGTTTTACCTGTACTAAAAACCTCTCAGGACCACCTGTTCATGGACATTCTTAAAACACTCTTAGAGTGCAGGGCAGAATTAGTCTTTTCCCAAAGTGCAGTTGTGGACAGAACATTCTTTTAAAATATCTCCAGAAGTGGTGACAGCAACTGCATTTCATGTAATAGCCTAGGCTAGAGCACTCACTCAGGAAATGATTTATGTGGTTTTAATTCCTTTTACTTCCTGAGGAAATTCAAACTTCTACCATCCAGCAGCCCACAAAATGTTCTTAATATGGGGTTACCTTGAGGTTAAAGCACTCACCTTGAGGACTCAAGAGACAGAAAGCAGGCTTCATGAGTTGAAGTTCCTGTTGGGGGGACTCTTCCTGTATTAAATTTTCAGCAGACATGGGTGAAACGTGTGTACTAAAATTAAATTAAACATTCAGTGGTCCACAGAAAGGTGATTAAATATTCATTAGACAGATGGAGAGAACTTCTGCAAGACTAAGTATGACAGTCACCTGTTGTGAGGCTGCATTTGTAAGGAGCAAAACATAACTTCTTTCTGTTCCCAGGATAAGTGTCCTAGTACCTAATATCTTTTTTGGATGTTGATTCTCTGGAACAGTAGTACTATATAATAAACAAAACCAGCAGGAAATCTTTTCTGAAGGAAAATCTCTGTCAGACAGCAACAGGTATGGGCTGCTTCAGAGAGGAAGGTGAGCCAGGAGGTGAAGGATGAGCTAGGCAAGCCTGGCACAGTGAATCTGCAGCAGAGCCCAGGAAAGGACCGGGGTGGAAGACTGGAGCTTGAATACAGTTATGCCGTGCCTTGCCTTGTGGTGGCTGATCCTACCCTCACCGTGTGGGCTTGACTTTCTGGCTTGGCTTCATGCATGATTCAACTCTACAGACTCACTTGCCTATTCCTGGTCTGCATTTGACCCTGGTCACCACAGCCACCACTGATCCTGCTCTGCCTTCCTTGCTGGACGTGGTGGGATGGTGTCCCTTTGTGGCTGCCCACCTCTCCTCCCGGGAGCAGCCCTCTCCTGCTGCTCCCCAGCAGTAAGCTCAGGGCCCAGGCAGCATCAGGTGATCTTTGCATGTAATGCCAAATGAATTCCAGGGAAAGGATAATAGCACTAAAATAATTTTCAAGAATACTGAATACTCATACAATCACGTGTTCAAGTATTGAACTGTTCACAGATGATTTGATCTATGCAGAAAAGCTTTCCTGGGTTCTTCTCATGGGTGCTGTGGCACTGGTCCACCTCTTGGTAGAATGAGCTACAACTTCATGTGACAGCTGAACTTAGTGATGCTTGTGACCTTGCTATGTCTAGAAATGATGTTTTTTTTCAGAGAAGGCTTAATTGTGTTGTCTTATCTATCAACAAAGCTGAAAATCAAAATCAGGTTTTGACCAGTATAGTGGCTTAAGCCGTGTAGAGATATGAAGATGTATCTTTAAAAGAAAATTCAATTTTTGAATATATGTGAATTCCTTAATTCATAAAGCAAGTAAAACCTGTTTTCCCCACAAAAATATAAAAGGAAAAATGTAAAACCAATCCTACTACAGACTGAAGTGGAAAGAACAGTTATATAGCTAATTTTTGTTTCTGGCTGTAATTATGCAAGGCGTAATTCATGTAGTCATCAGTGTGTGTGAAAACATGGAATCAGAACAACTCTAAGGTCAGTCCCAGAAAGGAGATGGAGAACAATAATTGAGAAAGGGATCAAGCTCAGTTCAGAAAGTCTGGGCAGACTCTCCCTTGCCCTGCCTGACACCCAGGTTTTTCTCATGTGTCTAGAAGTAAGATACCGGTCATAACTAAACCCAAATACATTTACAAGTGGAACTGGAGACTTCTGAGAGCTAAGATACATGAATGGTGGCCAAGAATGAACATAAAATGAGGACTGGCCTGGCAGATATCTCTGCCATAGATTAAGAGATGATTAAAGCCACCAGATGAGATGATCAATGTGGCAAAGGCCAGAGTTATCTCTAAGTAGTGTGGTAAGAACTGAACACTTGAAAAATTCCCCTCCATAGACAGACATATTTTTAATGATCTCTTAAATTCAAAATTCTGGTAAGTGTACCTCATTTCCTTTCTTTGTAAGTATTATGGTAATATATTAGTAACTAAACCCAGAAAACATTGCAACAGGGGGCAAGTCAAAACTAGTTTCACAATCACCGAAGAGCCAAAGCTTCAGTATTATGCAGTACTGTGAATTGCACATTATCTCTACAATAGTGCTGGTTTGTGATGCTCCTTCTTCTTGATTAAAGGTCAAGCTTTCTATAGCTTTAGTGAACATGACAGTTCAGAATGATTATTAAGTTCTACTGATAGCACTTCTAAAAGCATTCCCACAGAAATACACTGCAGCAGCAGCAGCATGACAACTGAGACCGTGCCCCTCCGAGATGTGAATCAATGAACCTCTCTCCTGTTTTCTTATTAACCATAATGACTACAGAGGTCAAAGTTCCCTTAACTTCAGTGAAGCCCATTGAAAAATCCTAAGGGGAAAATACAGGGAAGTCCTGTGATATGAAAATTTTGTTCATTCATATTAATTCACACAGCCATTCACATCCATGCACAAGTAGCACTCCTGCTCGAATCAGTAAGATCTGGCTGAATAAAAGAGGGTAGATAAGAGGGTAGGATTTGAATTTAGTCTCATCTCAGCTGGAGTCTTTATAAGCCCTATGAAGATTGCCTATAGGATGCAAACAGCAATTACAAATCAGAAGGAGTCATTGCACTATGCTTTGTTGTTCTGAATATCTCTCAAACTTATATGGTTTCTATGATCATACTCCTGTACCTGTGCTTCAGGAGCCATGGCTGAGATCTGACTGTAAGACAGTCATTAATGACTCATTCCTAGTATTTTAGATATCAGAATCAGCCATTTTTTCTTCATTATTATCTGCCTAAAGTGTTATCAATATTTTATGTCCTTGCTTTATCCTGTAGCACCTCTAAGTTATGGGAAAAAAAAACCCACAAGGCAAAATACAAAGGCAAAACCCAAGGAAAAATACATTCTTTTGAAATATTTTAGAAAACCTTCCTTAATTAGATAAGTACAGGCAAAGTACATCTGGAAATACCAATAAAAAGAGAATTGGCTCAATAGTGTGAGGAATTTGAAGAGGCAACAAAAAAATCACGAAATAGAATAGAATCTGTTTCTGGAGACTAGAGATCGGGAGTAAGAAAAAGAGTAATAATCCTTATTTTCTTAATATTTAAGACTTCCAAAAATACTTGGTTTAGTGCTATAACACTGTTAAAATAGAAATATTCAATACAGGTGAGTAGAGAAGATTCATATTAACCAGGGCTACACTGCTGACCCTCAATGCCAACAGGACAGAGCTGAAGATTTTTATCTTTGGTGTAGTGCATCTAAAGCTGAGCTGCTTATTGTAGTTGAAACTGGAAAGAAAATCCTTCACACCTTGTAAAATCTTGTACAACCACCCAACGCTGCTGCAGTGTTTTGGTCTTCATTTGTTTTAAAGGTCTATTCTCCAACACCACTATTTCTCTCCTTGCCCTGAATTGAAACAAATCTAAATGACCCTGCTACAAGATCAGATTAATTTGGTGCATTAAGTATTCATGGTCCTGATCTACTTAATATCAGAATAAAGAATGAGAGCTTCAGAGGCAGCAGGTGCTTAGCCACCATTGCCTTCTCTGAAGTTCTCCACCCTGCAGCTGCAGGTTTCTTTTTCCTCCTTGGGGTTGATTACTGATGTTATTATGATGAAGATAATGCTTGCTCCAGGGATAGCACTCAGCAACACCATAAATACAGCTTTCTACACATGAAGACAGCATTTTTCCCAAACTGCTAACAAATATAATCTAGTCTTCTAAAATTAGCATCCTGATTAGATGAAAATCAAGGCAGGAGTGAGCATTTCAGTGACATTTGTTAGTTTTTAAACTCTCTTCAGTTTAATGTGCTTGAACAAGATGCAGAGCTGCCACAGTGCAGTCCTCATGTTACCCACTGTATCTAGATATCCTTCCCTGCATGGCTGGTGCAGTCTCATGGGAAGAAATGTCCAGGTAACTGCTGGCCCCTGTCATAGCCTCTATTTTACATATATATACCGTTTTTTGTTTGTTTTTTTTCTTATTTGTAACATGAGGAAACATACGTTTATTTTCTACATTTTTTCCTTTGAATCCTACCATAAGGGAGAAGTATTTTGGAACTGTCCTTCTTTTTTTGGAACAAATCACTTTGAGACATAGTGGAACAAAGGAAGTTCTCTTTCCTTCTTCATGCAGGCTCAGAGGTGGTAAATTCATCTGCCTTTTCTATGACTGATGTCAGGCATCCAGGAAAATCTGGAGCAAACACACTAGGAAGATGTAACATAGCAAGTACTATCACTCTTTATACTTCTGATACAAATTTTCATACCAAAAAAAGTGTTTATCAGTAGGAGGAATTATCTTTACCAGCACTAACATAGTGACAGCTATGCACAACTCTAATGTCTTAGTTTATGACAAGCTAAGAAAGTGGAATGACGGTTTTGACAGTTATAAAAGTCTTTGGTAATGCCCTGTGCCTGTTAAGAGTGTGGCTAGCAAAGTCCAACTGAACTGGTGTCACTGGCACCAGTTAACAAGAACTCCACAGCTGGATAAAAAAAAATAGACACAGATTTATGAGATATTGCTATTCACAAAAAAAACCCACAAACAAATAAAACCTTCTTTCAGTTGTACAAAAAAAAAAGAGGTACTTTAATAAAAGATAACCAGATAGCGAATAGATGCTGCAGGTAATTGATTTCACCAGACCTCCAGACAGAAACCTTTTTTCATCAAATAAATACAAGTAGTACATGTTCCAGTAAGCAATAAACACAATACCGAGAGATTCTTTTTAAAAAAAAGAGGTGTTAAAAACCACACAAAAGCAAAATAATCAAGAGATTCCTACAAAATAAATCCCAAGCCACTAGACAAAACCAAATTTACAACTTAAAACTCGCTTGCTCTATGTCTGTGATGCTCTGCTTTACCAACATGGAGACTGGCTGGGCGTACCTGATGGCAGATATGTAGGTGCTTATGCTTCCTGAAAATAACTTAGGTGTCTGCTTAAGTAAATAGACAGTTACTTATTCCTCAGACCTGCCATTTAACAGAAATAAAACCTTTTTATGACTCTGCGGTTCATTTAGTAGGTAAAATAATGAAATATCAAAGTGCTCCTCTTGTACCTATTCTTTGACACATCCATAATGTACACTGCAGTGAAATGCAAATTATTTAAGATTACCTTATACTCTGGTTGTTATGGAAACTACATAAAAATGTACTATCCTTCTAGACAACGTAAAATACTAATACTCGGCTAGTAACTTCACAAAGTTGTGATTGGTGTTAAAAGAAAACATTTAGGAACATAAGTAACTCAGGAACTCACTTGTATGTGAGGGTTTTTTTTTAATCTTTTTTTAATCTTTACAATTTCCACATTAATAAGAACATCCCAAAATTGGAATTAATTATTCAGCCTGTTCAAAGAAGTTACAAATATATTTACTGTTTTATATCAAAATAAGTTGTGTGTGTTTCTCTGCCTAAGGTCTAAACCATGCATCTTATCCCTGCACACTTCCTATAGAATCCACAGGGAACCTGTGATGCTCGTAACTAAAATTCACTGTGGTCAGTGTGCTGAGCTGTGGAAAGTGTAAGGCAATCTATTGGAAACAGCAGAATGTGACTGAAATGGTTTCTCTGTCATGGAGCTCACATGCTCCTGGATCACCTCTTTGGACAGTAGATGTTAGACCAGCAAGCCACTTTTCTCAGTCTGTTTTGATCCATCTTTTAGCCAAAAAATTGTCAAATAAATGAAGGATGCCAGACTTGTCCCTGTTTTTCTGAGAAATGTGCCCTTTACAGTGAGATGTAGGGAAGACTGAACCTTCCTTTAAACTTTGTGAACCTGAGAGCTCCACATTCCTGGCTATCAGAGGGTGTGAGCTGGGACAGGGATCATCCCCCACCTTCTCTGGAGCAAGATATCCCTCAATCTAGTTTCTGTTCTGAGACTGCTTGCACATCAAAGATAGAACACGTCTGATCAAATAAATACAGGTGAATTTATTAATATATAAAGCCATAATGTTTGCATAAGTAGCAAGCCAGGGCCGTGGGTGAATATATTTGACACAGCTTGATTTATCAGCAATTCAAGATCTATTAAGAAAATGAGATAAATCAAAGTCTGATTTGCTATAACAAGTGACTTAACAAAACAAGTGACAATTCCAGGTTCAAGGATGACAAGATTCACACGAACTTACTGCAAGGTATCTCCAACCAGAGCACGTGTATATGCTGAAACACAAAGCACACAGGCATACTTGCCCAGTGCAATAACTAGGTGTCCACACTTTTTAAAAGAAATACATCAAATCAAACACCCAGATAGACAGAGGTGAGTAAATAAATTGGCTGGTAGTCAAAATGTCCCCCTTCGAGTTTGAATACTGACAATGCATCGGCGTTTCCCAGTGGATGGAGGTTGAGTCTCGTGGG
>VWZY01004500.1:61467-109910 GCA_013399075.1 Chloroceryle aenea | reverse complement strand
GGGAGGTTCTCACCCGGGTGTTGTGTCAACACCATTGGCAGGCAGTTCAGAGAGGTGGCCCAGTTCAGGGGAGGTGCTGGATGCAGCCTCCTGGGATCCAGGAGAACTCAAAGGGTCTCACTTTAGATTGTTGTTTATAAAGTCTCAGGTAACTGGCTTGTCGGGTATTTTTCCATGTTGGCCTAACTCGAGTGTTGGAATGTTCTGGTTTGTGCATGGCAAACCTAAACAGAGCAGCTGGAAATAGAATCACAGAATGATAGGGGTTGGAAGGGACCTCTGAAGATAATCAAGTCCAGCCCCCCAGCCACAGCAGGACAAAACTAGGGCAGATCACTCAGAAATGCATCCAGACAGGGCTGGAAAGTCTCCAGAGAAGGAGACTCCACAGCCTCTCTGGGGAGTCTGTCCCGGTGCTGTGCAACTCTTACAGTAAAGAAGCTCCTCCTCATGTTGAGGTGGAGCTTCCTGTGCTCAAGCTTGAAAGCATTGCTCCTGGTTCTATCATGATGCAGAAGGGCACTCTGATTACATGACTCATGTTAGTAGAGTGATGACATCATGCAACCGAAAACTTTTGTACCCTCTTTCCGTTTGCAAGGAAAAAGAGAGCCAGGAACAGAGAGAAATTAATGCTCTTATAGTGTTTCTAAACATTTTTCTTTGTTTTTCTGGCACATTCTGGTGAATAATGGTGGATTATGGGAGGGGGTAAATGCTCTTATGGCTATTTTGTGACAAACAGTGCTGTTTACATTCCTAATTTAAAATTATTTACTCACATAATTAATTTTCTTCTTTTAAACTACCATTGGTACTCTCTTCTATTCCACTCCCTCTATTACAGCTGTAAACACATACAGAAACACAGGGCAAAAGGAACAGACCAGGAAATTGGACATAATTTTCTGCTGTTGATCTGAAATGTATTTTGTGTTAAAGCTATGCCATTTGAAAGAAAAATATTATTTTCTTGTAACCAAGTATTTGTTGATTTGTTCTTTGTTTTTATAGCACCTATTTACTTTTAACCAGGTTATTACATTTTATCATAGCATGCTGAAACCTTTGTCTGTGAGGTGGCTTAAAAGCATTATGATTATTATACCTTTTTCTTGACTGGCTGACTATACCTCTGGGGATATATTGCTCATAGTATAATACTATATGAATGAAGGATAGATTTGCTGACAGAGAAAACCATGTTTAGGATCAGGCAAATTGAATAACTTTGATTTTTTAAGCGTGGGACTCATAAGGCAAAAATGTGTAAGCAGTTATTCTCACTGCAGGATCAGCAGTTTCAGTAGAATTAGAAATGAGTGAGACCCAGGAATTTTAAAGGGCATGAGTCTTCGATGAAGAAGTGTAATGGTTCTCAAAGGACAAAATCCTTCTCAGGCACCCTTCAAAATCCTTCTCAGGCACCATCTCTGTGCAGGAAAAAAGAAAATAACACTCTTCTCCATGGCATATCATCAGGGCTTAGATATAGCAGTCATGGTGAAGATAATTCTGGCCTGGCAGAACTAAGCTGGATCAAGAAGACACAGAGAGAAACGGGTCATGAAAACCACTCAGATGCTGAATACCCAACATCCTCTGGCTCAGTCATGAGCTGGGAGCTGAGCGTGCTTACAAAATGGAACGTGTTCATGTAACTTCAATTCAAAAAGCTCAGGAGACAAGCAGTTGACTTAGACAGGACTAACAAGCTCAGCAAGGTGGATGAATTCATTTTCCCATTTCTGTCCCACCAGTTGCTGTCTTTCTTGTCCAGAAAGATGCACTCTTCCAATTCAGATGCTGAGCCATAAACACGCTCCTAGAAGTAAGGAAAGCAGCCTTCTCCCAAGAATGAGGAGTATGCTGTTGGATAGCACACTCTGGATGCATCATCACACAGACACAAAGCAGAAGGGCTTCATGTCAGTTTGCCATTTCCCACTTCGTTGGATTATTATTATTATTATTATTATGCATTTTTAATAATTATCTAAGCAGTCGGTCAGGACCAGATACCAAAAAATTACTTCTGAGTGTCAGTAACTGAAGCATTTAGGATTTTAATCCAAAATGTGGGAAACTGAGGTTCAGGTCTCTCTAAAGGCTATGTAAATTTGGGATAGAGTGGTTATGGATCTTATTTTCCATTGAGATGGCATATCATACTTGTCATAAGAGGTTAATGTATCGCTTGAGCCCTTAGAGACTTACAAAGGATGTAGACAAGGATGTCAGCAGATCCTAAAAAGGAGTTGTAAGTGTTAACTAGTAGGTGACTAAGCATGACTGGAGATCTTGAGCCATAATAACAGGATAGTTGATTCAAGTGATCGAGGATCTGTGTAAATCTTCACCCCGTGTGATGCACACACCCTATGATATATAGTTGCTACAGCTCATAATCCTGAAGCTATCTAGGTAGTCTCCCTGTAGTTGTTCTACTCAACAGGCATCTAAGATGCCCATATCTGTTGTACTGCAGATAGGATAAGATTACAAGATATGTATTTCCTACAGTGTAATATGGTAAACAGGTGGCACCAAAGTTGAATTCAGAGTTCTGAACCTGCATTCCTCTTGAACACTATCACTGTAACATTAAGTGAGCAATAGAGCAATACAATGAACATCTTCTTACACGTGCTCAGCATTGTGGAATTCTAACATATTATCTATTCCTATAAATTGTCCCTACTGCAGCTGCAAAACAATTTTTGTGGTAGACAAGTTAAGCACTCAGTGTATCACTAGTACAACCCAAAGCGAAATAAAAAACCATCTAGCCCTTCTAAAAACAGTCCAGCAAGATCTTGATAGCCTCTGCAGCATGAAATGGGATGTAGCAAACGTCAGCAGTAGTAATTAAACAAAGTCCTAGCTGATTTTGAGTCTCCTCGTGCAATTCTATATAAAGAAGTCTGCAAAAAATTTGGTGCCAACACTGTAATTTAGATTTTATAACTAAAAACTTAATATCTTCAAGCATAATAGAAAATGAATTTCTAGTCAATAATTCCAAAATGATAACTGTATGCAGAGGCCCTTAGATATTTTATATACTGGATACATGTAAATCCAAGGTGTCTTTTTTTGAAGGCTCTTATATTCTCTATAACTCTTATATTCTTATTCTTGTGCTTCCATAATTTGCTTTTGCTTCTCTGGGGACTGAGAGTGTGCAAAGGATGCGAGAGGAGAAGAGGTTTGGGATTTTAAGCATACCAGTATATACATCTATGACTTTCATCACATCTGACTGAAAGTGCTATAATTTAAACTAAGGAATTTTTTGTATGCCTCTCTGAACTAATTCTGAAGGTGCAAAACCCAGAGGGACGTAGTTCCTGATAGAAGTGCTGGCAGAGCCTTACGAACTAGCATAATTATTTCAAATATATTAAGCAAATACCTTTAATCAACAGCTGAATGGTAGCATGCTGTGCTAATTATTTCTGGCTGATGATGAGCAGACTGATTACAATTTCCTCATTAACTTACTTTTTTCCCCCTTCTTTAAATTTCTCCAATTGACATATTTTATTTCTTTGACAATTGCTTTTTCCTGTAGCACTATTTCCAAGTCATGAAACCTATTAATTCTCATATCCCTACCACCCATATTAAGGAGTCATAACATTTTTCTTCCAAACAGGACATATTCCTGCATTTCCAAAAAACCCAAACCGTTTCATGCTGCATTGTCTCTGTTCCAGTTGTGGTACTGCTCCAAAAGCAAATAAATCAAACCAACCCTCTGCCCACTCTCAAAAAGCATGTTTCAAAGCTGATAAAATAAATGAAATAACCATTTACTCTAGAAGAGTATGCAGTGTATTTAAACACGGAGATTTTCATTTAATTTTTTTAATTGTAATTTGTAATTTTTTCCCCCAGTGAGTAAGTTTTGCATCTTTTGACCTTTTTTATTGATTTTTGGCTACAGGTAAAATAAAGTAATTAACTTACATTATTTTTATATATATATATATAGTTAAAATGCATCCCTTAAAATCAGATGGGATAGACTGAGGGAGGAATGCAGTTAGAAAATACATAGCAGTAGTCCTGTCTTTGGTCCTAAATACCTAAGCTAAATCCCATTAAAGTCACCTGGACTCTTCCCACTTGATTTTGAATTTGGCCTTAAAAAATCAATTTGTGGAAACAAGCCCCCAATATGAGAGGGTTGGCTTCTTTGTTTTTAAAGGAGGAAGTAAACAGTGATAATCCCCAGATCAGGCAGGAGTTGAGGAATTTGGTATGTGAGAAATGCTTGTTCAAATCCCTCAGATTCATCCCTGGGGTTATCATTTTTAAAATGAATTGTAGGCTATTTTT
The DNA here is from genome assembly GCA_013399075.1 of Chloroceryle aenea. Taxonomy (NCBI): domain Eukaryota; kingdom Metazoa; phylum Chordata; class Aves; order Coraciiformes; family Cerylidae; genus Chloroceryle; species Chloroceryle aenea. Next base: position 105,566 of record VWZY01004500.1, on the reverse strand, counting down.
AGCTAATCCTCTTTTATATTTTGTCATGGAGCATGGGTATTTTTTTGCAATGTTTCTTCCTTTCATAGGAGCAATAGATCTTAAAAAATCAATATTTTTCAGAACCAAAATTGTTCTTTTTCTGGTCATGTCTGTATAGGGTGATTGAGGAAAGGCACAAACCCAAATAAATTATTTTGGAAAAAACCCTGTATCAGCTAAAATGTTGAAAAATATACTCAAACAGATTGGAGCTTTTACTTCTATGATTCTGGAGATTTAGGAAGTTTAAATAAAAGACAATGTCAACAAAAAAAATAGAGACTGGAGGAGGAGAGTTTAACAATATCCAAGGTGGGTGATAAATACCACACAAAAGTGTGAATATCTGGCCAAATAAAAGAGGATGATTGAATAATATGCATGGGTTTTTTTGCTGGGCCAAGACAATGCCATCCAGAAAGGAAGAAAGGGAATCTCACTTCATGAATGATGCTCCAATAATAATTTGGTACAGTCCCCTTTGCTGTCTTCTTATGAGAAATACAGATATCCTGTTTTTATGGATGCAGTTGTTCAGCCAACTTTAATTCAAACAAGATAAAATACTTCAGGAGGCACAGCTTCATGTCGACATGACTCTCAAGAACCTTCACTTGCTTTTGTGTTTAGTTGCTCTCTTTAAGTGAGTACTTTCAAAAGATTTTGAAGAGGAGAGCTTTTCTGGACTATTAAAAGGATGATTCTCAAGGGTGTCTGTATATATCACTCAATGACCTACAGAACTGGAAAACAGGAATATCCATCAGTAACTTGTGAGAGCATGGCAAAAGGGGTTAAAACCAAGAACACAGCAACTGGTTTACTCTTTAAGCTGCAATAATGCATTTTTAAACACATGGTAAAATATACTTCTGTTTTGATGAGCCATATAATTCCATTTGATATTGAAAGTCATGTTTCATTCAACCATTCTTTCGAGATTAAAATCTGTGAAACTACTTTTTCAATATTGAAACAACCATTACTGGAGAAAGCTTTCCTCACTGAAGAGATCAGACACCAGCACAAGTGACACAGTAGGAGCAAAGAGCCTAAAGTAAAACTTGAAGCCTGTGTTAATGGTTAGAGTAAAAATGGTTATTAAAAAAAGCAGTCTCACATGTTATTTTGTCCTGCTTTTTTTTGGCCTCGATTATCTTTAGTCTGTATAGTCTACAATTTCATCTAAAAGTGAGAATATTTAGGTCAATTATATTTAGGTCAATATGCAATAGAGCAAAAGGACCTTCTGAATCTTAATTCTTTTTTTTTTCTTTCCATGTGGCTACTGCTTTGAACTGAAGCAGAGTAATGCATACAGCAGTGAAGAGAAAGACATCCTTGATACCAGTGTCCAGAGAAATACCCTTAGATTCGAGTCAGATAATATTCACTTACATTTTCAGCATCAGTTGTTTTGAACATGCCCCTCTGCTGAAGGGAACATCACCCTTGCCAGCTTTCCTGTCTATGCACTACAGAAAGTAGGCACTGACTTCTACAAACCTGGATTTTCTTACAGTTAGGATATAGGCATTTTTGTGACTAAAAATGATAATTCTTATTAGAATTGTCATGGACCATGTGTATTATCCTTTTTTCTCCCAGCTAGATTAATCCCATTCTGAAAGATTAGAAGCATGGGGAGTTCCAGATGGTTCTTGTTCATACTCTCTATTTCCTGAAAAGATAAAATGCTAAAATAAAACAGAAAATAATTTTCCAGAAAAATAGGTTTGCCTTGGTCAGTCATTTTAATTGCACTCAACATGTTTCTAAGGGCAAAGACAATATTTGAGGAATGAATAATCTGTCCCTAGAGTTACTGTTCTAACAGTCTAATCAAAATGCAGCAAATAGTTATTATTTGTCAGGTTCTTTTATGCAATACCAACATTTACAGTCCAAATGATCCTGTTATTACAGATAGCCTGGAACTACTGAGCATCTACCCCTTTTCTCTCGTGTAACACTCAACCTTTCAATGTCTCTTTGGGTCCTACAGTGACCAGAACCTTCTCCTGGAAGGATGGGAGGATTTAAAGCTGTCATATGTCTTTGGCATTATGAAGTCTTCACTGGGGAGGGTATGATGCTCGTGGTGGGGCTTTTTCCCTTCTCACTCTTGGACGCATGAAGACAGTCTGCTTCCTTGTTTTGTCTTGACTGGTTTCTTCTACACAATATATTCTTTCTAGGATCATACATCACTCTAAGCAGAATAACTAACTACTTATTATTACTGTCTATTAATTAACAACAGGTTTTGTAACACAAACCAGCATTAAGTTAAACTAAAGTGGAAACTAATGTAGGCAGAATATAAAGGGCTTCGGAAGGAAGGAAGGGAAGGGAAGGTTGAAAAAGAAAAGAAGAAAAAAAAATAAAATAGAAGAAAAGGAAGAAAGCAAGCCCTTTTGTTTACTTATCCATAAAGATTCAGATATGATGATGAGAACATCATAAAACTCCAGAAAGAAAGATGGATGCCATAACAATTTAGTCAATCTTGTTTTTAATGACTTTTCTGTCAAACTTGGTATTGGAATCAATTGTTTCAAGCTGGGCTTTTGATTAAGATTTATTCTTATCCAGCCTGAAGAAGAGGAAATTCACCTTGGAGATCATATTTTCTGGGCAAGAAATTAATGAATTTTAGACTGAGATATTTCAAGGGCTGATTGCCCTACTGAGGACCAATTTTTGCGCAATGCACCTGAAAAATATTGTCAGTTAAGATGAATGATGAATGATTTTTTCTTTGCCAATGTCTAGCTATTTGGTCTAGTCTGGCACAAAGATATTCCCAGTTTAAAAGGTTTTCTGTACAGTACCATTCAGGCAACCCCACAGTTGCAACACACCTACTGACAATGATTCACATATGGCAATTAGAAGCGTGGTTCCCACTCTCACCCCAGGGAATAGTGTGTGAATTCATTGTGATATTCCCAGAGTCAAAGAAATTCTCCTGTTATAGGTGATTTAAATTGTTTTTCATTATCTGTCAAACATCAGTAAACCCCTGGCCAATTCAAAGGCCAATTCAATTAGTTTCTTTCTCCTTATGGTCTTCCCCAAATCATAATGTGGTTAAAAGCCCTATTCATCAGACAGATCAGTTGCAGTTGAGCTACTAAATATCTATGGGCCATAAAGCCATCTTTTGAGGAGAGATACTGCTTAAAAAGTGATTTATTTTAAAGAAAAATGCTACAGAATGGCTGTTTCACGTGATAGATAAGTAGATACTTCTAGGTTTCAGGAATCTTAAAGTCATAATTTTCCTTGGGGAAAACAGCTTTTTTATAAGGTGGTCCTTAATAAGAAATTAAGGACTATTTTTTTTCCTGTTTTCTTTCTCTTTTTTTCAGATTTGATGGGGGGTTTGGTTGTTTGGTATTTTATGAGAACTAAAAAAACCCCACCTACTTTTGAGCGAGACAGTGATGTGTACAGATAAAAAAAAACATATAGAAATATCTTGTAAGTAATAGGGGAGTGTGACAAATAAAAACACGTGCTCAGAACATCTGTGCATAGCCAACTGCCTCCTATACAGTTAGGTATATGGACATGTTTGACAAGGATGCATTATGAATGGGAAGGTAATTAGTAAAAGGGATACTTTTCCTTCTAAACCTCGTCTTTGCTGTGCAATTGAAGCTCACTTCAGAGAGGGAAACAATCTAAAAGGTGTAAATATAATAAAGCATGATGAGCCATGTAATGTGCCATCATGTTAATGTTTTACCCAAGGGAGATCACGCATGAAATACTTATGGCCTTGCCTGATCTGGTGCTTATATGATTTGCTCTAATTTATTCTACTACGTGTACGTCTGAGTCTTCTGGTGTGCTTTTTTTTCCTGTTTCTTGCCCTTCACCTCCTGTCTTCAAAGGCTGATGGGAATTAACTGCCAACTACTGGCACCACTATTCATAAAGTGGTGTGGCTTGTTATTGTTAAAAACCATTGCTTGCTTTATTTTAGGCACCAAAACCAAACAAGAAACAACAACAGAAAGCTTTTATATACAAGTGATGAAATACAACTCATCTTAAAATTGAAGTGGAACTACATTGATAAGAAACATCCTAATGATTCTATAGATTTACTTAACCTACATATTTGTCTGAGCTACTAGAAGACCTACATAATCAAGGACAGGTTGTGTGGTGCTGTAAACACTGAATGCTGGTTGAGAAATACTTGTAAAATTAGTATTTTTTTAATACTTTTTTTTTTAATTGTTGCCCAGTAGGATAACAGAGCCTAATCAGAGATAAAGGGCTGCACAAAATCAAATCATGCAGTGATCACTAAAGCTCCTGTAAACTCAGTTTGTTTGGTCTTGAATCAGAAAAACTTGTAAAGGTGAGTGACTTTTAATACCCGAGAGATTTATCACATTCAGTCACACAATTTCTTTTAGTAAAATTAAGATTGATTCTAAACATTCACGAGATGCAGTTTATGTTTACCCAAGATGTAGCAGACTAGATGGAAAAAAAAAGGAAGGTAGCGGGAAAAATTGCAATAAATGGCTAATATGGATCAGGGAATGGTGGACAAGAATTTGAAATGAAATGCTCTGCTCTAATACAGAAAGTGACATATTCACAAATAGAATATAGCTAACTTTGGAGGTAGGGGAGGAACAGTTTGAAAAAGCCTTTTTTTTTAGGCTTGCAAAGGTTGCAAAATGGAAACGAGTTAAAGCTCCTAAATCCTTTTTTTTTTTCCTTATACTTTGCTATTTTCAGATCTAGGGTAATGAAGAAATTGATTAGTATAGATATTAATAAGATTGTTGATCAGCAAGATGATTCAAGTGATTGAAGTTTGCCACAAGATTCAAACTGACAAAATGTTATATTTCCATTAGGAAAGCTTCTTATTACAGATTGACATTCACATTATGTATGCCAATAAAAAAGAACACGATTCTGTATAAAGGAGCTGTCTTTTATACTGACCAAAAAACATCCTTAAAATTCTTTTATTTTTATGATCTTGCAATGGCAATTTGTTAGATGAGAAATGACAATACTTCCTACAGGGATCAGAGTAAGAATACTTACATTTGACATTGGTTTCTGATGCTGTATACCAAGTTGTGGTTCTGATTGAGAAGAATGAGCCATTTTTGTGAAATATCTCTTGATCTCAGTTAATCATTCACGTTGGCTGGCTGTACAATGTTTCATAATTTACAGACTGTGTAGAGGAAAAGGTGCTTGTTTCATTTCTCTAAGTGCATAATGGATGAGAACCGAAATGATTCAGGTGAATGGACACTGGAGGGATGCTGTTCTGCTGTAATATATTGCAGCTACTCTGCAAGTAATAGAAGAGGAACAATGTGCCATTGTCCAAAGTTGGAACTTAAGCTTTAGTAAAATTCATCAAGTATATCAAGTGCTTCCTATAAAAGCAGACATGAAGTAGTTATCTGCTATCGACCAACATAAATCAGACTAGAAGTGCAGCCTCGTACCTTTTGAATGATGTTTTCCTTCACAGCATCCCACCATACCCTGATTCTTAAAAGGCACTATCTACTTAATCTCTTATTAAAAATATATAAAACCCACCACCAGTGAAAACCTCAAAGCTTTCTGCACCATCTCAGTCATAATCTCCTTGGCTACCAAAAGCATTTTCAGAATATAGCTGGACTGTTGTTATAATAAAAATGTTGCTTTAAGTTTTGTTATTTTTTAAGGTGAGATTGGCACAGATGATAAAAAATAAATAGCTTCTTCTCTTTATTCACAGTTTTGAATATTAATTTCCATTTCTTATTGTAGCAAAGTTCAGTACTGCTACACTTCATTGGAATGATTTCATGTTAAAACAAAGTCAGTGAAAGAAAGGAATAGGAGACAAATGTGGCTACCCTTACGCTGAATATTGCATTCTTCCAGCAGCCTCTGCCTTTTCACTGTGGTTACTGGGTTAAGATCCTACTACACAAGACTACAACTGTCAAATTCCACCCTGCAGACATCAAACACAAACCTGTAATTCTGAATGTCTAAATTATAAGAGAAGTCAGGCAGAACAATGTCTTTTTCTTTAAAACTATTTCATGCTTTTAATGTGCTTATAACTTTCTGATCCCTTTCATATTCATCTGCTCACCTGAAGACCCTCTGCTTCTGCCCATCAGCTATGCTAGTTTTAACTGCATATTAGTTTTCTTGCCCTGCTGGTGCTTTTTTTTCCTTTTTATGCTGTTCTGTACTTGCATATATTTGTGTCCAAAGGAACCCCTCCTCAAAAGCTAGCATCTTGCAACCTCAGCTTCCACCTCCGTTGAGGATTTTCACTCTGCTGGCAATAATAAGCCTAGCTGTGAAGTTGATAATGAGTTGAAACCACAGCTATGTTACATGGGCTGCCATTTCCCAACTTGCTTGTGTCATACCAACTCTGAGCTGGATCTTTCAGGTGCTCCTGTAATACAGGTAACAAGCTGTCCTAGAATACTTGATAGCAGTGTGAACACAAACCTCAGAAAGGACTTTGCAGAAATAAACCGAGCCCTAAGGACATGTAATGAGTCCATGCTCTTTCCTCTCTTCATAAATGAACTAAGCAGTTCACATAGAAAGTCATAACTCTTTCAGTTCAGGGCAAATTAAAATGGAATGTGATCATAGAAGGCAACAAACCCAAACAGCAAAAGGAACTAGGAGGAGTCAGAAAACTGGAAATGGTTTAGCTGCATCAGAACTGGTTAAAAGGGCTTTGGGAAATGATATGAGAAAAGTGAATAAAGAAATACAGCATGGGGATGAGCTGTATCTAGACTGGTGTGCACGACTGAGAGATTGTGTTGGCTGCATTAATAAAAGTAGTTTGAATAATTTTTGATTTGAAAATACTTTTATAATCAAAGGACATCAGAGTCTTTTTAATCCCTCTTTGTTAAGCACAAGCCAGAAGGCTAAATTTCCATTTGAACTCAGTAGTGAAGAAAGGACATTGACTTGAGGAAAACTAAAACCAGAGAAAACCCTCAAAAGGCTGCAGAATGTGCTTTACAGGGAAAGAGAAAGCATGGAAATGATACAGTTTGGAGAGAAGGCAACAAAGAGGTGATACAGTATAGTAACAACAAACCCATTCAGGGTGAGTAAGAAAGGGGACAAGAAATGGTTGAAGTAGCACAGAGGGAAAAGAAAATAAGAGTAGAGGTGAAAAAAAAAAAAAAGCAGGGGATGACCTGACTCAGAAAATAAAATAAAAAAAAAAGAATGAAAAATAAGGTAGGATACAAAGCTACAAAATAGTTCTAGTAACATTGCTGACTCACTCTCAGTAGATGAATTCAACAGTGATGCAGAATTGCATGTGAGGAGGGAACACACATGAATGAAGGTTTGGACAAGCTGACCAAAGCACAGCACTGGAAGGACTAGAATCTACAAACTATGGGATGTAAATTCTGTGGGTTTTACCATCCACCAGAGACTTCTCTCTGTGTCTAGCATGAAAAACAAAATAAAAAGGCTGTGGCTTAATTAGAGCATGAATTTTTTAGCTCAGCTCTTGGGGGAACTCTCTGGCAATCAATTGTACAGTGCATATCAGGACACCTTCCTTAATCGTTTTCATATATTAGAGGTGTGTCACCAGAAAGGATCTCCCTTAATCGTGCTGCTTATTTGTATTTCTTTACTCATATCCAACTGCCTGCCCCTTTTACAGAAGTGTTAAAAGGCACAGGAAGGAGAATCCACTCTTGTGACTTCAGACAGCATAATTAAACTTGTGTCTCAGCCCTGGGATATGCCTTGATCTCTGTCCATTTCCAACTCTGATTAATCACACATTAGGGCATCTGTAGAACTGACAAATGCTTTGGACTCTTGCTTCAAATAAGCCTTCAGATAAGATCTAGTGCCTGGTAACTCTTCCCATTTCAAATTAACAGTTACCTTAACAATTTCCTTCCAAATTCAATCACCCTCACCTCTAAATAACCAATGTATTGAACATGGTATTTTTGGTGGATGTCCATTAATCTTCCTCCTCCTAATAACTGACACGTTATCTGGCCTTGTCAACCCTGGAGATAACTCACCATATCCACACTGAAAAATGTAGCCTCTGGGAACAGCTGGCACTAAGAAAAATGTCCCTGACCTGTCCTAAGGTTTTGGGTTTTTTTTCTGTGCTTATACCGATCCTTTTAAAAATCTCTGTCACACAGTCACAGTTTCAGGAGTCTGCCTTAGTAAATGAAGCAGGGTTGACTGCAGCTTCATCTTCCAGGATCTCAGGACAGCCAGAGACATGAGGGAAGCACCTACCTGTCCCATGGAGGGCAGAGCATTCCCCCTCCACATCCAGCCACCAGCCAGCATATTTCTCTGTCATGTTCCATCAGCCCTTCAGCTCAGCACTTACAGTCTGAGAGGCAAAGTATAGGGCTGTCATCTTTGGAGCACATAAACACTGCTGCACATACCCACCCAGACGTCACATTTTGTTCAGGGCTGTGACAAAAAAACAGTGGAGAAGAAGAATTTAACCTCCATATATGAAAGCAGTGACCTCTGTGCTGTACGTTACGATATATTAGGGTACCACTCACAAAGCTGTGGATGGGGAGATGTCACTTTGGATTTTCTGCTGTGCTACTGGTGTAATCAAATCTTGAATGAACAAAACCTCCCCTTTCTCTTGGCAAACGTTGATAACAAAGAGTGCTTGACATGAAGTGAAATCTTTCTTGTTTTAAAGAGGCAGTTCCCCCTTAAATTAATGAAAACCCCCAGCATTTTCACATGTCCTTCATTATCCCTCTTAAAGTTTTCAAATCTGATCTCAGTAACGATGTTCACAAAACACAACTTCAGAATTTCAAATCAGTCATAAAAGGGAAAACTGTGACTTCTGTTTGCCTTAAGGATTATAAGGAACAACATTTAGACAGACTTTTAAAAGGAGAGTTGAAATCTTTTCAACTTTCTCTGTACACATGCTATAGATAAAATTGTTTCTATGCACAGCATATTAGAGAAGGAAATTGTAGGTGACCAACATTTTATTTTTAGGTGATTTACCTATTTTTGGCTATTAGATGTGGACTGTAGCAAAGCTATAAAACTGGGGGGGCTTTGTAAATAAATGAAGGACATTTATATCAGACCTCATAAATGTGTCCTTAATATCTAATGAGATACCACTTTACTATTCTTTAAGTAAAATTGCATTTGCTCTTAATATAAGACAATTCCTCTCCTTTTTTATAGACATACAAGGTCTGCTTGTTATCATCTTGATGTTCATATTAAAAATGAATTGTCTGCTCTTCAGTCTGAAAGAAAAGGCAGATGTTGACAAAAACATTATTTTCCTTGCTTAGAAATGAGCTACTTTAATGAAAATAACTCAAGGCAATGTCCTACAGTCCTTGCTTTAATTTAAGTGTGCCCTGTCTCTTGAGATGTTGTGAGCTCTCCTCTAGGTCCTTCTTCTGCTGGTACAGAGAGACTAATACTCTGCAGATTCCATTTTTAGTAATGACTGTATTTTGCACTATTTAACTGAGTTCTCCTTGTTATTTTTTTTACCTGATTAAGTTGATATCTGCTCTCAGGGAAAATGCTCAGTATTGCAGAACAGAATCCACAATTCTCAATTATTTTCATGTTTTGCAGGCATCAGTAGTTAAATTAACTCCAGTGCCTCAGTGTTCTCATCCATAAGAACATGTGTAATTCTACCTGGCAAAGGATTGTGCTGCCTTATGTTGGGTTTGGGGTTTTTTGCCAGCAGTGATCCATGCCAAAGCATTCTTTAAGGGTTTCACTGAATTGCAGAATGGCAGGGGTTGGAAGAGACCTCAAAAGCTCATCGAGTCCAACCCCCCTGCTAGAGCAGGATCACCCAGGGCAGCCCACACAGGAACAGAGCCAGGTGGGGTTGGAACTTTGGCACATGCTGAATTATTGGTCTCATTTCTTCCCAAACACTTGTCAGTTCTTCTCTGCTTAAAGTGTTCATAACGTCCCTCAGATTATTATTTTTTTAATATAACTTTTCAATGCAGTTTAGGTAAGTTAACAAATAGTTCTTCAGGTTCTCTCAATCTCTACCTGTTATAGATCTATTCCACAGACAGTAAAGTGACTCAGATCTCCTGTGTCCCCCAGACTTCTATAAATCTGACCTGTGCTTACCTTAAGTGCTTGAGAAGTATTTATTTAAGGCAGAAATAGAGCCCTGTTCCTAGGGTGTGACCTTTCATCCATAGCCAGGGAAAGAGCTGGAAAAGTATTCTTTAGAGAAAAGACTGTTGTGAGGAGGTTTTGTCCTCTATGTGCTCAGGCAACAGGACAGAGGAGCCCTTTCATTTGGGAGAGACTGGGGCCAAAGAATCAATCCAGGTATCTCCTGTTAGACCTACAAAACATGTTGAAGGCTTAGAAGGTAGGATTGTTATCAGGGACTGTGCCTCACAGAAAACACTTCAACCAACGGCCAGAGCACATCAAGTAGCTTTTAGAAAGTCAGAGAAGTTGAAGATGGACGAAAGCTCCTTTGAACTTAGACTGGCACAAGGCAGTTCTTTGACATGGCATAGCCATAAAGTTGAAGGTGTTACTATAGAGACAAATAAGAAACTGAAGTCTTGGTTAGCCTTGGTTTGTTGTGAAGGTATTGGAATATTTCCAGAAAATGTCATCTATTCAGGGTTTAGCATTAGAACAAACCCAAAACCACAACAAAACAAAACAAAAAATACACAAACCAACCAAACAAAAAACCCCACAAATCACAGACAGAAAAAAACCACAAAGAGACCCCCACACACACACCTGAAAAAAAAAAGAAAAACAAAACCAAACCACCAAGAAAACCAAACCACCAAGAAAACACCTAAACAACAAAACCCAGCAGGATTTCTTGCTTTGGAAAAGATGTTAGCACTGTCAGTGGCACTCTGACTCACAGCTGGCATGTGTGTGTGTCCTTGTGATGTTACCTCCTCACAGAAATGTTAATACTGTTAATTTTAAATTACACAGTATGGACACAGCAGTCTTTCACAGAAAAAAAAAAGACAGTATAATGAGGCCAGTATAATGCTACTATTTAGTGAAACTAAATAGTAGCAAGTATTCTAACACATTTCTTCCACAGCCATCCTACACTCTGACACATTTTGTGAGATGCATGGCATGTGGCAGACTGTTTGCTTGGTGCAGATAGAACCCTCCTGCAGGCTGAGGGAAGATTTGGTGCATAACTGTCTCTGTCAAACATCCTTCTATCAAGGTGATGTATTATCTCTCAATGATTTTTCTACAGTAGTCAAATAGAAGTAGTTAAAGTTGGGAAACTTCCAACTGTTTTTGCTCAGCACTGTTTCTGTTTCTTCAAAGCTTCGTAACTGCCTCACTAATCAATAGCCTAGGACAATTAATGGATTGTTACTGGTTCAGAAAAGCACTCTGGGTGTAAAACATGAACTAGTGCTGATAGACTGCAGTTATTGGCAGAGCTGACAGGAGTTGTTGGTTCATAAAGTAGATGCTAGAACCGTTCGCCCGCAGAACATCAATTTGTGGAAGTATTAAGTAAACCTGAAAATTATGCACGTTGGTAGCAGTGCTTCCACTGCATGGTGATTTCCTGAAAGTGAAAACGACCTCATTCAAATACATTCTCAATAACATACTCAAGGGGTACTGCATGATTTCCAGTCCAAAATGATGCCGAAAGAAAATGTCTTATGCCATAAACAGGGCTTGTAGGGAGGAATGTGCGTGGGCATTCTGCCCATATCACAGATTCTGCAATTAAAATCCTTATCCTTATGTCTTAAATGAAAAAAGAAAGTCCTTAAAAAATACAGTTCAAAAGTCAGGGGCAGATTGATCAGGGTAAGACTGATTGGCTGATGCTGAACCTCTAGAGATTATTAGGCAAAACAGGACATTTAAACTAGCTTGAAATAAACAAAATCACCTCTAGTTTCATGAAGAAATTCATCTGTAGATTTGTTGACACAGCACACTGTTCCTTCCTGGCACAATGTCTACAAGGGGAAATTAGACAATAAATAATATTTGATTTTGATCTGATTTGCAAAAATCACACTATTGTACTTTTCCTTCCTTTATTTATCATATCTAATTTCATCCCAAACTTTCAGTCTTTACATAGTCCCTTCTATACACTGTTTAAACAGAGTGAATTAGGAAAGAATGCAGGGACCAGCTGATAAATTAAAATAAATTACATATATTTCTGCCAGAAAATAAATCAAAAACTTCTACTTAATGTACAGCTAGAAAAACTTGTGTGTCATCAAGTAATAACCACAAGTGGATTGAATATATGTCAAGGAGGGTTTAAAGAAACTGAAAAAGAAGCAGCCAGAGGCAGTCGAGTGTGGGAGGTATAGCACATCTGACATGCAGTGGAAAATTAAAGAATAAACAGGGTGATGAGAGAAATGTATATGGTGCATATTAGTAAGTACCTCACACCTCAGGTGAGTGTTATTCTCTCTCCCACTTACGTAAGAGTCAAAGAGCCAATAAGAAAGGGCCAGTGGCTCAGAAATACTGATTTTATTCATTCCTTTGAAATTCACAAAGCAATGTGAAGGAAGAGATCCTGGAAGCAGTCTTAGATGTGCCTTTGGTGAAGTAGATGGAATATGAAGGAAAAACTGCATCAGAAGTTGATTAATAAATTGCAATCAATTAAAATGACTCAAATCTACCATGTCAGGTTTGGTTTGCCCACTGCTGGTGGATATTACACAGTGATGTAAATAGAATCCTACCTCTAAAGCCTTTGTGCCTACAGCCTATGCTGACAAAGGCAGAATTGCATTGAAAGAGATTTTTGTATCCTTCAGACAATTCCTGATCAGGGAAGCATGGCAATTACCTTGTTTTTCAGGTATAGATTGAGTCACAGGAATAATATTTATTTTTTTTCCTTAGACGCTTACCATAAAAAAGCAAAAGTGAAAAAATTGAGTCTGGTCAAAAACATGCACAACTCCTTATTTAAGAATACTTACTCCATTATTACTTTACTTCTCATTATCCCCCAAACCCTGGTTACATTACAAAAACAATCTGCTTTTGGGAGAAGATGGGGACAGTGATTTATTTTATTACTTCTAGTAGTTACAGTCCTGGTTTTAGTCTGGACTATTCTAAATTGTTCATTATCAAATGTTTCAACACCTAGAAATTCAGAGACTCTGAATTGCTGTTGCTGAATAGGTCTCATCTCACAGAATCATCTGCAGGCACTCGACTTGTATCAGCATGGCCTGGATAAATATTCTGAAAGATGATAAAATGAGTTGAAGCATTTTGTGAGAGCTGTGATTGTGTTGTGAGGTGACCCGAGCAAAATCAAGAAATGATGGGAATGATTGCCTCTACCTGAAAGTCATACTTTGAGTTGAAGTGAAAATAAGAATGCATACTTGAAAAAACCCAAGATATCTCACTTGAGCTGTGTGAGGTAGCTTCTGTATCAGCATCAGCAGCGAGGGCGAGTTCATCCCCACGACCATGGGGATGAACTCACCATAGCAATGGGCAGCAGTTAGAAAATATAAAAATGAATCTGTGAGGTTAAAGGAGGGAGATCTATTTCTAGGACAGTGAAAACAAGTTGGTGGGTTGTAAAATCTTGATTTGTAACTCTTTGTATGAAGTAGGAAAAGCAGTATTTCTGTACAGGCTGCTCTGCTCCATGTGTTTATGGACAGTGAATGTGTGTGATGGGTAAATTGTTTCCCCTGTCTCATCCCACTCAGCAGGCAAGGGAGGTGAATTGTTACGATCCCCCCAAAGAGTCTCTCCCTGCAGGGCAGGGCCACAGAGGTGGTGGAGTCACAACAATGACTCAGAGGAACAAACCAAAACAATGTATTGGTTTTCCCTGAGAACAACCAATAAACGGTGGGGGTGAAGGTGTTTGGGGAATAGAGGTTGTTTTCTTATCAATTACTTGAAGGCACAGCTAAGTATCGAGGAGAAGAAAAGTGAGTAGAAAGAGGAGGAAAGGAAAAGATAGTGAGGGGGAGAGAGAATGTAAGATAGAAAGGTATCACCACCCTTGGATCCAGCAGTGCCTCGCAGGATTGATCCAAAGTTTGAGTTCTTTGGCAGTGGGCACACACCTAGATCACTATCTTCCTGTCTACATACTGGGGATATGGGTGGCATCCCCAGTTTCCACAGGAAACATAGAGGTGGTGCTAATTTCCATGAGCCCCTTCTGGTGTAGTGTCTGCTATAGACCTCCCCTTGGTGCAGTCCCAGGGGCTACCATCCTGCCTACACAGAACTTCTCTCTTCCTACTGTTAACTTACCTTCGAGGAGCCAGGGGAGGGTGGCAGAGACATTGAGGACAACTGAGAAGCATTGACACCTCCTCCTTCCAGACAGCCCTTGCTCATGCTCTGTCCGGATCTTATCCCCACACAAGGTTTGAGACATCTATAGCTGGGCTCTTACATTGCCCAGTTAGTGAAAATGATTTTGTTCTGAATCTTGATAATAGACATCTGAGTCATCAGAAGTTGTTTTGGTGAATATGTATAGCAGCAGAAGAGGACAGAAAAAATCACCATCAGACTTTCTTTGAAGAGAATTTGTTCATTTTGGGGAGCTGTTTTATCACTACAGTATTTCATTTTATTTTTAACAGAATAATTTCCAAGAGTCAGTGTTCATTTCATCAGGTCTTCGTTGGCAGTTGCAAGGGAGATGTAATATAAATATAATGTGCTGGAATTTCTGCACATCTCTATTCCCATTTGTTCCAAAAGACTTTGTCACAGTGAATGTTATTAGTGTTGCAGTTTCAAAATGCCTGGAATTTATAGTAACTTGGCTAGTGAGAGAAGTCGTGAGCATCGGCTGTGTCCTGGTCCTGACTGACGCAGAATATAGAAGTCTGTGTAGACAGGAACATGTGAGGTAAGACAAGCTATTTCCTTTACCAGCCCTACCTCTTGTGAACATTTCTGCCTCAGCAGTCAGGTTATTAGAGGGGTTTGACACAGCTGCAGAGAACTGTTTTTCCTTGCTACATGATTTTGCTGCTTTTTATACAAAGTCTAGATAGGACTGTCACAAACAGCCACTCTTTCCTTTGGCTACTCTGTTTCTCCAGCACATAAACTAATGGCACATTAATCTACACTATAAAGAGCCATCAGTGGCTTCTCTCTGTCATCCCCAAATCACCAAATAGTAGGCATATTACTAAACTGTTTTCTCTCCTAATACATGGAATCTTGGGGAATGTATGGAGTTGGGAGTGGCATGGGTTTGGATTATGTGATGAGGGAGAGCCAAAGCACAAAAATGACAGGGCGAGTCACTGCCTATGTGTATAGGTCTAGTGAGACTGGGACACTGGGGGGAAACGAGAGAGAGAGCGTGAATTCTGCTGGGATGGAAGACTTTGTGAAAGGCAGGCACAGCTGGGACTGCACTGCACTGCACTACCCTTTGAAGAAACTCTCAGCTTCAAGGAACATCATTTTGCATGGTCAGGTCTACCATTGTTTGAACTTCCTTAGAGCTTGGACATCAGATTTGCCCACTAAATGAAAGGGGATTCTTAGCAAGTATAAGCAAAGTCAGCCTTTCAAGAGAAGAGGTCTCAGAAAAATTCTGTAAAGCTTTTGCTTTATTGTAATTGGGCATCAGCAAAAGATTGAAAGAAATTCAAGATGCCCGTGAAAATAAAGGGCATTTATCATGCTAGAAATCATAGTCCCAAAGGAAATTGTAGAGATTCAGTCACTTGGGAAATTCTAAGAGTGAACAAAACACTTTAAAATCTATTAATTGAAGCTTAGTTGAAGCAGCTGTCAGGTGAATGAATTAAAAGAGTCTACAATAATGAGTCTCTTAACTCACTTCAAATAATTTTTATTGAGGAGGAAGGGGAGAAATGTGCTTGGATGGGGAAGCAGGAGGTAGTGATGAAGGAAGAGGGAATTTTGAGTTGTAGCAATTTAAATCCAAATATATAGAAGAAATGTAGCTAACTAGGAAGGAGGAAGGTGTCTATATAAAATGAGAATGAGAAGTAACAAAAGAGAAAAGATGGAAGAAGTCTGAGTAGGGAATGAAACTGTGCATAAGAGGATTTCAAATTAGCAGAGTTAAAGTATGGCAGAATCCAAGAAAGAAATAAACACCAGATGTATAGAACAATATGAAAACAGAAAGTAAAAAGAAACCAAAACATGAAAGGAGAAAGCAAAAAATAACCAGCTGTTAAAAACAAGCCACTTGGACAAATACAGAGAGAAAATGGCTTTGCATTTTATTGTCACTGAATACAGAAAATAAATTATTTTGCTCAAATCTGTCACAGCAACATAAACCAAGAAGGGCTGTGTAATGCTCTCTGATCTGTACTTGCTGAGATCACATCTTAACAATAACTGGTCAACTAAATTTGGGTTCATTTTACCATTTATGTTTAACGTTGTATCTCCTATTGAGGATTGGGAGGCCCTAATTAGATTCTTTTGGAGCTCTGAAAATTAGCCTCTAATTCAGCCTACCCTACTTTCCAGAAGTTTATCACCAGAACTATTTTTTCAGTCAATCAATCTTTATAGTTGATCTCTATGTAACCACATCTTTACTTCCAAGATTGAGAGCTACCCTTAGCAGCTGAGTTTCTTACTGTCTTTCCTCCCATCTGTCATGGAGGGAAATAGGAGACATGTGCATCTTCCAACACCTGTAAGATAGGACTACAGAAACCATACAATAAGGCTCTATAGCTCATTAGGTATGAGCTATGTGCAGGAAGAAATAGCAAATGCATGCTATAGTTTCTAGACATATCAGGGCCTAAGTATACCTTGGAATTACAAAGGATCTCCTTTGTAAACAGGAATACCTTACAGACTTAAATTTGAAGGAAAACTAATCATCAGCTTATCACAGATGTAAAATTCAAAGTGAACCTATCACCAAACATCAAGATGAATGATTGAGCACCTATAATAACGTGATAATGGTGAGATAAATATCTAGATGAGCAATCTAAATATGTGTTTTCACAGATCTCAGCCAATAACACTGTGCAAGTAGTGTGGAGGGTGGGATTTATTTGGGGTGCCTGTGAGAACTCTGGCCAGGCCTAGAACAAGAGAAACTGGGTTAGGTCTAGCAGTTCTGATTTCCAGTTTCTGGTTTCTCCTGCTTCTTTGGGGGCCAGCCTAGTTTTTCACCATCAGGTGGAAAGATTTATAAGAGGCCTTACTCACAGTTTGTAAGCTACTGGCCAAACTCTTGCCCAGGTCAACATGATGTTGTTGCTTTATGCACTCCAGGTAGTTTTCTGTCCATATCACTCCATTGATAAATGTTGTGAGGTGTTCTCTCTATTATGGTAATCTGGAAAGGAGCCTATATTAAGTTACTAAGATCCTGAAGGACCTCACTCTGCTCATATCAAATGAAAAGTTGAGATCTCAATCAGAAACTACAACAAACATGCAGGATCTGCAACTTGTCTGTAAGAACCTGCTTGTTTTCTCTTGCCTGTTCCACAGTGGACAGCTGCTGGCTTGGTCCTACGCCTCTGTATATGCAGTAGCCTGAAGAGAAGATTTTTTCCAGAGTAAGAGCATTAGCTGTCTAATGATGGGAAATGGCAAAAAACTGGCAAACTATCTACTGCTTCTGTGTACAGCAGAAAAGATGTTTTTTACCACTCTTAACATTATTTTTTTTCTCTGTTTCTTTCTCCTAAGAGACTTTAAAAAGAAAATAGAAAAGAATGTAAGGAAAAATGTCAAAACAAAAAATGTCATAGTATTTTATGAATGTGGTGGAAATAGAATGGTACCAGGGAACAATCAACAGTAATTTATACTTGGCATATTAAGTAAGCAGACAGCTCTTCCAAATTACAGTACTTGTGAATGTCAGAAAAGACTATGAAGACTATTAGAAAAACATTTTAGATGTAGTCAGTAATGACATAAGATTTATTATATGACAGTTAGGAAGAATATAAATTATCTTATCTCAATACTCTAAATTTTTGGAATACTTAAATTCTGACATCTTGAAACTGCTGCAATAATTGTATAGCACTGAACAGGTTGTTTTGTTAAAAATAGAATATCGTCGTATGAACAGAATAAGAAATGTTTGACATTGAAATAATCCAGCAAATTCAGTCCAACTTTCTTTACTTTTGTGGCTTTTAAAATTCTTACAAATGAGCAGGCATGTTTTCCTCCATGTCTACATGAATACAGCATTCGACTCTTTGTTAAGACCAAATTGTTTGCAAGTTAGAGGATGATTTTCTGCCGTTTGTTTGAGCCACATTTTCAAAGTAATAGAAGCTAGATTAAAAAAAAAAAGAAGACAGATCTGTGGCTGGTCTATTTTTATGGCCTAAATGTATTCCACTCATTTGATTCAGATAATGGCAGTCTCTTGTGCCTAGAGGTTTAAAACTTAACCTTCATTGTTCCATTTTACTGCAGGAATTAGAAATCTCTAGCTTTTAATTAACTAGGACTAAGCCTCTTGGAAGCTTGGCCTATCAATGAATTCCTGACTTGTAAATACTGAAGAATTCTTTCCTAATAGCATCCCAAATAAACTGCCCAACACGGTTGTTTTTTCTCTATTGGTCTCAAGTTTTGCAATATCCATACAGAGATTAGATTTTCTGATAACTTTACTCTGCCTCACATGGTGCAACTGATAGGGTTGCCTAGGTACAGGTGGTCTCAAAAGATCCCCAGTACTCCTCTCCAAATATGTGTGAAGTTCAATCATTTTTCACATATCTCTGTGTTAACCACAGGTAAAATCCACTCTTCCCTCATGGTGTTACCTACAACTCTTGCCAGCCTCTCACATTGTTGCCTATCATGTTCAACAGCTTCTTAGGTCAGATCCAACAGCTTTTAATCCTGTTAGTTTAGGTAAAGCTCAGTCCAGGGCTGAGTCTGGTGTATTTACCTACAACCTCAACCTGGTGCTTAGCCACTTCTAGAATATCTCGAGGTCTCAGATATATTTCACAGTAGAATACACCTTTCATGAAAAATCACGAGGAGAAATCATGGGAAATATTCATATAAGTCATTACATATTTTGAAGAGAATAAACTCATTCATTAACACCTCCCCAGTATTCAGTTTTAATTGACAAAGAGACAAAAAAGAGTATTGAAGTCATGCTGCATGTGACATAGATTGCTCACGAGCAACAGCAGAACTATGAATTCTTATCTGAGCCTCATGTTACTTTGCTGAAAGTTTAATCATGACATTTGCTACTGTATGGCAGGCAGTGCATGACCATTTGGTCAGGGAAGACTGGAGACATGGTTAGAGCTCCTTCTGTTCACAGTTTAACAGTCCTTTACCAGTTGAAGGGAATATTGCAGTGGTGTTTTATGAGGCAGATGAAGGGAATTGTTTCCTTCTTGAAGATGAGTAGGTTTGTTCTTTGCTGCTGTGTGTTAGACGAGTTTATGTGCTCTGTGAACTGGGAGGGAGAATGCTGCACATTAATTCAGAACTCTCCATAATCTCTCCGTAATTCAGTGTACAGGGTTTACAGCTTCAGAATATTCCCCCATGGATGGAACTCGCTGTATCCTTACAAAGAGCTCCTCGTGGGATCTTGAGCATCAAACATGATTCAAGTGTCATCTGCCAGCTATCATATCTGTCTACTTCTCTCTCTGACTCATCTCACAAAAAAGGAATTTCCCCAGAGAAGTGCTGTTCATTGTAAGTTCTCTAAATGGCACAAAGAAACTATTGCAGGCCAGAGGATCTGGGCTCTCTATGTTTATTTTTTCTTCTAATTCCTAGTACTGGGTAGGACTACATAAAGATGAAATGCAAAGTTTCTGAATGCTCGACTAGAACCACTTTGACTTCTTCAGATTCTTCAGGCAAAATTAGGAGCATGATTTCCCAAGAATTCATCTACCTCTTACTTCTGTCCCATCTAAACAATTAGTCCTGAAGGTCTTTCTAGAGAAGAAATATGTTCAATAAAGTAATGGTATAATAATTTTGGTCCTGAAGTGCCTGGTTTTCTGTGTGTGGAAATTCCTGGGTCATGTGAGATGGAATTATCAGGTTTATCCATTCTTTCATAACTGCAAGGCTGGTGATGCAATAGGAAAAAAAAATGTTGAGCTTTTATTAGTATCCAGAAAGGATATTGCTATTATGCTCAAAAATCTTTATATTTAGGGTGGGAATAACTACAGATTATGTAAAAGAGAACTAAAGAACAAACTAAAGGTAAATGGAGAAGCTAGACAAAGAGCAGTTATGGTAAACAAAAAGCAACAGAATTGGGAATGGCAAAATCAATACTCTATTTTAAGTAGTGAACAGACACCAAGCTTCAGGTGCAATTCAGTAACTCACAACATTCTCCAGGGTGAGCACAGAGCTAAACTTATGGTGAAATGGATGGTTTATCTCAGGGAAGAATCTTCAACTATACCCTGCCCTTGAAAATGGCCTTTGAGTGTATTTTTATGTAAGGTCTAGAGAGCTCAGGAGTTATTTATTTTCTCTTTGATATGATCTTAGAATTAAAAATAAAGAAATATCTGTGACAATTTTGAGGATGCTCTTTCTTGCGCATACTTCATGAAATTAACTGAAATGAAATCTTCATTATGGGAGGCTGCTTGTTTAGAAGGATTACATCTTCCACACATTTAATGAAACGAGGAACCCCATCTGCTCAGCTTGGTCCAACTTAGAAGATTTGTTTCATGTGAAGTCAGTGAGAAGTAAAATTCATAGGAAAAAAAGTAAATTTCTCAATCCTTTTTCCTGTTCTAGTTTAAGAGATGATATGGAGCAGGAAGCTGTTTGGAAACGTAGCACAGCTCAGCATACTCCACACACATTAGCACTTTTGAATGCCCACAATTAAGCTTTGACTTCATTTCAGTAGGACCTTACGTCTCTATTTACTCTTTTGTTGTTTAGCATGTTGCACTTTTACCAATCACCAGAGTTCCAAGAGGCCATTGCATCCCATACCTGGAATTTACTGCAATAGACCTTCGCTTCCACTCTGGAATTCCTCATATTCCTACAGATAAGTCGATGGTTTTTCTACACTGACACTTATTTCAGCAAGATCTTCTTGCTAGGCTGAAGGAGACTAGAAAAAGTTGAAGATTTCCTTTGATACCTCTTTGATGCAGCTTTGATTTGGTAAGCTCATCAGCCTGCATTCTGAATCTGTCATCTCTAAACCTCCAGTGTTTACTAACCATAAACTTCATCAGTTTTGTAGCTGGTCTCTGCATGAGTACAGATTAGACTTCTGCTTTACAGCTAGACGTGATTCCAGACACTACTTTCTTCTACTCAGTCAGCAGAAAAAATCTCTAATTATGCTGTGGGCACAGTGAACAGAGTCAGCAAAACAAAACTCATTATGTATTGCAAAAAATCCAGCATCAAAAAGCTCACACAAATTCTTCATGGAGTTACAGAAAATAGATTCTCTATTAGCAGAAAAAGCTTCTGACTTGCTGTCATCTTGATAAGTTCTTGAATGATTTTTGGTTTATTTCCTTGCTATATTGACAATGCAATTTCATAAATCCTCATTTATATCATCTTACAGGCATTGTACAGAAATACTGTTAAACCACTGAAAATTCCTTAACTCCTATTCCATGAAGATGTTAGCTTTAGGAATAATGTCTGCTTTTCCTCTGTATTTCCAATTGACTCATTTCTTGATTCTCTCCCTGTGCTCAGACTTAAAAAGCAAAGAACATAGCAAACCCACCTTCCTCCAGTCTTCTCTGCCATACAGATATGGGGTTTCTTTTGGATTTTTAGTTATTTTTCCTTACAGGATGCAGAGTGCAATACCTTGCTGATAGCCCTGCACTTGCTCTCATCATATCTTCTGTTCTCTTTTCCAGCCTCAGATTCCAGCAGAGATGCCAGCAAAAATTAACAAAAATATAGTTAGGTAGATTGGATTTACTTCAAAGGTTTATATTCAATCAGATATTTGATCACTTAGATACTGTGCAGGTAAAAAGAACCCCATAATATGAAGACTGCTCAGAATATTGGATTTAAAAAGTCAGGTATCTTTTGAAGATGAATACTTGGGTGTAGCATCCGACCAAAAAACCCAAAACAATCAACACCAAAGTTGCTTTCCCTTTTTTTTGCCAAAAAAACCTTGCCAAAAAACCCACTTAAGTACTAGAGTGAATTGTAACGTTGAATTATTTTGGAATCAGTTTTGGATGTTTCAGCTTGGCTGGTTGGTTGGTTGGTTTTCATTTTGGGGTTTTTTTGGTTGTTTTTTTTTCCTGTAACAAGTGCTATCCTGGTTTTGGTGTTTAACCTAACTAGGCTTCCAGCTCAGCTGTAACTGTGCTATTTCTCTTTTCTGAACATAAACTGAAACTTTTTTTTTCTTTTCATGGAAATTTTAAAATCTTTTTGCAAATTTCTATGCTGTATTCAATTCCAATTTAAATTTTTGTCCCTTAATTTATTTTTTTTAATCTATTCCTCAACATTTTTTTGGAAGTGTATAACTATTTTTTATTCACTCAGTCCCTGAGGAAAATTAACATTATATGAAACTGAATATTTCATAGGGATGTACTTGACCATCTATGTCTGGCTGAATCTTTTTGAGTTCCCTACTGAAATAGAATCAAGATAAAATATATAATATCTGAAGACTGGCAAGTCTGATAGAATTCAATAGATTTCAGCTATGTTAGTCCCAATCCACATGGATAATGAAAGTAGGATCAGGTTCTGTGTACATTCCCTTTCATGTTCTTTCAAATACACCAACTTTCTTTCTGATTTGCCTTTCCTTTTAAAAAAGTGAAGTTCATTTGTAATTTTAAATACTACTTTTACACAGTTTCCTAACTTTAACATTAGACTTCAAGTGGACAATCTTGCTCTAGGCCATCAGCAACCAGTGTTAGGACACTACCATTGGTAGAGACTTCTGAAGACTGTAGATGTTACAGTTACAAAGCAACTCTGAATGACAGGCTTTGTTAAAAATGAAAGTACATTTCAACTGTAAACTAAATAGGGATTTTAAAAACTGCTGTCAGTAAGGGCATCCTCACTCAACAGACATTTCCACCTTGGTGCTGTTATGTGGTAAAGGTAAAAGAGGCTCTGTAGGTGTACATTAAAAATAGGTTTTCATACGTGTAAGCGGGAAACAACGCTCCACAGTTCAAGGACAGTGAAATAGTAGAGAGAATCCAAGGAGTATGATGAAGGGACTGGAACATCTCTGCTGAGGAAAGGCTGAGAGCCCTGGGGCTGTTCAGCCTGGAGAAGAATGAAAGGGGGTCTTATGACCGTTTACAAATATATGAAGGGTGGGTGTCAAGTAGAGGGGTCAGTCTCTTGTCAGTGGTGCCCTGGGATAGGAGAGGCAATGGGAGCAAGGTGAAACATGGGAAGTTCCACCTCAACATGAGGAGAAACTTCTTTAATGGGAGAGGGACAGAGCCTGGACCAGGCTGCCCAGAGAGGCTGTGGAGTCTCCTGCTCTGGAGATTTTCCAGCCCCCCCGGATCTATTCCTGTGTGGGCTGCCCTGGGTGACCCTGCTCTGGCAGAGGGGTTGGACTTGCTGATCTCCAGAGGTCCCTTCCAACTCCTGCCATTTTATGATGCTATAGAATTTCTTCCTGCTGCAAACTTTCTATTTACAATGCTATTTGCAGTCAGACACAGATGAAAGTCAGTGCTGCTTCTGGTCTGTTTTCACATGCTTAAATTCCACTTGCAGTTGAGAGCATAGCTATTACATTTCTCTCAGCAGACAAAAAGGCAAGAGCCTGTTATAATATTATTAATTAGAAAGTGATACTGCAGCATACCATTGAGCTATTTATCTCATTTTGTTGACTTGAAGATGTGTGATATTGCAATTAAATCACAAGACTGGGCTTCATTCTATACACCTTTCTCTTTTTTTTTGTAGTGATCAAATGGTATAGTCTTGATGTAGGCAAGGAAAAAAGGGAAGAACAAGGGAAAACTGACAGGGACAAGATGATGCCTATTTCAGCTGGTTGGTTGTGTGAAATTTTGGCATGACTGTTGCACTCAGAGTTAACCTAGCTTCCTCTGTTTGCAGTCTGTCAAAGTCCCCAAACCATACATTATTTATCACATAGAGGTTCTTTGATGGCTTCCAAAGTATATTATCATCACCCCAAATTAGGCACATGCTGAAGTGATTGCTTAGATAATGATTGTGTTGATTGAATTTGTTCTGCTACAGCTCTCTGTACAACATTTTAACAATACAAGTAATTTACTACTTCCCCCCTCCCCTCCCCTGAAGGCTTTGGATTAGTATCAACCATTCCGTTTCACTTTGCTCTCTTTTGTTCAATGTATGGGCATGTGCCCTGCTCACTGAGCACCATTCCAGTTTTCCTTGTAGACAAAGAACTAGTTCAGTCTAGGCTGCCCAGGAAAATCTAATTGCCAGACTTCCTAACTGTGACTGCTCTACATCAGAAGTTTTAAAATGCTCAAGTGATGCTTGGACAGATATTTGATTTGTTTCCTGATGATTTATATTAACATGAAGAAATTTTATAACAAGTAAGTCTAATCAGGAGGGAGTGTAAAGAAAAAAAAGTGTCAGATGTTCCCTAGATTCCTCAGAACATCATTATTTTCATTATTACAAGTGGATGAGCTCCAGCCAGCATGTATATTCAACCTAAACATTTCCTGGAGCATTCATTTATAACTATGGGTAAATATGAAACTCTTAACTAGTAGGAATCTATTTAGAGCTATTTCCTTAGGAATAAGCTTTGTTAGTCTGCAATTTTGTTAACTGATGACTTTTACAAAGAATAGTAAAAAAAACTAGGAGAGAAAGAAATAGGAGAGACAATTAAACCTGGAAATGACAATACTTACCCAAAACTGAATCTTTGGCAGTGATAAGAAGTGTCTCTCCTGGGACTTGGATAGATTTGAGTATGCAAACATATAGGTCTGGTTAGCACTACAACAAAATACTGGCTGTGATTACTATTTTAGAGTGTGGATGCTTTAGAATTTTGGTTACACTGTTGTATGGTGACTCTGCACAATGCACCAAAGGCTGAACAGATCTGTAATCTGTACAGATCATTGCAAAATGAACATGAAAATGATCTCTGAAAGACAGCATTATCAAAGGGACAGTTATGCACGAGGAGGATAACATAGAAAGACATGAATTAAGGTGGATTTCCTCTAAGTTTTAAGGTGGTGGTCTCAGAAGGACCCTAAATAAGAGATAAATCTATAATAATTGTCCTACAGAACTTGATTGCTTTCCTTTAACACCTAGTCCATAGGTGAATCTCTTCATCTTCACCAGTTCATAACACAATATAGCAAAATAGAGTTTCTTATAAGAAAGTGGCCTTTCAATCTATAAAGAAATACTTTTCAAACTCTTCCAATAAATGTGCTCTCACAGCTTTCCAATAAGCCATTTATTCTAACTAGAAAACGATTAGAATACTTTGAGATGAAAATGACATCGATTGGTAATAATTTTTTTTCCATGGTGGTGTGTCCTTTAATAAATGAAATGGGAAGATGTTCTGCAGTGAGCCAGGAACCAGATTGGCTTTGAAGAAGTGTTCCGGGCTGCTTCAAACTACAGTAAAATTCAAAGAAGCTTTCCCTACCATTTTCGGTGAACTTTAAATCAATCCAAATTAAGGGAAGGACAGGAGATGTTCAGAAAGCTGCCTTCATCAGTGGTACCTTCCTTATTCATTTTGCGGCATCTTCACACTTTTTGAAATGAAAAAGTGTTATCTGTAGAATCCCCATGGGTGTCTGCCCCACAAGATGACTGAATGGAGAAGGCAGGAGGGAACACATGACAAACACTCTGCAGCCAGGCACAGAGGGGACCAGGCTGCTGCTCTAGCTGCAGACCTTACCCATCAGAATGTCTCCAACTGAGACCTGAAGGTCAAGTTCCACTACCTTATGTGCAGGTTCATAGCACAGAAGGTAAAGCTGCTTTTCAGTGTAAACCCAGAAGATGCAAAAGCAATTGCTTCTAGGGATCACAGGTTACATTCTTGGTTTGGGAAACTGTTAAATTACTTAATTCATTTGAGTTCATGTCCTCTATTTCTTACTTCCCACCAAATTAACCCCATCTGACTGTGTGCCTTCCCTGGTGGTCCCATGGAGCAGGGAAGAACACTGTTCTCTGCACTGGCCATCTCCTTCAGACACAATTCTTGATTAATTTTATTTCCTTTTCCTTAGTACACTCACCTGAGTCACTCTCACTACCTGCTGGCCTTCACAGAATTTGTAAGAACTCAATTATCTTTTCCACTTTTACCCCTTATTTAAATTCGGTTGATTGTGTCTCGAGTACTGAGAAGTTGCCAGTGGCACCTGAGAACCTAAATCATCTCTTCATACCACTTAAACTGATAGTCTGCTTAGTGTGCAGCCCATGGAATTGTGACAAATTGTGGCCATTAGATGTAAAGTCTCCTTCCTTCCTCATGTCCAAGCAGAGATACCTTTTGTTCAGTGAAGAGTTGGCTGATTCTGAACTATTTTTTTACTATGGCTGATAATTCTTTTCTGACCCATTTTATGACATAAAGATATTAGGAAATTTAAGTCTCCTATTATTTTGAGACTTTTGCTTCTCATCCAGGAATTATTTTTAACTGAGCTCCATGTGCTAGAATGTGAGTTTATGATTTCATATTCTTTGTTCCATGATAGGACTTCCAGTAACAGAGCTCATAGGTTTGAAAAGTAATAGCAGAACAAATACAGACATTTTTCTGTTAGAAAATGTGTGTGTCTATTATTTTTATCAGTTACTTATGCAGGGACTCTCCATGAAGAAATCCAACTCCCTTCAAGTGTCCCATTTTTAGTTTTCTTATACTTTTTCTTACATTCAGAAGAACCCTCACTCATTTAAAAGTTGCCTTTGGTCTTCAGCATTATTCACTAAACAGCAACAGAATTTGTTATTTGATTTGCAAAATAAGGATGTGGATGGTACTTCATTTAAAAATAAAAATCAGCAGTAAATGAAGTTGTCCTAAATAAGTACCTTACACATATTCCAAATTCTAATTAAATGCAGGAAAACCAATTAAACTGAATGCTGGTGCATACCACCATGAACATCCTACAGTTTTCAGGAGAACTTTTCATTTTTCTAATCCAAGGCTATCCATTATTTAATTAAAGTAATAATCAGTTACCTATTAATGCTTCTCACACTATGAAATAGAACTTTCCAATAAAACAGCTCCATCTGCAGTATGGAAGAAGCAGCGACTGAAATTCAACTTCATGAATATTTTTTAATCTATTTTTTTTCCCCTTGATTAAAAAGTTTTTTAGATAAAGCTGAAAGAAGCTATGACTGCAGCCTTTTCCACATTTGTGTCCCCAGAAAACTACTTAGCTAGCACGGAGGAAATCAGGGAATGATTACTTTTTCTGGAAGGTTACTGCCAAGTAAGAGTATGACAGCTGCATTACCATAGCTTTTCACAGTTGTCAATTAGGAGGAAACAGATCATCAAAACTTGAATGCTTCATTTTCTAATGATCTTCTATATTGTGTCATTTATAAAAGGCAAGTGCCTCTTGACAAAGCTTAAAAAAAGAAGGGTGTGGAAGGGGGAAGTTTCCAGTGCTGACAGCTGACACTGTGTAAGAAGTTTTTTCCAAGAGAAATTGAAAATGGTGAGGGTTTTTTCTCAATATTCCAGTTCTTAATGGTAGCACAAACAATCGTGAGCACAATAATGGAACAGATTTGAAACATCTCTATGATTCTGCTTTCTGGAGAAATAATGGAATTTTTATTCATTTGTTTCTCCATAAAAGATGTCTGGAGGAAATTTCACAGACCTTAGTAGGCAGAAAATAAGGTCATTTCTTGTTTTCCCTGTTCAGAACAGTTAGTTTCTGGGTTGACCCTTTCAAACAAAAGGAGGTAAAGGAAAAAAACAAAACAAAAGATCAGGAATGACATTGAGATACAGCTAATACTATGATCAATGTTGTGGTCCAGCAGAGCATTCCTTAGTTTGGGCAGATGATCACTCTCCATTTATCTGGGCAGGAAACTAGGTACTGGTGCAGCCAGGGCACCAATACCTGTGCAGCAGGATGGGCTGTAGTTCCTGACAGGCTGTATCAGTTCAGTCCAAGAACTGTTTTTCCCCCTTTTAAGCACATACCTGATCACATCCGTGGAAGCCATGAGTCTGAGAAGCTCTGCAGAAGATGCTCCAGAGATAGTTGTTGCAGGGCAGTGATAGGGGAATGAAAAAAGAGGGATATTCCCTGAGGATTCTGTGCTATCTTTGAGCCAGACCACCCCTAAGTAAGCATATGGTTCATTATGACTTTGTGCCTATCTCTCATAAAATATTAATATTCTGTACATAACTGCAAGACAATTGACAAAATTACTGTACCAGAAGTCCTTCAGAGGAGAGACCCAAGGGAAAACATGAAAAAACAGACAGAAAATCCCAGTGCCAAATCCAAAAGCATTGTACAGACATGAAATCACTAAAAATGAATGTGGCGATATTTCTTTTGTTGCTGTCATTTCCCACATGTTATGCTCATCTCTTATCTATCTGTTGTAACTTATCATTTAGCTTTGATGGTTTTAAAAAGTGGTTCTACAGTGTTTAGCACCGGGGCCTAAATAATCTGAGCTTTCTAAATATATGCAACAAAAAATGTGATGATTAATAATGGAACACATACTCCTGAATGATTTCATCACAGTTTCAGAGCTGATTCTTCTCTTAGGTCAGCTTCATGTTTTAGTAAGCATTCCCCCCCCAATG
The DNA here is from genome assembly GCA_013399075.1 of Chloroceryle aenea. NCBI lineage: Eukaryota > Metazoa > Chordata > Aves > Coraciiformes > Cerylidae > Chloroceryle > Chloroceryle aenea. The sequence goes on along the minus strand of VWZY01004500.1, from coordinate 76,588 downwards.
GTATTATGTACATAAAGAAATCACCCTATCCACGTTTTTTGGATTGAAAAACAGGAGTGCTCTTTCCAAGAAGTAAGACTCTTTCCAAAAGCACAGCAAAGTGTGCCGTGTAAAATCTAACAACCTCTGCGGTTCCACTAGTACACAGCAGGTAATACATACCCAAGAACCTGCAAATGGGCCATTTGAAAGCTTTCATACTGCAAATTCAGGTTCCAGGGAGTGGAAAATACCCAGTAGAGATATTTTCCCATTAGAAGAAGTTATGGAATAAACAAAGAAGTGATTTTTACCAGTACAGAAACACACTGCAACCTATAAGAGAACGCCACCAAACACGGGGCACAGAGTAGCAATGAGTAGGGTTGCTTCTCAGTAAGCATCATATCTTTAAGCATGTCTTGAGACTGACATGATAATGAACTCTCTAACTACACAAAATTGTCCATCAGTCTGTATTAACAGCAGTCTTTCATCTTCCCTTTCCTATTTTTGAATGAAGTTCCTGTACATTATTCATTTGCAAAATCCCAAAATAGTGCAAGCAAATTGCAATGCTTGAAAAATAGAAACACTGACCTAAAGAGAAATAACCAAATATTTCAATTAAGGGGGGAAATAATTTAAATCTGGCTTGAAAAAGTGTTTATCAAGTATGCATATGCTTATTTTTTAGCTCAAGTAGTTTGTTTGGTTGGATCAGTAGTTAGCAGCAGTATTAATGCCATCAGGCTCTCGTTATATTATCAGATTAAATATAGTATATTATCAGGTTAGGATTAAATCACTTTTCACAATTTTTTCTTTGCAATTAAGTCATCTTTAGTTTGAAGAGGACTCAGTTTGATCAATTTAACAGTGAGCAATTTAATTCAAACAATGGACAAAATAAGACACTGAAGATTTGTCATCTTCATTCAACTTGAATGTGCTTCCCATGGTTCATCTAACACAGTGCACGGGTTGTTTTTGTAAAAGTATGTCTATTTTAAACATTTTTATTAATAAAAGCAAAGGACTTTTTTCTCTCCTGCAATATACCTGTAAAGGCACGGAGGACTAGATCTTTTGTTTGGAGATTATGGGATCTTTCTGTTTTAAAAGGAATATTTGTGCAAGGTGATTTATTAGACATACCCTTAATCCTTGAGCACTACTGCTTGAATCCAGTTAGAAGGTCAGCAACTGTCAGATCTCCTCTACATCAGAAGATTTTATTAACCTTGGACTCCTGTTATGGACTCTTCTGCCCTAATGTTTTGATGTGATTACATCCAAATGCAGTCCCATCTTTTCCTAATCTCTCTATTAGGAGTCATTCATCATTTTGCAAAAATATTTTGGCAATGTCTTTTTGTATTTCAGCAGTTCTTTGAACAACCTTTCCCAGGCTTTTATTTTTCCATTTTGCTGAAATATTTCATTGTTAGTCTTTCAAACTCACGTGCTTCACTTTGTATAAGCAGCCCAATCCTAAATGGAAAAAAAAAGGCACGCTAATGAGAACATCAAGTTCTTATTCCAGAAATTCTTTGCTACATGAATGGAGCTTATTCATTTGAATCACACTTAGTCAAAGGAGCATTTTCACTGGAGGATGTGTAAATCAGCCTAGCCATAGATATTCTAGCAAAGAATGCTTGGTTTTTTAGACATATCCAGCCTACTGAGATCTTGAAGGCTGATTTTATGGAACAGAACTTTTTCCCTTCCATTCCAATCATATTAAAGCTTTAGTTTGAAACTGCATCTGAAAATGTCATTATGGATGTCAGGCATGATTTTCAGAGAAAGCTGAATCGTGTGTATATCATAAATAAATCAACAATGAGCACAGTGCTAAAAAAGCAGTACAATTTATTTTGGGTAACCCTGTGCAGTTGATGTCTCTCACCTCTTCACAAGTTTTTCTTTCCTGCTTAATATCATAACTCTTTTTCTTCAGATGGAAATCCAACTTTTTTTCAACAAACTATACTCCAATGGAAGAAATGACAGCCAATTATTTGAAGGATGACTTTACAAGGAAAAGGCATTTTGACAAGAGTAATTTTGCCTTCCACTTTGACCTGCAATATTGCTTTCTATTCTTGTCAACTTGCATTAATATCTCTAGTCTGACAGTGAACTAACTTGTATCTCTGAATTTTTAAACACGTACCTGCAAATCTTACAATGGTGTGTCTTTTCATCTTTGGCAGGTTGCTTTGAAAATTTATGCTGCTGCTCAGATTTGTGGTGTTTATCCTAGACAGGAATTCATCACCTGCCACCAGTTTCCGATACGCAGTTTTGAGTGGTTAACACAGAGGTTCAGACCTTAGAGATACGTAGAGAAGTAACGAATTTTGTACAAACATTCCAAATTACTTTCCTTACTATCCTGAATACTCTACTTTTCCTCAGTTCATTAGAACTTTTTTTTTTCTGTGGAAATTAATCCACATTTGAAGCACCTAATGTTCAATTCCAACCATTTCCGTACTTTAGGTAATACAGTGAACATTTGTGGTTTCTTTTTCAATGCAAAAATGAAGAGGAAAATAGATCTGGATGGATGTATCAAGGTCATATAGCCCAGCCTCATATCCCAGCAGAAGATCATGGCCCCTACTTTTAGCAATATCTATTATGGAAAAAAAAAAGACGACATTATCTCATTGCCTTTACATTTATAGCAGCATTTAATCTGCTTGAAGACTAATACAGAATAATCCCTCATCCTTCTCACCTCTGAATAATTTCTGTTCTTTTAACCTCTCCTCATCATTGACATTGCCAGAGCCCTGGGCATTTTGATTTTTTTTTGTCTAAACTTCATTGAAGATCAGAGCCTTAAACTGAACACAGGGCTGCAAGTGAGATCTTTCCTACACAGAGCAGTGTGCATTAAGAGTAACCTGCTAGTTAGAAATCATTATTTTTTCTCTCTAAGAATTATGTTACATAATCCTTGATCCTTTCCTTCAGAAATACTGCTTAGCTTTTTTTTTTTTTTAACTTAAACCTTGTTCAGAAAGCTGAGTAAAAAGAAACCTCTAAATAATCTTACAGAATTGTCTCTGACCTTGAGCAAAAATGTATGCTCATACTGCATTTGTTTTTAAAGATACCTTCAGTATAAGCAGGAAGTTTAGGGGTGGAAAAGCTTTGAATTCACCCTTAGGATACTCTCTTGGCAGACAAACTAGGACACTTCCACCATGCTTCTTGCAAAGACATTGGATCGTTTAAGTCCATTGCATAAGAGAGTAAGTCCTCAGGGCGTCTCTGGATTGCATTTCCAGCTGACAGAAAGCATGACCTATGGTGATGTGTTGATCTGGAAGCATAACAGCAAACAGAAGAACTCCCCAAGGAGCCAAGAATGCACTTTTGTCTGATAGATGAGAAAAAGCTCCGAGTGACGTGGAGGTATTTCACTTGCCTGTTAAGAATGTGATAAGCCTGTCCACGACAAGATACAGACATCCCTAGAACTTCTTCCTGTGCCTTCCTCTCACATGGGCTTTTAGAAAATTGGTGAGGAAGAAAAATATTAAAGCTGTGGAAAAACTTTCTGTGCTGGAGAGAGATTTGAAATGTAGTAGTAGACTGTCCTGTGGACGTTGCTATGTGCTCATTACTTCTCAGAGACAGGATGCCTCTGCCTGGTACAGATGCGTGGGGTGTGAATGTCCTTCAGCTGCCCATTATAAAGGATTTGGGCTTCTTGCAAATTCTCTTTCTCAAGGTTGTAAAGGATGGTAATTGCATGCTGAAATTCCCTGAGAGTTCTCTGCATCTTGAGGAGAGTCAAATGGAGGATAGATTGTAAGATGGTTTGCTGTAGCCTTCACCTCTGTAACCCTCAGTAATCCCCTGTAATGCTGCTCATTCCAGCTAGATACACTCAGTCAATAACAGCTGAACTAACCCTTATTTCTGGTGTATGATTCCTCCTGTCAGCAGAGCTGATGGTAAGATAACCAGACTGACTGAAGGCACGTATGAAGCATATATTGCATTTATGATATTGTTTAGAAAGCAAACAAACAACAACAAACCAATCAAACTAAACCAAATGATACAAACAAACAAACGAAAAACATAAAACAGATGTTAATTTAAAATAAAATGAAGAAAATCTACTCCCAGTATAAGACTGAAGCCAATACTCCTACTTCAAATGTTTCTTTAGTCATCAAGAAATTGTCAGCAATTTGGATATTTGCCCGGAGTTAAAGATTAGTTTTAAAATAATTAAGAATATGTATTTTGATAGTCTGTATGCCTTTCCAGAAATGTATGCTCTTAGTTGTTTTTAATTCCATGTTGATAATTTGATTTGAGAGTATTCTGAACAAATTATGAACATCCAGTGAATTATGCAAGGTGGTAAGGTAATAGGAAAATGAATCATACCCATAGCAAAATTCCTTTACAGAGATAATTGCATGGGAAGTGGATGAATCACTCTTAACTATTGTACTAGTGACTTCTGTGAGCCAAATGAATACAAACCTCATTAATGCTATGAAATCATGTTACAGTAAGTGAAAATCTCTATTGAGTTGATAACACTACAGTAAATTTATGCTGCTTCCTGAATAAGTATCCTGCATATGTAGTTAATATTATAGCAGTAGCAGTTCTCTCTTTGATGGTCTGGTTCTTAGAAGTGTAATGACTCAAGTGGCCCAACACAAGGAGGAGACAACGTCACCTCTAATCTACAGGTGAAACAAAAAGATAAAAGATTTCTAATCGTGGGTCTGTTGTTATCTGTTTGAAGGAACATAGCTTGCAGATGAGACTTTGAGAGATTTATTATTTGGTAATCAGAGCTTGCCCACAGGTTGTCTTCAAGCTGGGGGAAAAATGTGTTGCAGAATACTTGAACATGAATGCAGGATGGAAGTTGCCCCTAGTGTTAAGTGAAAAAAAATGGCAAGAACTACTTTCCACCCAGTCAACCTGGGTTGTTTCCTTTCATTTTTGTCTGTGTTGAAACCACTTTGTACTTGACACTTCTGTTAGGTAGCCACTCACTGGAAAGACATCTGGAGAGCACTCTGCCTGATTTCAAGAATCACGGTCAGAGAATCATAGAACAAGTTGAGTGGGAAGGGACCTTAGAGATCATCTTGTTCCAAACCCCCTGCTGTGGGCAGGGACACCTCCCACTAGAGCAGGTTGGTCACAGCCACATCCATGCCCTTGTAGAAAAAAAGACCCTCCCTAGCTTTCTTCCATCCCCCTTTAAGTACTGTAAGGCTACAGTAGGGGTTTCCTGAAGCCTCCTCTTCTCCAGGCTGAACAACCCCAAGTGGCTCAGCCTGTCCTCATAGGAGAGGTGCTCCAGACCTCTGATTATCTTTGTAGCCCTCCTCTGGACCTGCTCCAACAGATCCACAGCCTTCTTGTGTTTGGTGCTGCAGAGCTGGACACAGTATTCCCAGTGGGGTCTCACCAGAGCAGAATCAACTTCCTTGACCTGCTGGTCATGTTTCTTTTGGTGCAGCCCAGGCTATGGTTAGGCTGTGAGAACATCTTATGGATCATGTTGAGCATCTCGTTAATCAACACCCCCAAGGCCTTCTCTGAAGGGCTGCTCTCAATGCAGAGACTGACTGGCCTGCAGTTCCCCAAGTCTTTCTTTTGTTCCTTTTTAAAAATGGGGATTATATTTCCCCTTCTCCGGTCAGTGGGAACTTCACTGGACAGCCACGACTTTTCAAATATCATGGATACTTGCTTAACCACTTCATGCACCATTGGTTCTCCATGGAGGTGCAAGACTGTACATTACATTATAGATTCAATACATCTTGGATTGAGTACAAAGTCAATGTAAAAGTGCTTCATGTTTCTGCATTGTTTTTCAAGATATATCTCATGCAAGATGTTCAGGAAGACAATACCATAGCCACATAGCTAGGTGCTGGATTACTACCAGAAAGCACATAAGTCAGAATTTGGTTATGGGCTAAAAATATTCCAAGTAAGGATGTTAGAATTTGATAACCTGCATGTGGCGTAATGATTTACAGCCACCTACTGCAACCAGTGGATCTGGAATTGTGATATACCACAAAAATACACTTTAGTTTTCAAAATGCTTTGTATTTTACCAAGGGGATTATCTCATCCTACTGTAGGCAATGGCTTGAACACCTTACTAATACATGAGTAACTAAAGAACAACCGAGAAAAAACCCAACCATTAAAAAGCAAGACTTTGAACACAGCCTCTGTAGTAGTTGTACAACACAGCAGTGTTGTTTAAAACTCTGGCATGGAGCTTTCATTGATTAATTAGTCAAGAAGGGAGCCATACTCCTCTCATTTTCTCAGTAGTCAATCTTGATCCAGCTTTGAAACTCCTCAGGGTTCACCACTACTAATGATTCACTCCATTTAGCACAATGGCTTCTTTTCTGTAAATCAGGCCTTGCTTTCTTCTCTGGTGAATTAATGTTACACCAGCATGGACAGCACTGAAATAGGAATAAGTATATTTTCATCACAGCTTGTTGAGAAAGAATAGTTTCCTTGAAAAGAAAACAATGGTAAAGATCTACCAGATTTCATCAGATTTTTCATTTAAGAGGATTACTTGCTTTGTCATAAAAGCAGAAAAACTGCAACATGCTGGAAGACTATAATTTATCAACCTAAGGACAAAATATTTATTTTAGTTTGCTTTTACATTAATTAATGCCAAGATTTTTTTGCTGTATAAATTACATAATCAATTACAGAAGGAATAGAAAAATAGTAATTCTTCACAAATAGCATTTAAACCTGCTTAGGTTCCCTAAATAGACCCCTGCAACTGTCAGAGGAAGACCAAATTCCTCATCTAGATGTCAATAAAGGAACAGAACTTCTTGCAAAGCAAGGACACATATTCAGAGAGCAGCTGGAAGATTTTCACTTCTCTTAAAAGGCAACTTTCTTTTCATACCTTGAGAACACTGCCAATCTGCTCTATACATCATATAGGGTCTCTCTTTGTGTATTGGCTTCCTTGCTATTAGAAATCATTGTTTCCTGATGGTTTATTTAGATATTTATTTAGAGTATTCCTTCAAAGCCTTTGATTTCTATAACAGTATAAATAAACTTCACGGACATATACAAGAAAACCATTTGAATTCTCAGAAGGGTAATTACCTTCTTTGCTCTGTTCTACCACGATTTTCACCTTACTCTTATGGGACATGTTCTTTTTAAAAAGATTTCTTTCTTAAATTTCTTATTTTCCACCTAGTAACCTAATATTTGATTGGACGAGTTTTTAACACAATGCTAACAGTGAATTTTTCTTTTTCTTTTTCATTTATCAAACCTGTAACTGCACAAAAGGTATGAAACAAGCAGTATGGTTTGGGTTTGATATTAAAGATCCGTTTATTGCAGTCCTGGAGAAATGTAGAGATAAAGAAATGCAATTGAAAATATTTCTCTAAATTCATCTTTCACTCATTTGAGGAACACTGCACAACTGGCATGTACTGTAAAACCCACATGCTCAAAGATGCTTAATACAGGAGAGTGGAGAAAAATTCAAGCTGTCATCCACATTCAGCTCAAGATTCTCCCCAGTTTGCCTGAGATGGAGTTAAGGTAAACTTGTTTTTTCCTCAGAAGAAGGAGGAAATGGATAGACAAACACGAGAATGCCAAAACAAAGCCACAGTTCTGTCCTGACTTACAGTAAAGACAGGGAATTAGTCAGAGAACACATGGGAAAAGCAGCTCTCCCTATGGTTGTGGGACTGATGCAAAGCTCTTTGAATTCACCAGGGAAAAAACAACAATATTTACTAAGCACTGGATATAGCTCTTTGTGAATATCTAACTGCATCATAGCAGCACTTAACATTTCCAAATTCAAATCCCAAATGAACAATTTGTACTGTAATAAGTAAAGACTGGGATGGATTGTTTAATCCCTGAGCATTTTCAGCCCGAAAATCAACTTGAATTTAAACTTGAAATAACACCATTTATTTTCTTGAGGTGTGGCTCCAGAGCAGGAGATTTAATGTTTCAAAATTCTTCAGTATTTTACTTCATAATAGATCTAAGGCTCTTAATATTGGCATTATCCCCAAATGAAGATGTTACTGGAGTGTAAGAGAAAGTGGAAGTGGAAACTGAATGTGCTGATCATCAAAACAATATGAATTCATACATAGGACTGTTTCCCAGCAGAGAAATCTTCCTGTTCAAATAAAACAAAAGGTAGAAATCTGGATTTGCATTTCTATGGTAATCTGGAAATATTTTGGGAGGGGAAATTTAAATACTATGACCAGTCAACAGATTTTGCAGACTTCAAAACACGGATGGAATATCTTGAAGATGACAAGTTTAATTCTAAGTAAAACACATCAGAAAAGTGTTAAGAGAAAAAATAAGACCAGAAATTATTGTCTCCTGTTGTGACAAGGAACCTCAATTCCATTTGAACTATATAAGTGAAACAAGAACTGAAAAAGAAAGTTAAATGAAGGAAAATTATTATTTAACTATTATTATTTAATGTGTCTGTGTCAGCCGCGGAGCTGCGCAGAGAGATTCCCATACCAGGTATGTAAGATACCTGCAGGAAAAGTGGAATTGTAGGTAGGTCTTGGAAATATTGCTACATTGGAGGGGAAATAAAGAAATCAGACTTGATTTCTATTCCCAGTATGACAGTCAGTTTAAGTCTGGCCATGATGTAATGTAGTATCTTTTGTTGCAAAAGCTGGACAATATAATGCAGATGAAGTTCAGCAGATCAACAAAGTTTGTTTCCTTTTTTTTTTCTTCTTCTTTTCTTTTTTCCAAGCCGTAAAGACACACTTGTTCACTGACAAAACAATTCCTTTCTGTAGCTTATGTCAGGGACACATCTTCTTGGCTCAATTTTGTGTTGTAGAAATAGAGAAAAAGATAAAGGAAATGGTGGTAACATTCCCAGGCAATTCACTTCACGTTGAATATTGGATATAAACAATTTATTTTATTGAGTATCACTGACTTGAAGCTATCAAATGCTTTTAAAGAGGTATTCATTACATATTAGAGCAATTAATTTTCTGTCAGAAAGAGCTCTGGACAGAGGACCAATTTTTGGCACAGAACTGGAGGGTATATTATTTGCATAATTATTAGGCTAATCAATACATGAAATGGAACTGTATGAAAACCAAATTCAGGCAATTGGGCATGGATGATGAGTGGAGGTAGAAGAGCCAATAATAATATATATTCAAGTGTGTTTTTTCCAGTTCCATCTTACAGGCCAGGTATATCTTTTGTTTTCCCAGGCACAAAAGATGGTCATTGCAGCCTAGGATGGGAGATAATGGAAATCAACATTTGGGGGGGAGGTGTAGGGAACTACTGGCACACATGTTTCAGACAGAGTGAGATGCAAAACACAGTAAAGACATTCCTCTTCATTAGGAATCAGTCATTAAACAATGTTATGACAGACTGTGCCTAAGGAATTATGTGGTGAAAATGAGAAAAGAACTGTAGCAAGTTTGATTTATGACAGGATGTGAAAAAGCTTCGATGTCTCAGGAAAATTTTCTTTTTTTTATTTTTTGAGAAAGCCTGACCCAGGATCTTCCAAATACTTTGAGAAATTATGGTATTTCCTTTGTGGTAAAACAGTCATAATGGCTTTTTGGGGATCAGTACCTTCAGGTCTCTACTCTCCTTCATTTCACCTTGGCACATCATTTGACATTGGTGAGTTCCCCAGACTGCAAAATCTGTGTCTTTCCTTATGCAAGACATTTAAGAAGATGATTAGTGCACTCATTTGGGTTGTGGAATACCTAACTTCAGCTCCCTTATAAAGACCGGGTAGACCAGATATTTGGCCAAGGATCTACTTCCACACACCCACAAAGAATTCACGCACAGACTCAGGAGGACTCACCTGAACTACTGCACTGATGCTATGAAATCACAGAAATGAGCAGGAAATTGCTTCTTTTTAAACCGTTACAGGGTACTATCTCTCATTTTTGACTCTTGAACTAGTTTTGTTATGGAAGATGAGAATTAAAGATTTCCAATTGTCCATATATTGTTTATCACACTTGTGCCTCATGAGTCTTGAACAGTAGCTATTCCATATTATACAAAGCTTATGTATGTTAGGTGGATTTCTGGCAACTTTGTTCTTTTTTCCTTACTAAAACTCCCTCAAAAGCTAAATTTGCTGAAGAAGCCTTAGTTTTTATTTTTGCAGTAAATATACAATAGTGCTATTCTCATTTCCTGAATTAACCTGAAAAATAACATAATTTTCACTTTGTTCAAGAAGAACCTCGTGCAATTCTTTTGATTCTTCAGGGCCATAGGACATCCATGTTACAATTTAACAAGTCTCTCTTCTTCTACACAAGAAGGTGTAGACTCTTCAAAGCTTGAGAGAAGTATGAAATATATAACTAGGAAAAAATGCTCTCAGTCCAGTTTTTGAATCTGCTTCGATATTTATTTTAGCCATATCTAGATTTCTGTGCTGCTTTCTCAGAGCTGAAGTTCTCCACAACAGCTTTGAGCGTTTCGTGGTAGTACAGCAGTGAGAATCCATTTTCTGTATGCCAACCTAGTAAGACAATGTCGTGTGTAAGTACATGACAAGCCATCTGCCCTAAACTGCCAATTAAATGCATATTTTAATATGCAGTGCAAGTTGTGATTATTGCTATCATTTTATTACGTTCTTGAGGAAAATTTTGCATAAGATGTCTTTCACTCAAACATCTGTTTAGGAAAGTGGTCAATTATATGCAATTATCTTGACAAGAATAACATGTTTAAGAGAAGTTACACTACTGTACTTTGTAAAACGTTGATTCAAGGGTTTCATTTTAGTTATGAAAATTAATTTAGTTAGCTTAAAAAATGTCAGCATAAGAACCTGTCTTTATCTTTCATCATGTGATTCCACCATAGAAAGAGAAGACTTTATGGTGATGCCTGCATTTTTGACTAAATATTCTTTGATATGATGAATGCAGTAGCATCATGTGCTTCTATATCCACAGCCTGGTTTGTTTTCTGAGTGAAACTCCTAAAATGAAAGGGTTTCTGGGGTCCAGTCTTTTCTTGATGAGTTGCTGTTCTGATACATTCCTGAATCCTTATATAGTGCCTTGTTTACAACCCTATACAGTGCTTCATTGTCAAGCACTTCAGTTTACTGACTAAAGTAGAAAGCTTAGGCTTATTCTGGTCAACTATCAGCACCAGACCAAAACATCAGGTTTGTGGCTGAGAAGGACAATAGGCAGGTCACCCAGAGTAGGAACCGCTGCAACAGAAGTCCCATTGACCAAGCTCAGTTTCATGACAGAAGATAATTCTTTAAGCCATCATGGAAGTTAATTCCTTCAGACAATGACCAGAAGAAGTCATTAATTAGGGTAGGATTGTTTAGAATTAGTTTCATTGAATATGATAGTCAAGGAAAATTTGGTTTAAGGTTTAAGGTTTCCCTATTACAGGAAACTTATGGATGTGCTGTAAACATGTCCAAAGAAGGGCCACGAGGATGATCAGAGGGCTGATCACATATGGGTTTTTTTAGCAGAGAGATCATTCCATACTCTAATAGCTATCTTTTTGCCCTAAGTATTGGATATATAGACTCACAAAATGCTGATAAACCAGCCAACCATTGAGAGTACAACTTAAAAACAAACAGGAGGCTTCTCCCTGGAATGGAAATAAGGAAGCAGCATAACTGGAACGAGTCCATAGAGCCTTTCATCTTCCTAAAGAAAAAGAAATGGAATTACTTCAGCTAGAGAAAATAATCCTTTAGCCAAACTGTTTGCAAGTCAGCATGTACTATTTTCATATGAAGTGTAAACAGGCTTTGCAGCATTAACATTAAAATTTAGCCACAACTGAATTTGTTAGGAAAAGCAATATTCTCACCATCCACGGTTGGTGTGGGATAAAAAAACCCAGTCCACTCCACTCATCCTCCAATATATGGAGAGGAAAAGTGTCCTTTGCTACAGCTGAGGAACAAAAACGTCATGCTGGGTAAAGGTGGCATTCAGCTGTACCATATATTTCTTACTTGACATGGTTCTCAGCACCTGGTAAAGCAAAGCTGTTCAAGTCAGCAAATAAGAAGCAGCAACATACAGAGAAAACACCAATTAAAGTTAGGGAAAAAAAAAGAACAAAACACAGGACCAAGTTCCTTCTGAGACAGGAACAAAAAAGGCATCTTCTTACCAGTCTGCTCCGGGTCGACTTCTTCACCTCCTTCTTTAGGGTCCTCTCAGAGGTGATTGACTTTATCCCATCCCTCAGCTGCCATTGAAGGTAATTGCCCCCTGTGAATCCCAGTTGATGCTGGTGGTTAAGATTTTGGGAAGAGGGAGAAAAAGGGAATAAAAAGAGAGGGACCTGAATTAAACCTTTTCTGCACAATCAGCTTTTGTGAACCAGGTAAAGGGATCAACCTGAAAACGCAGATCAGCAAAAGAAAGAGAACAGAGATTTGGCTTGCTTTGTTCTGAAGCAAAGTAGCTAAAATGTACATGAGGGTGAAAAAACGAAGGTAAGCCTCATCTGTGCTTTGCCTTCAGTCCTGTGCCCTCATAATTTCTATTTATTTTTTTCGGTAGATTGTTTCAGGAAAAGGGAATCCACTGAAAGTACAACTCAGCCCACACAGAAGTAACTTAAATAAATGACTGGACCTACTGAGCACATGGGAATGTGTTATTTTAGATACTTAAACTTCAAGCTAGTTTGAGTTCTAGAAAATCACCTTTTTTCCCTCAACTATATTAATATTCTACACCCATAAAAATGTGCTTTACTCTTGGAATGATATTCATGAAACAGTTTCCAATTTCTTTTTGTGAGAGATCAGATCCATGGGAAATAAATGCTTTCTCTACTTATTAATGCTCTTTACTTCTAATTTTACTACTGATCATTTCGGTGAACTATAGACCTGCAATGCCCTTTATAACCTTTCTTAGCTCAGTATCATACTCCAGGTGTACTGAGGAATATTTGGATGGAATTAATGCAAGTGACATAGTCTCTCAGCTATGCAAAAAGTTGTAGAGATTTTCTATTTATTTTTCAGGTGGCTGTGATTTGGGATTTTATTAAAATATCCTCAGGCTCTTTCCAGGTTTTAGCAGTTCAGAGGAGTTCTACAAAGGAATTACTTCAGGAAAAGGGATCTAAAAAAATATTTCTTTTAAAAAGTACTTGTCCAGAAATGAAATACTCCTGCAATATAGTGGAAATACCCACAAAACCAAACCACATCCTTTCCGTGTACTCAATGAGTAGGCATTTTAATGAGGTGCATGTGGAAATTCTCTGCTTCCCTGATTTTTCAGATGGTGCAATACAGTACAAATAGATTCATTTCCAGTGTTTGAATGAGTTGACTGTTGCACAATGCAAAGTATTAAATGCAAGAGGAGGAGAAAGACATCCCCTGTACATATCTGATATTCTATATCTGGTTCTTGCTCTTACAATCTATCTTCTTAATCTTCATATTACTCTCTAGTAATTTCCAGAAGTATCACATCTTGACTGGTTTCTGATTTCAGAAACGTGCTCCAATTAAACAAACAAAACAGCATCAGAAACACAGAAACATCAGAACCACACAGCCCTGCAGTACACATTGTATTGCACTTGTTAAAGTAGACCTAACACTAAGCGTAGGCTTGGATACAAAACCACCATACTCTGGTTTTTCACAGTTAAACAGAAAGTTAAATCTGCATTTTTACAAGTACAACACTCACAGAAACACCCCAGGTACCTAAATGCCTTGTATCTAAGATGTATATTTATAGTATATAGCTGTCTTATATTAATGTTAGGAAGATTTTTCTCAGTAACATGGATTGTCTCGCCCCAGGTGCAGATTCATTTGTATCATTCTGACCCATTGCAGGAAAATTTCCTTTGCCTCTTCCCAAGTTTGTTATTTAAGAAGCTGAGTGTGTGAGTGGGTGGCAGAGAAAGCAGGCTGATGGTATTGCCCTGACTCCTGTGTGCCCGTCCTCGAGTTCTCCAAAGGTGAAGGAAGAGAGGAGGAGAGGAGCACATTTCCTCAGAGTGGGAGACTGTTCTGAAGTTTAAGAAGCAATGACTAGGAAGAGCCCAATATGTAGCTCATGCAGCACAAATCCAGAGTGAGAGTTTTCTGAGAGGAACCCAGTGCTTTTTTTGGGGAGGTGAGTGTGATAAACCCCTCTCCCTCAAGAGAGAAAGGAAAGAAACTGGTGCTGCAGACTGAACAAAGTAGGATGTTGGGAAATTTGAGTGGACTTCAAGTGTGGAGACAAGGAAAGGACCTTCATTAATATTGAGTCTGGGGTCAATTGCAGATTTACTTTCACACCTTTAGTTTACTTCTGCCTGAATTATCCATCTGTGTTGTCATTTTTAACAAACTTTCCTGGTTTACTTCCTAATAAAACATTATTTTAAGTGATAGGAAGTCTAATATTTACTTTCTACAAGTAAGAACTGGTAGAAAAGGTATACCACTTTGAAGTTCTGGAAACTTTCAGGTCTTTTTATAGCAAAATTGCAGTATTTCCCTATAAAATACCATCAGAATTATAGGCTGATGTTACTACAATTATTTCTGCCATAATGAGGTTTGTAATCAAGCTTCCTTTAAGCACTGACTTCTTATCTAAGCAGAGAGAGACAACTGTTGGTGAAGATCTAACTTGTCTCACTTGTCACATTTGGAATCAGAAACTCTTCCTGCAGCAAGGCACAGTTGTTATTTGAGATTTAACTTGCCTCACTGGCCACATTTGGAAACCGTTTCTGTCTGTGGAATTGCCTTCCTGGTAAATAATGCTCTGGCTCCCTTGAAATTGCTTTAGCTTCTCTGCATTCTCTGTGGAGTTCTCTGGAATTAAGCTAGACACTTTTTTTTTCCCTTTCCTTTTCCCTTTTCCTTTTCCCTTTCCCTTCTTTCCCTTCTTTTCTTCCCCTTCTTTCCCTTCTATCCCTTCTTTCTCCTTTCTCCTTTCCTTTCTCCTTTCTCCTTTCCTTTCTCCTCTCCTTTCTCCTCTCCTTTCTCCTTTCTCCTTTCTCCTTT
>VWZY01004500.1:49473-61384 GCA_013399075.1 Chloroceryle aenea | reverse complement strand
CTTCTTCCTTCCTCCTTCTTTCTCCTTTCTCCTTTCTCCTTTCTCCTTTTTCCTTTTTCCTTTTTCCTTTTTCCTTTCCTTTCCTTTCCTTTCCTTTCCTTTCCTTTCCTTTCCTTCCTTCGTTGGAATCCTTCCTTCCTTCCCCTCCTTTTTTCCTTCCCTACTCCTTCTCCCCCTCTCCCCCCACCTCCCAGTTTTAATTAAACTACTGAAGTAAGTAACTCTTGTGGGTTTTTTCCAGTTCAGCTGTTGCCTTTGACTGCTTCTGCAGCTTACTTAGCAAAGGTAACGGCAACTCTAACAGCAGAAGCCAGACAAGGCATATGCTGAAGATTAACTGAGCAAAGTGACATTGTAACTGCGTCACCCTGAGCAGGAGAAAGGTGGAAATCGTGACATCCAGAGAGGCAGAGGATTCCCCTGCTGCTTACAGAGCAAGAGTGTGCGAGTGCAAATTGATAATGTCAGTCACTGCACTTTGTCTGCTGTAACAGAGGAAGGTTTTGGTGTGTCTTATTAGCTGTAAACAAAAAGCAATATTGCAGGGTCGTGGGCCATGCTGTTAGTGCTAAGAATCCATCTGAATTTCCATAGTATGCCTTCTGTTGTTACTGTCTTACAGCTTAGACATGAAAATTTACAGTGAGCTATAAATTAACCTAAGTGCTGCATTGTTCACTTTTACCAGTTTTTGTCTTTTTTTCTTCCTTTTATTCAAAGACATAAATTATGGATGAACTATTAGTCGATGTATACAGCCTTGTCTCTGAATACATCCACAAAAATGCCAGCTTTATAGAATTATTACATGTTATGCCAATTATTTGTGTGATAACATAGTGTGGATTGAAGTGGCTGTGGCAGTTTCACTCCCCTTCATAATTCACCACAACAGGGCAAAATTTGGTAGTTGGAATCCTGGATGAGAATTTTTCTCTCTCTTGGAAAATCATGTACCCCACTTTGGCAATCTTTGGTTAGTGCTCCTGATAAGTGGCCCTATTCTTCATATTCTTCCCCTTTGACTCATTCATAATACGCCTTTGTAATGCTGAATTACACTCTTTTGACAAAGGACTCTTTGCATATTTTCTTATATTTTGGTTCATAGTCTGTTGCTGTCAGTTGTTAGTAAAGAAGTTTATCACACTGCTGTCATATATAACCTGTAGGCACCATCACTGTCTGGGGGAAATCCAGGGAGCTGACAGTTCTTTGTTGACTCCATCCCCCCTTGTAAAGAACCTGCCCCAAAATTCTGGCATTCTTGCCTTTCTCTGCACCTTTTCTTATTACATCAGTTAAGAAACCATCATAAATCTTCTAATCCAAACCAAACCCAAGTCATTACTGGCAAATTAATACTTTCTGGCTATTTCAGTAAAATAGATCATTTAAATAAACAGAGAAGTTCAAAAATGCCCTGGAAATTGAATGTTTTTTTTTAGGAGAGGGGGCTAACATTCAGTCAGCATACAATACACAGAAATACCTGACTTGTATGATTTAAAAGTTTGTATGGCAAGAGTGAGTTCAATTTAAAATAAAAATCCATGAAGTTAGAATAAATCACTTCCAAAAGTGGTGGCATCTAATACTTTTTTATACATTTGCTAAGTTTTAAAAGATCCTGAAAGCAGAACTTTCTGTGGCTAATGTCAAAGCTGCTCCTCTGGAATATACTCCAACGTAAACTACAAGTAGGATGTGGAAGAGCATCTGTGCATCTAAGTGTGTAATATTGTAGCTGGAAAACTTCTGGGCAACATAATAAATCACAAAATAAAAACCACATCTGGGCAACAAAATACCTTAGAAATACCACGAGAGCATCCTGGGGTTTAGTTATTTGCCTCCAAACTGATTTTCACACCATGTGAGTTAAATTGAAGAAAACCTAGTATTAAATTTGCAATTTTTTTCTAGCCAATGACAACTTAGTGGGGCATCTCATGTCCAGCACTTACAAATGAGATTAATTTCAGGACAGAGAGCAATTTCAGATATCTACTGTAGCTGAGCAGTACAGAAGCAAGACTTGCTAACAGATACAGTGCTTTGCTCTATTCTGTTTGGCCATAGTGATGTTATCAGTGACAATAGACAGACGTAGACATTTGAAATCCAAATAGCATTTCTTTTATTGATGTTAAGAGCAAAAAGATTGAGATTTCAAGTAAGTCAATACTTGAGCAACTGGGACATCAGTCTGTAAGTGCTTAGTATCTGAAGAAAGATTTCTCACTGAGCAGTTTCAAATTTGTTCTGCACTGACACTCTCTGTGTCGAACAAAAGTCGTGTTCTCATTTTCTGTCTGATTTTATTACATGCATTCTTAAAATAAATGGTACTGGGAAAGGATAATGATACTGGTGTAGCATTTCTTACACGACCATCCCTGGGTTTCTTTTGCTTTCTGCCAGGGCTATTAAACTAAGAAACCCGTGAGAGTGCAGGGTTGATGGGCTGCAGTTATCTTTCAATGACAGAGATGTCAAGTATTGAAAACCTTCCTCAACGTCTTGTGATATCGAAAAATTACGTAGTGATTTTTCATCAAAACTGGAATTGTGCTCTCAGCACTTGATAACTATTTTATGGTTACTTCAGGCTTCCACTGCCAATAGAAACATGTGACAAGAGATGAGAACATGATATCATAATTTGAGTAGACTGTCAGCTGTGGAAAGTAACATTGGAGTCAACAAATTTCCTTTGCTGGCCATTTATGTGTTCTGAAAATGAGGAATGGGCTGCAGTCTTTTTTTTTTTTCCTGGGAGCTGTGAACTCCTCTCAGATTTAATTCTGATGCGATATCTTAGTTTTCTCTGACTTCACCTCTCCAGAAAAACAAAACAAAACAAAGCAAAGCAAAGGCCACTTTCCAAGGATCTTGATGAGAACCATAAACTGCAGCACGATGTCAGGTAGTGTAACATGAAGGAAGATTCCATAGTTCAGTCTTTCAGAAGGCATTTGTGCTCAGAACTGATACCTTTGAGGCCAGGATTAGGAACTGTGCCATTTGAGGAGATTAAGTGTAAAGAACACCCTATCTTATATTCAGGTTCAAGTTAAACCCCAGGAAAGGATATATTCAGTGATAGAAAGGAAAAGGTTGGTCATAAAATGGACTATTCAATTACTTTCCTAACACAGTCAATTCACACTGGTTACGTACCATGCACCCTTAAGCAGTAAAGAAACAGGATAAAATCATGGTCTTTGCTTGCCAAATCTAACATAAATCAGGAAAAGCCCTACAGACTTTTCTTAGAGCCTCAGGAGAAAAGGAAAATGTAGGGGAATTTTACAGTCTTTACACTACAGCCACCATGGACTTAATCTTACTGGCCCAAATTACTGAGTGAACTATTCATCATGGACATTTGATGCCTGGGAGAACTTCAGAACAAGTGTGAGGACGCAAGGAAAGGTTCCTGGTCTTTTGGTCAAGGGATTGAATTGATGCTATTTTGGTCCCTCACTAGGGGCTGACGTTAAACCAATGCTTAGTAATTACAATTGACTCAAAATTAATAAGAAGAGCAGAAGTCTGGGAGGTTAGTCATTTGGAACGTGAAGAATGTCCTCTCCACCAGCTGTAGGCATACATACTACATAATTATCATCTTCCTGTCAATACAGGATTGTTTCAAAGAGTACATTTTCTAGTGCTGTGTTTAATCTGTTCTAAAAGCATGAGCAATGGTTCTTCTGCAGCCTACAAGATGTGTCTGGAATATAAATGTGCTTATATTGCCTTCTATCACTTTAAACAAATTTCTGCCCTTGAGTCTTTGTCAAGACATTTTTCAAAGACACAAAAGGTTGCCAGGAATGCAAGTCACTGAAGGTTGTGACTGCATTCTAAGAGAGTTATCCCCCTGGTTACCTCCCGGTGTTCTTCCTTATGCTCTTAATTCCTTAACCACTTTTCTTTTTTTTTGGTCTGAATTTTCCCTCAGCTTTTCTGTCTCTCTTTGGTGATGATCCAGGGTGATTTATTCCATATATTTAGTAGAATGTAGCTCTCACCACTCAGGAGGGCCTTGATTCACTTGCCCACACTTGGTATCAAGTGACACTCGAGATGCACCATCTGTCCTGCTGAGCTGCAAGATGCAGTTGCTTCAAGGGAAGGTTGAGAAGTGACTCTTCTTTGTTCTGTACTCGAATAAGTATCATGGACTACAGAAACATCTCAGTTAAACTTACTATCTTGAAATGCAAGCAGGTTAGTTAGTGTCCAGACTCTTTTATGGGAAATTTAATGCTATTTTCAGTATAGAAGAAGAAATACATAATACCTAGTCTACTGCTTTCTGATATTGATAGGAAAACAGAACAGGGGACAAGAGGTAATGAACTGATTAAGAACACAAAGAAAAGGACTTAAACAATTTCTCCTAATTTGTGATACAAAATTTATTTTAGTCAATGGAAAATAGTTTACAGTGGAATAAAGCACTTCAGAGAGGGAATTAACCCTCAAATGTACAATGTCTTGTACTTGGACAACTGTTCTTTGCTACTTAACTTCTCCTTTATGACCTAACCTGTATGCAAAGTCAAAAACCTTGAAAGCAACTGATCTGAAATTTATTCCTAAGAGTTATAAAGGGATAAAGAATGTGTGTATGTTTGGGTTTGTTTGTTTGTTGTTTGTAGTCCTTTTTTTTTAACATGGTAACAAGTAGAATTCAGTCTTTGAAATAAGCCCCTAGTTTTTGAAACAAAAAAAGAAGGATTTTTTCTTAGTATGGGAACATTTTTGTTGGAAACAAAGACTAAAATGCATGTGCTAGTAATAATCAGGATGCACATTTCTTTTCTGACTAGTGGAAGGATGGAAAACATAGGAAAATATAGCAAGAATTAACTCTCTTCTAAGTTGAAGTGTTAACATTTTCTCCTTAGGGATGACTTGTGTGGAGATGTGGATTTTCTGCTTTTAACTCTTAAATAAAGTATTATGTTAAGATAGTTTTGCATTTGGAATGATACTATCTTCAATTTATTTCAACCAGAACAGATGGCCCGGAATGATGTTAATCTGAATCTGTCTTTTAAATTGCAGCACTGATTGGAATTTCAGTACTAGACTGATTAGTACAAAGAGAATACTAGGGAGAAATAGGCAGAGAAATCTTAAAAGAGCACTGAGGAGACTAGAATTTAATTCCCCAAATATTCTAGGAAATGATACATAAGATATGGTTTTCATTAAATCAATCATTATGCTTAATTAATAAAAGATGAAACAATATAGCAGAGAATAATTTTTTTTTCCAAGTGTTTCAATCGCATACTAAAATAAGTGATAATTTGTCCAGAACAAGCTTTGAGGGACAGTTTGCTTTATATCCTAGAATGGCAAGATCATTAGTATGGCAAGAAAATAGTGATTACCATGATGATCATTAAGCAACTTACACAATTAGTTTTAGATACATCTGACCTTACATTCCAGCTCCAGACTCCACATCTTTGACAGGACTATTGGAAATATGGTAAATATGCTTTGTGTAACACACCTCTTGTTTTATTCTGGAAAGCATAACACAGGGAATTTATCCAGTTCCGGAGGAATTTACTGTAGTTTAGAACTCTCCTTTGCATGCCCAGGAGAAAGAGGAATAAAATGAGTACATGCAATGGAAGCTCAAATCTCAGCTCACCTTCAACTGTGGAAGACAAAGTGTTGTGATAATTTCCCCCCCTCCAGCTCTCAGCTGTACTGACTTCTATTACAATCCATATATTTGGACACAAGCAGATCTGACAGCCAGGGCATGTGTAGTTTGCCTAACTGTAGGCACCAGCTGCCATCTGAGGTGGCAGGGAGGGCCTGAATTGGTAGAATCTCGCAGAGATCCTGTGCCACATATTCAGCATCCCATGAAAGCAGAGCAAGTAATGGTAGATGTGTTTAAACATCCAGAATGAGACATTGACTAACAGGGTGGCTGACAGCACCTCCATAAAAGGAAATGAGTCTATATTAATGCAAAGAGGATGTGAAACAGCTACAATGAGACTATCACCATATGGCTCTTTTTCCACCGAGCAATAAAGCAAGAGAAACCCTTTCTTACTTCAAACTCAAAGATAAAGAAAGAGCAGAGAGCCTGGAGAAGGTACCACCTACCTCTGTGCTTCTATAACAGGTTGGAATGTCCACAATAAATTATATCCAAATTAAATCTAATTGTTCAATGCTTTTTTTCTTTTTGTACCTTCTGTTAGTTTTTATTAAAATAGGATATGTAGAAGGAAGCATAAAATAGGTTGGAAAAATACTGTGGTGCAGCAAGCTGACACAGATTCAAACGCAGCAGACCCTCTAAAGATTGCTTGAAAAAGCTTCCAGCCTCCCTGCCATTTGCCTGTGAGTCTCAGAATGAAAAATCAACCTTGAAAGCTGCCAACTTTTTATATTTATGATTGGAGAAAGAGCTTTTTCATTGGAGGGTGAGGCTGAGCAAAGGCAAACGAGTTACACCGTGTCAGTTTATTTTAGCCTCCTTCTCCTGGATTGAATCTTTTTTTTCAATCTTCATATCTGTATTTTTATTAACATCTTTGAAATAGAATATTGAACAGAGGTGATGAATTTTACTCCTGATTTTGTGATCACATTGTGAGTGGCCATCTCCTTAAATACCTTCTCAGCTTACTGGTTCTTACTGATGAATCCACTTTCCCCTTCCTTAAAAGGAATCAAAGTCGCTACAAGTCTAATGAAGATAGGCAATTAGATTTTAATAGCTCTAATGAAACTATTAGCTGTAATATCAGAACACAACTTCTTTAACTAGCAGGGAGGAAATGGGGGAAATTAATTATAATTGCTACCTTCCCACATAGTCTTTACCTCTCCCCAGGTATCTGGCGGCGTTTAGTCTGCAGATCTGTAGGAAAACAAAGGTTCTGTGTTTGGTACCTACTGAATGGCGTGGAGTCTCTCAAAATAGCTGAGGCAGGTACTCAAAAAATGAGGTTTATCCTAATCAAATTTTTTGAGCACTCTGACAAACATTAGTAAGCCACAGATTTGTGTGTTAGTCAAATGGAAGCAATACTACGCCACTGACTTAAGCTTAAGGGATGGTGACCCAAAATGCACATATCACTTTGCCTTAACATATGAGGCTCTCAACCTTTGAAGGAGTTACCTTGGGTGGTGCCCTGATTTGTCATCCCCACAACCATATATTTCTATCTCTGAACATCCCAAAGATGAAATAGTTTGGTTTGGATTTACATTCTGTCATGGTTTAGGCCCAGCTGGCAACTGAGAACCCTGCAGCCACTTGCTCACTCCTCTCCTGCAATGCCCCCTGCCTCAGTGGGATGGGAACAAGAATTGGGAGAAAAACCCTGTGGGTTGAGAGGAGGAGAATTTCATAGAACAGCCCAGTGAGAGAAGCAGCAGTAGTAACAATACTACCAATGAAATGATATAAAATTCATCATGCAAAACTGCTCTCCGAATGCCGTCCACAAGACCTGAGCACCTTCCCAGGTTTGGCCCCCCCACCCCCCTTAAACAGTGGGTCACTGTGGTGTGGAAGATCCCATTGGTTGGTTGGGTTCAGCTATCTTGGCCGTGGTCCCCCCCAGATTATTAACCCTCCCCTAACTGAACCCAGGACACATTTGTTGAACATCAAGTTTCTTAAAATGGAAGGGACATCAGAAAACAACCTACAGAATAATCAGGGAAGAGCAGTGATGCCCACAGCTTCTCTGACAGCCTTCTTTCATAGGCTGATGCACTCTACCTATATTAATTCGAGTTTACCACGAATTTATCATGCACCATTTTCATCTGCAAGGAAGGGAGAGTAATTCCAGGTTTAGAAATCTTAGCAGGAACTACAAATATAGACAAGATAAAAAATAAGACCACAGAATTGATTTGCAAATGGCTCATCACTAATACAATCTTCCTGAATTTCCATAAGTTTCCCTCCACGGAATTATGCACAAGAATAATGTGTGCTCGTGTACTCATTTACTCACAAATTTGTTTGGAGGACTGAAGTTGTAGGAAGACAAAATAGATACAAAATGAGGAATAGAAATATCATACTGCACATAATTGCTTTTACTCCTAATTCACTAGCTTAATGTTGGTTTCATAAAAGCAATGATGAACTCTTTTAGTATTATTGTGAATATCATGAGTATTTCTGGAGGATTCTCATTCAGCATTAATTAACTCTGATCATTATTTTAGAGCTGCTGTTTCTTGCTGTTCCAGCTAGCTGTTCCTTGCTCTTGTGTCATTTCTGATGGTATCCTTTGATAATATTTCTTTGCCTAATTTATGTTCTTCATCCCTAATTATGTATGCCTAATTATATGTAGTTATATAATTTTACCTGTTAGGATTCTGGAGGGGAAAATAAACTGAATTTTTATTATACGAAAACAGTTTAATTTTCCTTTTACATCATGGGCATAAAAAATTATTATGGATGATTTTATTCCTATAAACCATCCATAAACTAGATGTCCTTTTTATGACTGGCATCAGAACAAGCTCAGTAACTTTCCCTGTCCCAGGGAAAATCCCTGCCTGCCATGGTAGATGTTGCTTTTGGAGCAGGGAATTAGCACTCAGAAGCACCTCTGCCAGGCCTGAGTGTTAAATACAGAACAGTCTGTCTTCTCACAGTTGCAAAGGGAAGGGAAAAGTAAGCCTGAGGATTTGAGCTTCCTGGGAGGGAGCATCAAGTCATAAACTTTTGCAGGGACAGGACTGGAATCACTCCACCAGGCTTAAAGAGCTAGGGGCGTTATGTGTTTATGAACTAGTACAAAAATGTTCTTGATTGTAATAAAAAGGCTTAAGGATGAATAATTTGTTATTACATTTTTAATATAGGAGAGCAACGAGTTTTTACATAGGAATTAAATGGTGTGTATAGCCTCCTAATAATTATCTCAGCAATTTGAAAATATGAATATCATCTGCTATTCCAACTCAAATGAAGGAAAATCTTAAGCTAAGGAAATCTTAGACATAAAGGGCCTCAGGATATCCTTTATTCCCCTGAATTTTTCTTTAAATGAGAAATATTTAGAATGATAAAGGTGTCAGGAAAGCATACAGCAGCCTTCTAGATGGATTCCCAAGTTTCAAGCGAGAGAAAAATCTTACCTCTTATCATTTAGCAGCCGAGAAAACCGTAGGAGAGCAAGTGAGAAGGGAATAGTGTAAATGAAGTCAGAGTTGGAAAGAAAAGGCAGGGAAACCAAGATACATGATGTGTCATTCAACACGAATGATAAACGTGGTTATTTTCAAGGAAAGGGTCATACAACTAAATCTTCTGTGCAGCTCCTGAGCATCAGGAAATGTCTGTGCCTTGTAGTAGTTTATTTGCCTCGATTCTCTTTCTAACTTCTGTTGGTTTAGTTCCGTAGATGTGATATTTTATTAATCAGTTATTAGGATTCACACTTGACAGGTCAGCTCTTCCAGTCCTCACAGTCCTGCATTTAAAATCTTGACATAGACATTTAAAACCCTGCTGCCTGAATTTATTGGTTACAATCTGTTTTTACTCTCAATGAGCTAATACGTTGGGGTTTGTTTCTTTGTTTGTTTGTTTAAATAAATAAAGTTATCTGTAAGTGATATTTCTCTGGGGAATGAGAACTTCTTTGGACCTGGCTAGTTAGAGAGAAATAAATAAGGGCATATCCCAACGGGTCCCACATATTGTCAGCAAACAAATCATAATGGCTAGTGGGCAAACTGTACCATCAGCTTCTTATAAATTACTGTGAGGTTTCTCTGAGATGAAATGGCTTTGATTTGCCATCAGGGAAAAGAATTCAAATGTGTTTCTGCATGCTAAATAGTCTATGCTTTATGATTTCTGAGAATTAACTTAAATTCTCTGATTCTGAAGTCACACTTCTCTGGAGAAACAATTTTATTGTATTGACAATTTTCTAAATACGTTGGCAAATTAAATGGATAAAGAAAATGAAAATAAGCACCGAAAGATTTAGCACAATCCTAAAGCTAAAATAGTGAAACTAAAAAAAAACCAACCCAAACCAACCCAAGACTAACGAACCAAACAAGAAAATAAATAAGTGCTGGTGTTTAATTTGAAACTGGCAGCAGTCCAGATGTAGCTGTAACCTGCTGGCATAATGACATCTGCTAGGAGGTACACTTGTTTTTGTGAAACTTCCTCCCCATGCAAATGCTATGACCCTACGGTGATATTACAAGTCGAAATAAGTGCTTTGGTAGAAGAAATGTCAGATTATGAATGATGCATGAAATCTTCAGATGAAATTGATGTGCTTATTATAGATACACCAATGCAATGACCCACTTAGATATATGTATAAATAATATAGCTTCATTGTAGTTTGCTAGCATTTATGTTCTGACTCTTAAGGCTCTGTTGAATAACACAGGTTTCTGAGTGAAACAACACCTTTTCTTTTATTGGACAACTTCATTCTTAAAATTCTCTTTTAGATGAGATATTATGGCAGATTTGGCCAATTTGAAAGTTCTTCTTACCTTTGTAACATTTAGAGAAATTTAATTTAGCTAAAAGCTCACCTCTTAACCTCATATATAACTAGCTATGAACCAAGTTTTCATTTTTTATCCCAGGGTCAATACCTTTACATTCTGACACGTATCTGATTATATTAACCAGTAGAATAATGTTTGTCAAATATTTTAACAATCTCTAGCTGTAATAGTTGCCATAGAAACCGTATTAAAGAAAGAGAAATCATGTAGAAATGTAGTATTTCCTGTAGGAAAGGAATGGGTAGCACTAAATACAGGACATTGGATTAAAAACAAAAAAGAACACTTTTCCTGTTTTGTGCCAGATAGCAGTGCCCAAGATAATGAGCTGTTGTGTAGTATCATCTATCTGTCTATCAATCTTCATCTTTATATTTAGATCATCTTCATCTATTTGGGATTTAAATACATTTCCTTCAGAGCAAAGCCTTACTTGCGTTTTGCAAAACCAGAAATAGATAGTGAAGTTCTAAATAAGATTTCTACAGATGCATTGGTGAAGCCATCATATTCTCTGCAATCAAAGTACCTGATTTGTCACAGCTGAGGTAAGGCTGTAGTGCAAAGAAAAGATATTTCTGACCTATGAGAAGAACAACAATTCTATTTAATTTTCATTTTAAAACCAGAGATGTTTCTCCTTGAGAATGTGAAAACATTTGGATTATCTCTTTAGACAATTTCTTTCCATACTTGTTTTAAATGTGAAGATTTGAGGGAGTCTGATGTTTCCTAGGGAAAACAAATAATCAGAAATATTAGAAAGTACTTTCAGTAGAGCTTCTGACACCATTTCCTACATCATCCTCTTNAGAGCAAAGCCTTACTTGCGTTTTGCAAAACCAGAAATAGATAGTGAAGTTCTAAATAAGATTTCTACAGATACATTGGTGAAGTCATCATATTCTCTGAAATCAAAGTACCTGATTTGTCACAGCTGAGGTAAGGCTGTAGTGCAAAGAAAGGATATTTCTGACCTATGAGAACAACAATTCTATTTAATTTTCATTTTAAAACCAGAGATGTTTCTCCTTGAGAATGTGAAGATTTGAGGGAGTCTGATGTTTCCTAGGGAAAACAATCAGAAATATTAGAAAGTACTTTCAGTAGAGCTTCTGACACCATTTCCTACATCATCCTCTTGGAGAAATTGGCTCCTCATGGGACCAAAGAGTGGTGGTGAATGGATTTAAATCCAGTTAGTGACCAGTGACAAGTGGTGCTCCCCAGGGCTCACTACTTGGGGCCAGTTCTGTTTAACATCTTCATCAGTGATCTGGATGAGGGGATGGAGACACCCTCAGTAAGTTTGCAGACAACACCAAGTTAG